>CM053581.1:161602287-161612642 GCA_028627135.1 Pseudochirops cupreus
ACATTTTAGTTGGGATTTAAAGAATGGGGAAGGAATCAATAGGAAAGGAGATTGTGAAGGGTGTAGGCACCAAGCCGTGGAATTGTAGGTATTTTGAGATGTAGTGAATTATTCAGTTTGGTAGGAGCAGAGAGTGTCTGAAAGCAAGGACCATGAGATATAGGATAGTGTCTTCTCTTAGAGGCCTTACATGCCAGGCAAAAGAGTTTTCCTTTTACTTGCCAGGTAATGGAGAGCCGCTGATGGTTTCCACGTAGAAGAATGACAATAATTATTGTATTATTTTTCATCATTTCCTCATATTTTCTCTTAGATTTACTATATTGAGAAGAATATTAGAATGGAAGTTATGAGCCCTGTATAGCTCTAGTTTTATAACTTTCTAATTCTAAGACCTTGGCCAAGTCACTTTCCCTAGGGAAGCAAAATGTCAGGGAAGAAGCATTTATATAGTGTCTACTATGTGCCAGGCACTGTATTAAAGTGCTTTTGATTCTCATAACAACCTTGTGAGGTAGATGCTGTTACTATCCCCATTTTACAGTGGAAGAAACTGAGGCAGACAAAGGTTAAGTGTAAAATCCGTAAAATGAGGAAGCTAGACTAGATGATCTCTAAGGAGCTGTCCAGCTCTGATCCTTAGAAAGGCCTTGGCTACTGTAGGCTCAGTTCCATCATTTGTATGTTTCCCAAGTGCTTTTAAGGTCCAGCATAACATAGGGGTGAGTGTTATTAGATTTGAAAGTTTCCAATAAATCTACTTGTCTCCCTCCATTGAATAGCTGCTGAGATTCTCTCTGCTGTAGCTGGACTATGGCCTCTTTGAGTCTTCAGTTCCTCTCCTTCAGTCCTCTCGAGATCCTTTATGACCTAGCTAGCTCCTTTCCTAGCTTGCAGTTTTCCTAGCAGTGAGTATGTGGTCCATACAGGACTCAATTTTCTCTGGTTCCTGCTGTAAGCAGCCACAAGGACAAGATCTCTCTGAATTGAGTCTTAATGGTGAGTGATAGAGTAGCACACCTGGGTCACCACCTAAATGGCTTTCAAAATAATCCAATTAGGTTTGCTTTTAAGGCCTATAGGTTTTTATCATTCCTTTTATTTTTCCTTGTAGAACTGCTGGAGGGTTGCTTTTTTTTTTAATATCGCTATTACATGACCTCTGAATTCCCGTTAGTGACATATTTCTGCTATAGTGGCTTTACCCTTTACCATTGGTGACTGGAAGAGTAGAAGGTAAAAGTACCCCCTTTCTTCCCCCAAACATACAAAACACACACACACACACACACACACACACACACACACACACACACACACACCCCTTTAGCCTTATTTCAATTCAACAAGCATCCATTAAGCATCTTCCACGTATTAGACATTATACCTAGCTCTGTATCTACTGAGACAAAAATGAAGCCATTCTCACACTTAAGGCATTATCACCTTATTAGAGTCAGATATGGGAAGATAGGTATGTACATGGTTTCCTAAAAGTGTCAGTGCAGTTTTAAAATATAAAAGCTTAAAACTTAACCAAGGGTTTTGAGAAATCCTGTATGATTTGTTTCATTGGGGGCACTAACAACACAGGGAATTGATCAAGTAAGCCAGCATTTATCACACATCCACCATATACAAGGCACCTATGCCATGTGATGGAAATACAGATGCAAAAATGAAGCCATCCCTGCCCTCAAAGAGCTTACATTTTAACAAGGGAAACAGCATGTGCACATGTAAACTTAGAGGAAGGCATGAAGCTGGCACCCTGTTAGTTCAGGTTCAATGTTGGAAGGAAGTGACATGCTCAGGTCATTGAGCAGTTGAACAGGAAGAGTTTCCTAATATGTAAAATACAAGTATATCAGAGGATACAATAAAACAGCTTCGGTTTTAGAAGACTCAGCCTTTTGTGTTTATTGGAAAAGTGTCTGGTCATTGGGGCATGATATAGTGCGTTCCATGTTCTAGAATACCCATTAAACCAGTAGGTGACCAGGAAGCTATGTCAAGGGAGATAGTGATCAATTAAGTCATGGGATTGCCATGCTGCCTTTTAGGGAAATGAAACCCTATTGTGAGTTGGGGAAAGAGGGTGGTATGAACCTAATCCACATTGTCAGGGAAAGGGAGAGGCACAGGGACACATGGGTAGATCTTCATTTTTATCCCATAGATAAATAGTCATCAGATTGTAAGCTCCTTGAAAGCAGGGGCTGCCTTTTGTTCTTTTTTGTGTCCCCAGTGCTTAGAACATATAGGGCATTCAATAAATATTTATTCATTGATTGATTGATAGACACACATTATGTGCGTTTCTCTACATACAAAGTAGGTGTCTTCTATGCACAAATGTATACTGCACATCCACATTACATGCACACATATGTGTAAATGCATATGTACAGACATAGATGAACACACAGGTATATATGTGCAAATGTGTCACATGCAGGTTCATAATGCACACACATTTACACATACATATGTATATGCATGGGTATGTATATGTGCACACATATGTATGCATGTCAGTATATATGTATCTATGTATGTATATATATTTATTGTTCAATTGTTTCAGTCATATCCAGCTTTCTTGACCACATTTTGCAGTTTTCTTGATAAAGATACTGGAGTAGTTTGCCATTTCCTTCTCCAGCTCATTTTGCAGATGAGGAAAATGAGGCAAGCAGGGCTAATTGACTTGCTCTGGGTTACACAGTTAGTGTCTGAGGCTAGATTTGAACTCAGGTCTTCCTGATTCCAGACCCAGTTCTCAAACCACTGTGCTACCCAGCTGCCCCATATACTTATGAACACACATATATATAATACAAACACACTTATGTATATACATAAACATACATATAAGAGAGAGAGAGACAGAGAGAGAGAGAGACAGAGAGAGAGACAGAGAGAGAGACAGAGAGAGAGACAGAGAGAGAGAGAAACAGGATAGTTTTTAGAGGTCTAGCAATAGCAAAGGAAGAGGCACCAAGATTCAAGAAAGGCCTCTTGCAAGGGGTAGCCTTTGAGCTGAGCTTTGACCTCTGTAACTTTAATAACGGGATTAAGAAAGCATAGGCTCTGTTGTCTATCTGAACCTCAGTTTCCTCACAGGTAAAATAGTCTTGCCTCACAGAGTTGTTATGAGTAAAGTACTCTGTAGCCTTGAAAGTACTGCTACTTTTATGTGAGTTGTTTTTTGTTTTATTTTTAATTTTTGTTAACTAAAAAAATAATATTGTCAACCTCTATTTTATAGCAGGTGGTGTTGGCCTTAATTGCTTAGATTTTGCTCTATTCTTCCCAAACTCAGAGAGGCTTTTACTCTTAAAAGTTTTTGACAAAAGCCAACTATCATATTGGGCTTTTCTAAAGCATATCCGTTTCTGAATTAATGCATATTCTGAATGGAGAGTGTACAAACAGGAATAAGAGCAGTTGAGCAGAAGCTTAGATATTGCCCAAGCAATCTGTGCAGAGCCTGGGGCCATCCCAGGGATATAGGAAAGGTATTAGCTTGGAGTAGTCAATTAAAGTGTTACCCCTTTCCCCACAGTTTTGCTTCAGAGCCTTGGATTAAAATTTTTGCTTTCTTAAATTTCATCCCCTTAACTAAAACCTACCTTCCTTGCCTTGTTGTGGCATGCAGATTGATTCTGGACTTGCAAGGGTTCTTGCAAGAATTCAAGCTTCCTCCCAAACTAAAAAAAAAAATCAGGCCTAGGTTACGGGCCTGCATGCCTAATGTCTGAGGACCAGTCTATTGAAGTCCAGAGAGTCTCATCACTAAATTTTGTCATTAAGTGACAAATTATTTTTTTTGTCACAACTCACTAAAACTATTTGCTAAGGTGCTGAAGGGGATCATTGTTAAGTATTGAAAAAAATGTCACCACAGTTTTCTTATCTCTAAAATGGTGATAATAATAGTACCTCCCTTACCAGATTCTTGTGGGGCTTAAATGAGATAATGTTTGTTACCAGTAGGTAACAAAATATATGCATGTATATATACGTATATGTATATGTACACACACATGTATATGCACAAACATATATACACGTATATGTGTATATACATACAATATCTATATCTATCTATCTATCTGTAAAATCATTCTTTGCATCTATTTATCAGTTCTTTCTCTGGATGAAGACAGCATCTTCCTTCATAGGTCCTTTGTAGTTAATTTGGGTATTTATAATTGTCAAAATGACTCATTCACTCAAAGTTGTTCTTAAAACGATATTGCTGTTAACTGCATACGAAGTTCTCTTGGTAGTCATCTCTAGGGTGGGAGGTGGGGTGGGAGGGAAGAAAAAAAGAAAAAAAGAAATTTATATGATAACGTTATTGTATATTTAAAAGGAATAATGACTACATAATAGATTTGCAGTTTCATGTGGAATCATCTTTTAAAAATTATACTGTTATGAAAATGCTTGTTTTATTCCATAAATTAAAAAAAAAACCAAATTTTAAAAATCAAACATAAATAAATGAGATAAAGTTTGTAAAGAATTTTGCAAACCTTAAAGTATTATATAAAAATGAACTATTTAATATTAAAAACACCATAATTCAATATTTCTATACTTTCATGGCTCAGAGAATCATCAGTGTGGGTACTTTCCTTGTTGATACAGACTATACCTCGTCCATTTCCAAAAACTCATCTTTCCCCATCTCTTCCTATCCCGCCCCCCCTCCATTTCTAAATTTCTTTTTTACTGTATAACGCAACACAATCCTCCGAGGTACCTAGGCTTGCAACCTTGTTATAATCCTTGACTCCTCACACTCACTCACCAATGTATCCAAAACATTGCCAAATCTTGTCATTTCTACTTTGACAACATCTACACACATATATGCTTTTTGGAAGGGAGAAGGCAGGACAATTGACTTGCTCAAGGTCACGTGGCTACTAAGTGTTAATTGTCTGAGGCCGAATTTGAACTCAGGTCCTCCTGACTCCAGGGCTGGTGCCGTATTCAGTGCACCACCTAGCCACCCCTCCAGATGGATATTTTTGTGACGGGAAATTGGACCATCTTTTGTCTCAATTTTTACCTAGACTTTAACCATTGAACCAAGACTTAGGTAGCACCTTAGTTTAGAAAGGTCAAGATCACTCATAGCATCTTGGGTCATTGTCAGTTGTCTTGACTTTTATCTTACCCCTGGACTCTAATAACTCTGGAGGAGACAGTGAGCCCAATGAATCTGTGCAACTCTGCCTCAATGAAATCCTATTCACAGCAAGTCAAGATATCACAATTATGATGTTACCAGTCATCTTGGAGAACTAAGAATGAACAACAACATTCATCTTCTGCTTAGCTGCCAAAGTGATTTTTCTAAAGTATAGAGCTGCCTGAGTCCCTTCCTGGCTAAAATATCTCTAGTGGTTCCCTATTGTCCCAAGAATTATATGTAAGTTCCTCTCTTTGTTATTTAAAACTCTTCATAGCCTGACCCTTATAAACCTTTCCGGTATTACCATACTTTATATCCCTCAACGTACCCTATGACAATTCAGCTGTACTGTCAGTCAGTCAATTGAGAAACATTTATTAAGTGCTTTCTATGTGCCAAACACACTGTGCTGGAAATACAAAGGCAAGCAAGAAGAACAATTCCTGTTCTCAAGGAGCTTATAGTCTAATGGGGGAAGATAACATATAAGAGAAGAGGTTGCTGGTAGGGGAGTAGAAATTACCCATTGCAGAGAGTGGCATGGTGGAGAAAAAAGACAGGAGGGGAGCCAGGAGCAGAGCCCAGAGAAGAATGAATGAATGAACTTGGTCGGCCTGGGCACGTTCCTTAAAATGGAAGGTCCAAGAGCAATTGACCGATGAAAGGAAGAGGTTGTACGGGTTGTGTAAACTTCCAGTGATCTGCTTTTTGGTTTTCTTTGCCTCCCCAGTGCTTAACATAGCTCTTTGCACAGATTATTTAATAAATAAAATAAATATAATATGTATTATATATAACATAATGTATAATAAATAAAATAAATATTGACATTTTATACTTCATTTATCCTTTGCAATTCTTGCTCATATTGTTCTCCTAAATATACGATAAAGTATTCATCCTACATACTTGAGGCTTTTCTCTGGACATTATTTTTACATTTCATGAGGATATAGTATTTATATCTATCAGGGATCTTGGAGATCAATCAGTCTAATCTTTCATTTAACAGAGGAAGAAACTGGAGTCCAGAGAGGGGATGTCACTTGTCCAAAATCACAGATTTAAATCTGGCTCTATTATTGTTTCTACTGTACCATGCAGCTTCCTACTCATGTAAAACTCATATTATCATGTGTTTTCCCTCCCTTTCATTGCATGACCAGTTCCAATCTTTTCCAAACACATATGTTCCTGTTGATATCTTTTATGCCATTTTTTCACCAAGAAGTCAACAATTATGTAGTACCCTTTGAGTCCTCTGATGCTGATTTTTCTGAGATCATTGTGTTCCAAGATCAGCAGTAATACTGCATTCCTGAAGGGAATACCAGTGCTTAAAAGATGGACTTTTGAAGTAGGGAGTAGCTGAGCCTCACTGAAAATAAATGCATTGTCTCAAATTCATTCTAGCCCAACCTCTTTCTGTTCAGTCCTGGGCCCAACTCTGTCTCATCTGTGGCACCTGGTCAAGATGTATGTCCTCATGGAGTTATTCAATGGTTTATAGTTCTCATAGACCACATATAGCCCATATTATGTTATAAATGATCAGATACTCTGCATTCAGACATGATGTATGAAGTACGCCTTGAATATTAAACAAAACTTCAATACTAGAAAGGAAGGAATCACTTTGGGAGGCACGTTTCTTTCTCCTTTATTTTCCACATCAACAAAACTGGCAAATACTCTCTAAGAGGAATAGATATTAAAGAGAAGAGTGGTCATATGTTTTGAGAAAATATCTTCGAGCATTTTATTTTGTACTATTAAATTAAAATCCTTTTAAATGGATAAATGGTGAAAGAGGGAGGGTGTGGAAAGTTGTCTGACTGAACCCCCTATTCTTTGCCAAAAATGTCATCTGCATCCAAAGGTACCCTGTGAGGCAGTCTGTGTTGAACTCTACTTTTTGGCTGATTCATGTACGTTTCTTGGAAAGGCAGCTGAGGGATTTTATGATAAAGCTTTGTTTTCAAAGCAGCTAGTTGAAGCTGAATTTTAATTGTGTGCATCTTACTAGAAGTACAATGGGTCATTTTGAATGGGTAAATAAACCTGGAAGAGTTCCGTTATAAGATAGAGTGGAGTTTGGTGCACTGTGATCATACTTAAGTCCCCTGACACAGACAAACTATATGACAGTTATATATCTTGTCCATACCTCACACTTTGGTATATAATCTCATACTTGAATGCATTTAATTGCTTCCCCAACTTCCTATGGTTTAGTTTTGTATCCCTTTCCTCTGGACTTATTTCAGATTGTTAATATCACTTCTAAAATTGTGTACCCAGCACTTGCCACAGTATCCCAGATGTAGTCTGATCAGGGCCAGAGGACCATAGGCCTATCACCACCCTTAATTCAAGCATGCTATAAATGAAGCCAGGGAATGTATTAAATTGTTTTGGCTTCCACAGCACATGCTTGCTCCCTTGGTTTACATTGAGCTTATAGTCGATTAAGTAAGACTCTATGCTCCAGGTCTCAGGAGTAAAGCTGACTTATTAGTTCTGGCCTGTTTATTATATGATCTAGATTTTAGAATTCATCTTTGTGTGTGTTTTATTTTCAAAACCTATTTGTTTAGTGATGGCAGAAAAGGAGCCTGGTTGAGAAGAAAGAGTTCTGAACTTTGAGTCAGGAAGACCTGTGATTGATTCTTGACACTCTTGCTTGCAGGATTGGCTCTAGGAAGACACAAATTCCCTATGCCTCAGCTTCCTCACCTGTAAAATGAGAATAATGCCTATATTGCCCACTTTACAAAGTTGTTCTGAAGAAAGTCCTTTGAATGCAGCAAACTGTTGTATAAATATGAGTTTAAACCATCATTATTGTCTCTGTATCCAAACCTGTTATGGATTTTTCATGAATAGGATAAACTAACCTTACTTGGGATTATGAATACATGTAACTCCTGGTCCCTCAAATGCAGCAGCAAGGTCCTTTCAGATGCCAGGTTGTATAACTGGTCATAGACTCATAGTCCGAGAGAAGAATGTTACCAGCTTGCTATCTACAGGGAGTCTAACTGATTAATGAACTCCCTTGGACGGATATTACTTTGAACGCTGAGAAAATAAGGGTCAAAACCTAGAGGGCTTCTTTGGATGTCATATGACCTTAGAAAATGCCCACGTAGATGGTGATGAAGATCCTACCCCACTGAAATTTAGGGGCATTTTTATCTTCCAAAAATCCAATTTCCCTAGTATTCTAAGAACAGCCTTGGAAATAGGGAACTTCCAGGAGCTATGTGTGTTTTTCTTTTCCTGTCTCAAGCCAGCCAAGTAGTCCTTCTTGGCCCTCATTAAACAGAACTAGAATGAATGATTCTAGGAATACTGTAGAGTATATAATGAACATAAGGGACAAGTTAGCTAATTCTTTCCAGCTGGCTCAAGAGAACTTGGAATGAGCCCATGTTAAAATAAGAGCACCACTGTAGCAAGCTTGCCAGAAGGAGGCAGCTTAAAATGGGAAGAAAAGTCCTGTTGTTGTTACCCACCACAGAGGACAAGCTGTTGGCCAGATGGTAGGGCAAGAGGGACCTATACGTTATAAAGGTGCCTATAACAGAAAGATTGTGATCTCTCATACTACTGAGTTCTTGGTTTGGGTAGGAACAAGGTAGCTTCTTCTGAAGTGGATAAGAATATGGTAGGTGGATTTTTTCAAATGATAAACTGTTCTTAGTGACCACAATCACAGTTCAAAGTTTTAGTCAAGCTTATGTGTTGGCAAAGGCTCCTGGAGGAGTTGTGATATTTCCATGGGTCACCTTGGATAACTATTCATTTTTTGATGTGTAATGTGGTCGGTGGTGATTAAATATTTCAAATCTATAAACAGTAACTGAGGAAATGGAAGGCAATCTTTCTCAGACCAAGTATGCTACATTGCACATCTAGGTGCTAAGAGGGCCTACAACAAGTCTGGCCTCATTGAAGGGTGGGGTAGGATTTGCCCTTGTTCAGAGGTTGTCAGCTATGACTTTTGTAGAGAGGGAACTAGAAAATAAGACATGGGATAGAGGACAAATAGGTTGTAGCACCTATACAATACTGAATGGGTGGTTGTGATGGAGAATACCAAGAAAGTCAGAACGGGCATGTGGAAATGCTTATGTGGTTCCCTGTGTCTGAAATATCTCTCTTTTCTCCATCTGCAGAGTGGTGCAGACTTAGAAAAGAGCATTGGACTTAGGGGTAAGAATAGGCCTTGCACTGGATGTGTTCTAAAATGTTGATAGTAACTGTCTTTGTGGTGGCAAAGAACTGGAAACTGCAGGGATGCTCGTCAATTGGGGAATGGCTGAACAAGTTGAGGTAAATGATTGTGATGGAACACTACTATGAGCTTAATGATTTTAGAAAAACATGGAAAGGCTTGCACAAAATAATGAAAAGCTAAATGAGCAGAACCAAAAGAATGTTGTACACAGTAACAACAATATTGTTTTAAGAACAACTTTGAACGAATACTTTTTTTTTACTATATGCCCAAATTAACTCTAAAGGACATATGAAGAAAGATGCTGTCTGCATTCAGAGAAAGAACTGATAGATAGGTGTATGTATAGAATAATTTTGCAGCTATATACCTATTTGTGTCTAATGGTAGCCATCTTTAGGATGGGGAGGGGGAGAAGAAAAGATTTACATGATAATTTTGTTGTATATTTGAAAGGAATAGCAAGTTGTGCATTTGCAGTTTCATGTGCAATCATCTTATTTATTGTGCTATGTTTTGGAAATTATTTTTTCTTCCATAAATTAAAAATAAAACTTAATAATGATTCAAAAAAATAATAGGCCTTGCTTTGAATCCTTCCTCTGACAGTTACTGACTATGTAACAATATCTAAGTCACTGAACCTCTCTGAACTTGAATGCCCTCATGTAAAGCCAAGCAAAGGCAAGTTCCAAGGTTCGGATTACCAGCATAGCAAACCCCATTTATTCAGCAAACATTCACAGAACAGAGAAAGTCAAAATACAGTGTAACTCATTCATTTAGGAAGTAAGTTCTCAATTCAATTGCAAAGTACCAAGGTCCAAGTATCCCACCCCTGGCCAGTATATTAGTCAAAGTAGCCCACTCCTGGGCAGTACATTTAGTCAGTCCACAAAG
>CM053581.1:161613142-161645972 GCA_028627135.1 Pseudochirops cupreus
CTTTGTGGACTGACTAAATGTACTGCCCAGGAGTGGGCTACTTTGACTAATATACTGGCCAGGGGTGGGATACTTGGACCTTGGTACTTTGCAATTGAATTGAGAACTTACTTCCTAAATGAATGAGTTACACTGTATTTTGACTTTCTCTGTTCTGTGAATGTTTGCTGAATAAATGGGGTTTGCTATGCTGGTAATCTGGAAGTTGCCTTTGCTTGGCATTACACCAGCCTCACTTTCTCCTCCAAAGCCATCTGGATCCAGTGACCAGATATTCATCAGGATTATTGGAGATGGCCCAGGATGCAATGGGAGACCCTGGTCTTTAGGCTAAGGCCTTTCCAAGAACTCACTTAGAGTGAGGTAACACCCATTCAGTGAATAGGCCTCTTTCAGAAGTGAGTCAAGGGATGGCCCTTTCATTCATTTATTTTTACTTAAGTACAGCTGTATGACCATGGATGAGCTACTTATTCTCTTTGAGTCTCAGTTTTCCTATCTGAAATATGGAGGCAGTAATAATACTTATACTACCTAGATCACAGGAGTGCTGTGAGGAAAGCACTTTGTAAATCTTAAAGTACTATTTAGCAATGTGGCATGCTTTTATTGTCAAAACAGTTGGAATCAGTCTCATTGTATAAAGCAATGATCCTGGTGTAGCAAAATGAGTGCTGCTTTTAGGAGTCAAGAGACTGGTAGTCTCTGTTGTGCCATTAACTAGCTATGTGACCTTAGTAAAGTCAGTTCTCTCTTTGGGAGCAGCATGGTGTCATCATCATAACTCAAACTCTGTTATAAAACACTCATTAAGGGATTCCTGTGTGCTAGGTCATGTGCCATGCTGAAGTTGTTCTGTTCATAGTGATACTGTGAACATCTGTGTGATAATTGAAACCTTTGGACAATGAGTCTCTCTCGAGAACTGGGTTTTCCAGGTATCAGCCAGTTTATCCCTTTAAGCAATTAAACTTTTTGATCTTTATTTTATGCATTTTGATTGCAACTCTTTATAAAATATATTACTTATATCCCTGCCTTTCTTAAACTGGTAATACCAAGCCTTGTATGACCTCTTGGATTTAGTAGAAAACTTTCTAATTCATGGGTTTGGGACATTCTCTGCCAGAGGGGAAATTGACCTGTAATGAAAGAAAATACATTTTTTCCCCCTCTCCATGCCTATATCTTAAACTCCTGGGGAAAATCATTTAAAATTTATAAATGACTAATTCTTAGGGTCTCCCAAAAAGGGACATTCAGGTTTGTTTTGCATGGTTATTCAGTCTATGATGTAGGTCAGATATAGGACAACTATTCATTTTCTCTACAGAAGAACTGTTTAGGTCACAAAATTAAAAAAAAATAAATGCTAAAAATAGTTTTTACATGCTGTTGGGAAAAAATAAAATAATATTTAAAAAAGATGGGAAACATTCATATTCATACAACTGTTAAATCACCTGTGCTCAGAGAATGAAACATAACATATAGAAGGAGTGACTAGGGTCTTAAGAATCCAGTCTCAGGGCTGATCAAGATGACCACATACCCTTGCTCCCATAAACTAACAGTGATGAGGAAAGGATCTTCTTTTATATTCCTTAACAGAAGAAAAGGCTAAGGTCTCAAACAGCATATTTAGAAGACAAGAAGGACTGAGAATAGAATTTATCTTTCCCTTTTGATTCTTCTAAGTGGCTAATTCTCTGTGATACATAGTGTCAGTAAGTGTTTGGGGGAGAAAGCAAATGGGGGTTACCTATAGACTACAGTTGTGCATATATTTCATCAAGGGTACCCTAGTAGAAGGCCAGGGTTAATGTATCACCAGAAGGGGCCCAGCTCCAGGATGTTCCCCAGAAGGGACGGCCAATGTTACATATATTCTTCAGAGATAGCTAAGTGTTATAGTAGATAGAGTGCTGGTCTTGAACTCAGGAAGACCTGAGTTCAAATTTTGCTTCAGGTACTTAATAGCTGTATGATTTGGGACAAATCACTTAATTTCTCTCCAGTCTTATTTTCTTTATTTGTAAAATGCAGATAATAATAATACTTCACAAGAGGGGCTTTGTGAGGCTCAAATGAGATAACATGTAAAATGCTATTTAAACTTTAAAGTACTTTATAAATACAAGCTATCATCATCATCAGTAGTAGTAGTACTAGTAATAGTATTTCTGCTGCTACTACATGTAAAGATAACATTTGTTAGCATCAGTTATTGTGATAGACTACAATTCAGAAAGTCCCACAGGGGCTGTTGAGGTATGGAGTTCTATTTGTTTTTGCAATCAATGATCTCAGAATACTTTGCCTTTTGAGGTTTTGTGTCTGCTTTTCATAGTTTTTCTGTCTCCTCCTTCATCAGTCTGTCAGCCCTCAGCATGGATTCTTGGAGTACTTCCTCTACCTTATTCTAATATTCTGCTTCTAATTTGCTGTGAGTTGGGAAATCAGATAAGTATTAGAATTATTTAATAAGTAAGAGTAAGTAGATTGTGAGTAATTACCAAAAGGGCTCTCCTATGAGAAAAGTACATGAAGTTTACTGTATGATTTTGTGACATCTATTTTGGCTACTCAAAGGCCTTCTTATACCATTCCCCACATGCTTCCCCTCCCTTGCCTTCCCCTCTTTCATTGGTTCTCAACTACATTCCAGTTAGAAGCTATGTATCTGGGCTTGGATCAGGATACTTATTGTAAATTTTAAAAAGCAGAAACCAAGTTCATTAAATTTTTTTGGACTGGTACTTTATTTTTTCCCTGGATTATTTCACATTTATGAGGTCCATTTTACTGTTCTAACATATTAGGGGAATGCTTTTCCTAATGCCATGCCATTCAGAGAAGTTTATAGGAACTCTGACTTCAATGCTAATATTATTTCTACCTTTTGTTTTTGGACTAGACCAGTGGTTTCATTCAGCTTCCCACCTCCCCACTTAGTCAAGGAAGCCTTAACTTGTGTTTACAAGTGAGTTACCCAGGAGGAAAAGGTATTCTTTGTGTCCATATTTCTAAAACTATAACTCATGAGCCCCTACCAGTGAGGATCAAATGAAATAATAATTGTAAAGCACTTAGTGCTACACCTAGTAAATGCTATACAAATATTTGTTGTTATTATTAATGTTAGCTTGTTTACACAATTATATCAGAGCAAATTCATTTGATGAGATGACAGTATAAGAACAAAAACAACAAAATATTTTCTCTTATAAACCAGGGGTTTATCCTACGATAACTATATATATCACTGGTGGGAATAGTAGGCATCAACTTTGAGCACACTAGTGTGAATATGGAGGCATGAACAACTCGTGTTTCCTGCACTGCTAGGCCCCACTAATCTTGTCTTCTAACAGTGTCCTAACATTTGCTTTCTTCTGGAGGCAGGGTTTCTTCTGGGCCTGTTCTTCACACAACTTGACCCCTGACTGCCAGGGTAATTCTTTCTGGAACTCATAGCTGTCTCTCTTCTCTGATTCCAGGAGTTACACACACTTAACAGAGTTCTCTTGCCTCTACTGACCCCCAGGAGAATATGTCTCAGTGCCCCAGTTCTTAGCACAGTGTCTGGCACATAGTAGGCTCTTAATAAACATTGACTGATGCCTCAATTTTTGAAAGGGACCTCTCAATTGTCCCTTGGGAACCAAGAGGCATTATGAATCCTTCCTGGCCACCCTCTAATTCAGTTACAATTTGTAAAGGTATAATACCTTAGTTCTAATCCTATTTAAATTTTGCTTTGTTTCCCCCCCCTCCCCCAATTGAAAATCTTAACCCCTTGTTTTCTGTTACTTGCCTTTTGATTCTGATAATCAAGTGGGGTGGTGGGAAATCCACTGATCAGGGATATCCTTATCAACTCTCCACCACTGCACTAGTTTAAAGAACTCCCAATAAGGAAATACTCTACCAATATATATCCACAAGTCCCCTGCAAAGAGATTTGCCTTGTAGCTCCGAGAAGTTCTGTGCTCACTAGGGCATGTCAGAGGTGAATTTGAGGGAAGTTCTCTCTATGTTACTATGCTTCTTGAGGTTATATCTCTATGAGGGACAAATAAAAGTCCCCGATGACTCTTAAGGGGGGATTCTGGAATTTTATGCTTGGTGATCTTTCTATGTTCTTTCCCCCTTGTACCACAATGAAAAACCAAGCACACAAGAATATGAAAAGGCAAAGAAGACTTTATATTATTAAAGATTTACCATCTAGTTCATTTTGGGATAATTTTTTTTTTAGGGAGGGCACTTTGTCATTTATTAAAACTGTAAAAATAGGGGCGGCTAGGTAGTACAGTGAGTAGAGCACCAGCCCTGGAGTCAGGAGGACCTGAGTTCAAAACCGACCTCGGACACTTGACACATTTACTAGCCGTGTGACTTTGGGCAAGTCACTTAACCCCAACTGGCCTCCAACAAGCAAAAAAAAAAGAAACAAAAAAACCCCAAAACTGTAAAAATACAAAACATTTTCCATAGTATATTATAACTAGTTTATTAACAGATGGACATCCTTTTAAAGCCAAGCTGCTGAGGAGTTGTTTTTTTTTTTTTTTAGACCAATTTCCTTTGGATGAAAACCAGCTTCTTACCTTCTGGTGTTCTTTTGGGTTTCTTCAGTGTGAGGGCTTCTCATTGTCACAAATACCATTAAATTGTTTAACACATTTGGTTTAGATTGACAGGTGTTTTCCTTTAGCATTCTGATAAGAATACATTACTTAGTTTCAGCTCCTCATTTCATCTGTTCTTTTCTCTGGCAGTTTTGGAGCAATAATTAAAGATTTTTTAAAAAAATACAATACTTGTGAGGGTGGGGAACATAAGTTTTCTATGCAGTAGCTGGCAACATAGTAATATACCTAGAGTTAAAAAAACTTCACTCATAACAACTCTGATATTGACTAACAGTGTAACATTTAGTGAATCACTGGATGTCTCTGAGACTCAGTTTACTCATCTCTAAAATGGGTAAATGGGTTAAAAAAAACCCATACTTTATAGGAATACTGTTGAGTATCAAAAGAGAGAATGCGATGTAAAGCATTTTTTAAAAGTTGAATGAGATGTATTGATACCAGCTATGATAAAAATTTGGAATTATAATTGGAAAGGACTTTAGAGATCATCTTGTTCAAATCTCTTATTTATGGATGAGGAAACTGATGTTCAGAAAGGGCTTCCCTGAGCTTACCCAGTTAGTCAGTAGAATAGGGATTTTAACTCATGTCCTCTGACTCCAAATCTAGTAGCTCTTCCATGAGATCACTCTCTGGTGTTGTGAGAATACAAATAATTTAGTTTGGTTTTATGGTAAGTATTGAATTAAAGTACAGCATGTGAAATTTGATTGTGACCATTGTATATACGTGTGTGTGTGTATGAACATAGATGAGGTTATGCTAATAATAAGGATTCAAGGTTCATAAAGGCAGTGAGGTGGCAAAATGGATAGAACCCTGGGCCTGGAGTCAGGAAGACATCTTCAGGCATTCAAATCTGGCTTCAGATACTTACTAACTGTGTGACCCTGAGTAAGTCACTTAATCCTGTCTGCCTCAGTTTCTTCATCTGTAAAATAAGCTGGAGAAGGAAGTGGCAAACCATTCCAGTATCTCTGCCAAGAAAATCCTAAGTGGGATCACAAAAAGTTGGACATGCCTGAAAATGACTGAGCAACAAAGATTCATAAAACTCCATATTCCTAAATATGTGAGGTATTAAAATATTGAAGGAAAGGAGAAGGTGACTCACTCACTTAATCAAACATTTATTTGGCATCTATAACGTGCCAGGCACAGTGCTAGGTGCCAGAGATACGAAGACAAAAATGAAATAGTCTTGCTTTTCAGACTCTTACATTCTAAGAGGTGAAATCATTCAGGTACTTAAGTGGTGGCCAGAGAAGGGTTTCTTGGTCTGAGAAGTGGCAGAGGTGGCCAATATAATAATAAGTCAATTGTTTGGAATGATGGTGGCTCTGATTTGATTACTGTTTCCACAGCAAGAGGTAGAAAATATGGTGGTGAGATGTGTGTAAGAGGATGGTGTTTATGTAGCATAGTTAGATTTAGGACCAGCTAGATAGAATTCACCTATCAGGACAACACAGTCTCAGGGTGGGAGTTCCAAAGCTGAATGATGAGGATGAGCTCCTTATCTCCAATTTGAAAGATGAGGAAACCCAAATTCAAAGTCAAGTGACTTGGCATATAGAATCTAAGTGTTGGAAGGGAATTTAGAGGTCGTCTGGTCCCATGTGTACCTGAATAGGACAATATAACTAGTATATTAACAAATGGGCATCCTGACTAATGGCCATCCAGCTTCCACTTTTAATGTTCCAATTTGAGAGTACTGACTAGTTAGTTAATCATATAGCTGGGAGTGCCAGAATTCATGGGATTTTGAGCTAGAAGGGAGCTTAGAGATTATCTTATTCCACTTCCTATTTTAGAGATGGAGAAGCTGAGACCTAAAGAGGTAAGTCAGTTAGTGGCAGAACCAGGAGACTAATTCAGGTTTCCTTGAACACTTCCCACTGTACCACATTGAAAAAAAATGCCTTTGTACTTTGGATCTTTTGCCGTGATTAAAAAACGAAAGAGAGAGAGAGAGAGAGAGAGAGAGAGAGAGAGAGAGAGAGAGAGAGAGAGAGAGAGAAACACAGAGAGAGAAACAGAGAGACAGAGAGAGAGAGACAGAGAGAGACAGAGAGAGAGACAGAGAGAGACAGAGAAAGATAGAGAGAGAGAGAAGCTTCACAGGGTAGATGGATCAATCTTGCAAATCAATAACTGTTTTATTTAGCACATTTAACTCAGAATGGAAGGCTATGGGGCTTAACTGGAGGCATCCAAAGGCCTGAAAGATGGAGGGTTAGGAATACATTAGATGTTTGTAGTTGATAAAGTTCAAATGGCCCAATCACAGAAACAAGCAAGTCTGACATACAGTCAGAGTAAAGAGGGGGCATGATGTATAGAGTCTGTTCACCATCAATGGCAGGACAAGGATAAAACAAGTTTAGAGGACATGTTAGATTCCAGGGCAGGAATTCTCCCATGAGAACTTTGCACAGCAATGTTCCTTAAGGATGTGGAGGAAACTAGGTGTTTTATAGAGAAGGGTAGAGTTTTACTCAAACATTTCAGATTTCCTGTCTTTGATATCAGAGTCAGAGAGGTGCCAATTAGTAAGAGTAGATGGGAGATGAATGTTTCTAGCATGAAAGTTTGATAGCACATTCCAGAAAAGGGATGTACCTTCAAACTTTCCTGCTAGAAACATTTATCTACCATCTAGCCTTACACAGCCTGTTGAAAGAGTAAGTGGATCCCAATTTCCCCCACCCTCCTTTTTTGCTAGATCATGAAAATACCGTACAAAAAATAGTAAATGGCTTCTAAGACTACAAGGCAATGATGGTTTGAATTAAATAAGCTATAATTTTGAAGCCAGAAACCACTTTTGTCAGTTATTGGATTCCCTTGTTAATAAAAGGAAATGTTCCTATGTTTACTTCTTTTGGTTCATTTTTTTATTCATATTCATCTTTTCCCCTTGCAGTATGAGTGGAATTTATCAAACATTTATAAAACCACGTGAACAATATATTTATAGAGTAAAATAAAATGTTATCCTTATATGTAGATTCCACTAGTTTACTAATTAATTTTTTTTGTTTCTAAGCGTTCAGAATTTATAGTTGGGTTAACATAATAATATAGGTTTGCTTACATTCTTATGGATAAAATGTCAGAGGGACTCTGATGAACAGATTTTAGAACAAAAGAAATATTTGACTCAACTAATGGTGAACTTTCAGATTGTGAATTTGATGATGTAAAGGCTACCATTGCTATGTGTGAAGTAGAAAAAGTATTCTTCATTTGATTCTGGTGATAATGAGTCTATCAGTGAAGTTCTTTCTATAGTTATAATCTAAAAGGTAATGAGCAAATGAGAAGTGCTGATCTTGTCTGATCCATGATCAGGACAAAAGAAATGAAGAACCACAATGTCTGAAAGGTAAAGGTGGTTCTTCTGCCAATTATAGCTGCATCTCAGGCAGTGTAAAGATGTTAAAAATAGCTAAATAGTATTATACTCCAAACTTGTCCTACTACATACTCTCGACTCATGTCTTTGAGAAAAGTCCAGTTTCTTCTTTTTGAATTTTATTTATTTATCTAATGTTTAGAAACAATCAGAATTGCTTATGCTGAGGGGCAATGGGGAATAGATAATGTTAACTCATCTATTACATTAGGCAAATAAGAAAAATTCCTTGGTTTTATTGCCACTTGTGGCATTATCCATGGAAGAAACCTACCCGTAAAAAAAAAAACCCAAAATTATGTGAAATAGTCCCAAGGAGTGTCCTTTGTTCAATAAAATTATGTCAAGTAAAAGATTCTGAGATATAATGAGGTACTTTGGGTTTGATCTGAAAACTGAAAAGAAGCAAAATCTATCTCAGGACAAATAAAGTATCCTCACTGTGGAATTTTTTTTTTAATTGAGAATTGTGAGAAGACATTTATTCTTAATGTCTATGTAAGAGTCAATGAGCAAATGCAGGCTCACAAGGGCATGCTTTAGATTTATTCAGTACATGGCAAACAAGCCAGAGAAATTTGATCTGAAATTTTGATTGTCAGTAGGCACCAAAAACAAGTACTTTTTCACTGTATTCCCTTACTTGAGAAAAAAACAATACTAGAAGCAATGACACCAATTTACCTTCAGGTATAGTGTTGACTCTCATGAAACCACTATTCACAAAGGCTACAATGTATCCTGTGGCACCTATTTTTACATGACATTTTTCCTTGATACTTGTACTATCCTTTAGAGAGCAGCTAGGTGGTGCAGTGAATAGAATGTCAAATCTGGAATCAAGAAGACTCCTCTTCATGAGTTCAAATCTGGCCTCAGACATTTATTAACTGCTTCAGTTCTGCATCTGCAAAATGAATTAGAGAAAGACATGACAAACCACTCTAGTTATCTTTGCCAAGAAAAGTCCAAATGGGATCACAAAGAGTTAGACACGACTGAAAAGAGTTAACAACAAAATTCCTCAGAATTGTAGAGAACTTCCAGAAGTAATGAAGACATATAGGCCACTGCGTGTAACTCTGACTTTGAAATTTGTGGAGAAGCCTACAGTGACACTGACTTCATACCAATATAGGACATCCAAGGTTATAATTGTTATGGATATCTTCCATCCAGAAGTTTAGATTCGAGCAGAAACTAACCCAAAGCGAAAGTTGATACTATCTTATTTGACAAGAATAAGATATTCTTGACCAAGTGGCAAGATGCTATTTAGTGAAGATAGCAAATAGGATATGGCCTATAAGTGTTTTCTACAATATTCTAGGTTATGTCCCTCATGAACAGCTAGATAATACACAAAATGTTTGTAATTCAAATATTAACTATAAAGAACACATCTAAAACTGAATGAAAAGCTTGCTAAAGTTTGTCCAAGTGGCAAATCAGAAGATACAGCAACCATATTTGAGGACATGGATACAAATAGGATGTATTTGTGAATCTACAAAGTAGGAGATATATGTTTCCTTTGAAAAATACCTGTTTGCAGCAAATACAAAGCAAGAGTGTGTGTAAAATGTGGATTCTAAATAAGTGATTATGAGGAAATATATTTGATGATAACTTTTACCTATCTGTGCAAGTATACTTTAAATAAAAATAATTACAAACAGATATAATTTTACTTTGAAATCAAAATTTTTATCCTACCATCTCTATTTTCATTGTCTTATGGCTGAAAAAAAAATGCCAGGTGTCAGTTAATGCAGCTTGTTTCTTTGAGGTACTGTAAAATTCTGATCCATCTGGTGCAATAAAAAAGATAACCTTTGGGAAGTCTTGCTCCCTTGCCTTCACATGTTAGTATAAAATAGTTTGAGATTAAATAATCCTTCTTTGTTCTATTAGACAACTGGAGAAAATGAGATATTGAGAAGCCCATAGTTCAAGTTACTAAGGGGCTTAGACCATGTAGCTCTCCAGAACTGAACCTCACTAGGGCAAAAAAGTTTGGTTGACTTCAGGGTATTATAATTAACCGTCATTCTCAGTATCCTTGGGGTCTCTTAACAGTGGGGATTTTGCCACTTGTATTGCTACCAGCACCGGTCTGTCTGGCTTTTCCTTGGTGGACTTTCACTAAAGTCTTACCTCAACTGAGCCTTCCTGGATTGGATTCAAAACGACTTCTCTCATTGACCTTTAGAAACCAATTGCTAGATATTTCCAATCCTTAATGACTTGCTTTTTATAATCCATTTGAGTATTCCATTTTTGAAAACTTATAACAGACTAAATAGTTTTCAGTTTGTTTTCCAGAGCCCTATGTCCAATGCTAGTGTTTGCCACGTTTTCTTTGGATTCAGAATGCCCGTAAACCAGTTATTTTTCCTCTTGTTCATTAAAACTGCTGAAATAGTGGAAGTCAAGTTTCAAGGATTTTTTTTTTCCTTTTTACAGCTGTGTTAAAAAAAACCCACAACAACAAATAAATACAACTCTGGCAAATGGAAATGCTGATGCAGGCTTACCTCTGGTGGCATATACCTGCTACTATAATAAATTATGGGTATTAATTCAAAAAGAATTAGGAAAGTTTAGAAAATGGAAAGCACTTAATTTACTGGGGGAAGCAAGGGGCAGTTGGTGGTAATAAGTTATTCAGTACAAAGAATGTGGTTTGGGAGGTGGGCAGGGAAGAGGGAGATTCCAGGGAAGCTATTTAATATAAGTTCTCTACCAGAATGTATGAATCATTTCACAAGCTAAAATGTACTTTTTACAGCGAGTGTTGTTTTTTTGTGATTTCCCATTGACCATGCTATTTCACTTGGAAATGTAACCCCACAAAATTTTGCTGAATTGTAAATCTTATCCATATGTAGTAAATAATGGGTTGCCAGTGCCAAGGTAGATTAGTGTATAAAGGGATTTTCACCTGATAGTCCATTTCATGTATCTGTGCTTTTGTATCGTGTTCTCCTTGAAAGGAATCTATTTCCTCCTCATTGTATCTTCTGGAGTTTCATTGTGCCTTTCAGAATCTTATCATCTTCAAGATTCCATTAATTCTGAAATTACCAGTTCTTCAGTACCTCTAACTCTAGGAGCTCTCAATGGAGACGGTGAAAAGTGGGTACTGGAGAGTATCTCCCAAATTCTCCATTTCTGCAGGGTGCCCAAGGCAGCCATGGAATCATTCCTCATTCTTCTGACTTTATCATTCCCCTAGCTGAATAACTACCTCCTGCCCCTCTTTTTAGCTTCTTTTTGTTTTCTTGTTCTTTGTTCTTTGTGTAGCTTGTCAGCTCCCTGAAATCAGGGACTGTCTTTTGCCTTTTTTTGTATCCTCAGGACTTAGTACAGTGCCTGGTACATGGTAGGTACTTAATAAATGTTTATTAACTAATGAGTTGACTGATGTACATGTAGTTTCCTCCAGTAGAATGTAAGCTCCTTGATGGCAGAGACTGCATCTTTCTGATTAAATGAGATAATATCTGTAAAGT
This sequence comes from Pseudochirops cupreus, assembly GCA_028627135.1. Taxonomy (NCBI): domain Eukaryota; kingdom Metazoa; phylum Chordata; class Mammalia; order Diprotodontia; family Pseudocheiridae; genus Pseudochirops; species Pseudochirops cupreus. Next base: position 161,624,740 of record CM053581.1, read on the forward strand.
GTTTAGTACTCACTGGCGCACAAAGTTGTTGCCATATGGATGCTTATTCCCTTCTGTCTTTCCTGAGTCTGTCTTTGTATTTCCACCATAGTTTCTGGTACCCAGCTTTAATAAATACTTGTTGGTAGATTGTCTTGATTTGTGGGAGAATAGTCATTCTAGGTGTTAATGATAAGTTTTTATGCACGTATGTATACGTATGTACATATGTAACGTTCATCATGGTGGTACTTTTGTTGTTAGTTGTTTCAGTCCTATTTGACTCCTTGTGTTTCTATTTGGGGCTTTCTTGGCAAAGTGTTTTGCCATTTCTTTCCCCTGCTCATTTTACAGATGAAGAAACTGAGACAAACAGGGTAAAGTGACTTGTCCAGGGTCACATAGCTAGTAAGTGTTTGAGGCCAAATTTGAATTTGTGAAGGCAAGTCTTCCTGATTCCAAGCCCTGTGCTCTACTAACTGTACCACCTAACTGCTGTCACAGTGGTAACAAATAGGCAAAATATTTTTTTACTGGAAAATACTTAATGAAATAGCTATGAAGTTACTTTGGTTTATAGAAGCCTTTAAAAATTTTTAAGCTTCAACCATACAGATCTTTACTTCCTTGCTAAACAATTGTCCTAAAGCAGCAGTTCTCAAAGTGTGGTCTGGCAACCCCTGGGATCCTGAGATCTTTATGGGAGTCCTCAAGGTTAAAACTATTTTCATAATAATACCAAGATTCTTTCCTTTACAATCTTGCAAATATTGATAGCTATAACCCACATGAGCATAAACTCTTGGGGGATCTTTAATAATTTTTAAGAGTATAAAGAAGTATGGAGGACAAAAAGTTTGAAAACCATTGAACTAAGGTGATCTGTAGGTCAACTCTATTTCCTTTGAGTGAGAACTTCACAGAAGATATAACATTGTTTTTAATACTCTATAAGTTAATTTAAAATATTTCAAATCAGGCCTAATTTTTAAAACTCTAGGAGACAATACCCTAAGTAACCCATTTGACTTAAACCAGCAGGGGAGGCATTCTAGTAAGGGAACATCTAGATATAAAGAGATTTCAATGATCTCTCTGGTCAGGAGACACAGCATGAATGTTTGAAAAAAATATGTACAATATGTTATTGAGAAGTTCAAAGATCTCATCAATGTGGAAATTCTCTTCTTCAATGCAGATTGCAAGCCCTCTAGCAGATAGTATTCAAGAGTGAGCGTTCAGAAAAATTCACTACCTTTTGATGAGCCCATCCAAACTTACTTTGTTTAATTCTTAGAAATAAAGTTCCTATCTGGGCCTATCTTGCTTATCAAGCTCACTAGAAGTTGCTTTCCATTGACATTGTCTTTGAGAGCTCAAGGGTTGAGACTTCCAAACCATAATGAGCATTGCAGGCGAACTTCAGTATAGGTATTCATTAATGTGCTCAAAAGATTATGAAAGTTTGACCTGAGTGGGAAGGCAGGGAGCCAGGTCAGTATTTTTAAAAAGGTTTAAGAAGGTGGAATTTGTAGTTTGTATGGTATCATGAGCCCCATTCCCATCCTATGATGAAGTTGATTTGCGAAAGGCAGTTCTTTGGTGAGATGCCTTTTTAGGGCTCACTTTAAAGATCGTTCATTGTTTAAGTTCTTTATTTTTCTTTGATCATAATATCTTTGAGGCCAGGGCATTGTGTCCTTTGACACAGCTCTTAGACTCTGACTCATAAATGAAAATAATACGAAAGTCTCAATCCCTTGGTCTCAAGGATTTCTCTTAATTTTGTCTTTATTGTTAAATTAACAATTATCAACAAACAAACATTTCAGTATACCAAAAACAAGAAAGAGAATTGTGTAAGAAACTTTGAACTTTATTTTCATGACTATATTAGGGCCTAGAGTAGAACATACCAAGATCAGTGGAAAAAATAATAAATATTGATAGTGGAATAGAGAAATCTTAGAGAAGACCACATGATTGATGTGGTCAAATATTTAAAGTGCTCCTAAAGTCTTAAGTGTGAATATCCCCCCAGATTTTATAATTGCCTCTTTTTTCTTCTTTATCATCAGGCAGCTATGGGTTCCTGGACCTGGAGTCAAAGACCTGAATTCAAATCTAGTCTTACAGACTTAACTAGCTATGTGCCCTTGGTCAAGTCACTTGACCTCTCAGCCTCAGTTGCCTCATCTATCAAATGGGGATAATAATAGCACTCGTGTTCTAGGACTGTTGTTAGAATCAAATGGGATAATATTTATAAAGTGCTTAGCATGGTGTCTGGCACATAGTAGGTGTTATATGCTAACTGTTATTGTCACTATTTCCATAATCACCCATGTAAATGCCATTCATTCTCATAACTTCTTTAATGATCATCTCTTTGCAAATGACTCCCAAATCTACAGCCTAGGCCTATATTTTTAGTTGTTGGATGATAATCTCCATTTGGATGTTCCACCTACCACAGACCCAACTTGTACAAACTCAATTCATTACCTTTCTTCCAAACCTTGACTCTGTCTCAAACTCCCTCATTTCTTCCAAGTCTTCTAAATCTCAACCCTTGGGTGTCATTCTTGACTTTTTTTTCTCCTTCACCCCATTACTGGCCCCTCCTCCCCAATCCATTTGGTTTCCAAGTCCTGTCAGTTCCATTGCCAAAACAACTATCACATGCCATCCCTCTGGTTCAGTTGTCTCATTTAGAGTTCAGAGGTGTCAGACTCAGGGCTGTGGGCTACAGGGGGCCTTACAAAACTCCTTTATGCAGCCTAAACCTGATTAAAATGTAATTCAAAAATGTTTCACAAAAATAAATACAGCATGGACAATGTGAATGTGTGGTTTTCTAGGTCTATACCTGGGCTACGGGAATCCCTTTCTATTTGAGTGGGACAACAGTGATTTAGACTATTCTAACAAGCTCCTTACTCTGACTCCAGTTTTTCCTGGCTTCTATGAATAGCCTTCTTCCTGACGTTCAGGTTTGAGCATATTGCTTCCCTATTCAAAGCCCTTCAGTGGATCCCTATTTCCTTCTAGATAAAATACAAACTCTTTGGTTTGTCGTTGAAGATGCTCTATGGTTATGTGCTTTTATATTCCTATTTTATGATATTCTCTGTAATATTTCCTATGTACCAGTCATATTGAACTAGTTTTCTGTACTAGAGCTCATCTGGTCGTCTCTACCTCCATGATTTTGTGTACACTGTCTTCTATACTTGATAGACTACTTTATCCCACTCTCATAGTTGAAGAATTTATTTAAAAAATATAAAACCCCAAATATTTTCTTTTTATTATTATGAACATGACACATCAGCAAATGAATATTTTCATATATAAAGAACAGAAAAAGAAGATTGCATGTGAAACCGTTAGTTTTAGCTTCTAAAAAAGTTAGTTTCAGCTTTTTAAAAAGTATATTTGGACTTTAATGTAATAGTTCCAATGCCCCTCTGCTTCTCCATATTCCCCTTTTGACTTTTTCTTGCTTTCTTCTGTGTACTTTTGAAATATTTTATTTGTTGATTCTTTTTTCTTTCTTTTTCATGTTTTAAAATATCACTACCATTACCTTTAATTACTCCATAAAAATACTCAATGTGTAATAAACAGACATAGTTCACAAAATAAATCCATAAATGTTGGCCATGTCTGAAAATGTATCTCTCATTCTGTGCCAAAAAATGTCTATCTCCTCTCTGGCAAGGTGGGAAATGTTCTTCTCATCAGCTTCCTTGGGTTTTGTTAGGTCATTCTGTGGATCAGAATTCCTAAATAGAACTAAAGATTGGAAAGGCATGGATGCCTAAAGGAAAATGAGGCAAAGGATTTTGTGGTAGTGGTCAATATATGGTGAACTAGCTAACTCTGGGATCAAGACTAGAAAGAGAAGAAGGTGAAGTCAGACTATGGGTAGGAAAATGAGAGAATAGGGACACATGAAGAGCCTGAAAGTCATGTAAAGCAGCAAAAATAGGTTTTTATTTTTTTTTTAAATGAGGCAGATTGAGAGCTGGAATGACAAGAGATTGTGATCAGAGAAAGCCAGTTCAGAGCTGAGGATCTTGAAGGTGACACAGTAATGGATGATGGTCTGATATAATACATGACCATCCCTATGGTCAACTAAAGTGGAATGAAGATATGAATCATAAGAATTTTGGAAGCTGATAAATTGAGAAGCCAAGGTGTTTGAAAGCATATTAATATGCATATTGAAATCCCCAAGCAGGAAGGCAAGAGGGTGTGAAGGAGAAGAAACATGTGTCACTCATTGAATTCCTTAAGAAGACTTGGAAAGTGATCTGGAGGTTCAAAGACCACAATACAATGGAATAGAGCTCAAAGAAGAGACTGGTAGTTGATGGAAGTAGAGAGAGATTTTAGGATTGGTGAAGAGAGGGAAAGAGTATGCATATGCCTCTCCATGACGCACTGTATCAACAGCACGTGACAAGGAACAACCAACAGTGGAAAGAGTAGTAAGAAATATGTTATCTTTGAGAAGATTTCTGTGAGTGCCAGAAGACAGGAAAAAGTCCCAGATGATAGCTAGTATGAAAGGGAGTTTGTAACAATGGATCAGGAATTGCAGAAGACCCAAAAGAAAGGGTAGAGGAGGAAAGAGAATGGGGAGGAGTATGACAGAACTTCATAGGAAGTCACATGGGAAGATGATAGATGGTGACTGCATCAAAGAGATGTAGTACCTTGTCTTGTGTTCCCTAGTAGACAGGGTCCTGGACTTGGAGTCAAGAAGACCTGAGTTCAAATTTGCCCTCAGATACTTATCTGCATGACCTGTGACAAATTCCCTGACCTCTTTATGTCTCAGGAGCCTCATCTATAAAAGGAGGAGGCTAGAATCAATGTCGTCATTGGTAACACATAAATAGTTTGTGTGTAGGTTTGTACATACATATATACACATACATACATACACATGTAATATACATTTTACTTAGAGAAATTATATATGAATATTTATATGTATATCTACCATAAACCATTCTACTGACCTTTGGATCACTATCAATCTTGTTTCCTCTATGATTCCTCTTGCCATATAGAATTACCAGAGAAACATAGATGCTACAGTAACTGGACTTCTGCAGCAGGCAGCATGTAAGCATCATCAAAAACCCTGCACAGTGTCTCAAATGCCATGTACCCTAATGTGCTTCTACTCCATTTTTATGCAATAATAATAATTGCCAAAGCTTACATAGTGATCTTTGAAGCTTACAATCAGCCTGTGAGTTAGATGGTGACATTATTATTATTATTATTCCTATTTTCTAAATGAGGAAAGTGATACTCACAGAGATTTAATGAATTACTTATGGTCACTCAGCTGATAAAGAACAGAGTAGGGATTCAGTGCTAGGTCTCTGGACTCCACATGTATGCCCCTTTGTATTATCTGATGCTGCCCATGACTATACTCTGTAGCTAACATCACTTATTTCTCTAAAAATGTAAGGTATCCCATGACACTTTTTGATTTATTTTCTTTACTGGGGCAGGGAATTTTAGTAGTATATTCAAGCAATTGAGTTAGAAGATAGTTTTAATTCTGTCTCCACTAATTACTAGGGGCCTGAGCTTCAGTTTCTCCATCTGCAAAAGGGGATTAAGAATACTTTTATTACTTGATTGTCAAGGTGTTTGTGAATATTGGATGAGATAATATAGAGGAATTATTTTGTAACCATAAAAGTGCTACATAGACCTAAGGTATTATTATTAATTTTCAAAAAGTGGAAAAAAAAACTTGTGTGACTTGTCAAGCTGCAAAAGTTCTTTGATCTTGGTTTGTGGTTTCCTTGATGATGCTGATGCTGCAGGGGAAGAGTCCTAGGCGGTCAGGACAAAGATTTGGTCAAATTTTATTTCTGTTCCTTTAAGAAAACTCTACACCCAGATTGCCGTAAACTAAATATGTGATATAGGCAAGTCACTTAATAACTCTCTTTGGGTCTCAATTGCTAGAATATATGAGGTGTGTGTGTGTGTGTGTGCATGTGTGTGTGTGTGTGTGTGTGTGTGTGTGTGTGTATTGTATGCCAGATGAGTTGTAAAGCTTTTTCCTGGATCATACTAGAATAATTCACTCAGTGAGTTATTAACCAGTTATTTTCTGGGTAATCAGTTTGGCACAATTAAAGTCTTTTTTTTTTAAAATCTTTTCCCTCCAAATCAATTAGGATCTGTAGCCCTGGTGCTTAGCATAATGATACATGGTTGGTGCTAAATAAATGCTTGTTCATTAAAAAAAAGAAGAAAACCCTACTTGGATTGATAGGTATAGCTCTCCCCTACAAAGCAAGAATGCAGAGATAAGAGAAACTCTCTGAAGTGACTTGGGAATAACTTAACCTTGTAAATCTGATTCATCTGAATAGACTTCAAAAACATTAAACAAACAATACTTTCTACTGGAGCTTTGCCTGAAATAAAGAGCATAAGAAGTATTGACTTTAGAGAACTCAATAGAACTATTATTTGTGATTGAATACCAGATTATATATCTGGAGAACAGCCAAATACCAGGTTGTAAATATATAAAGATCAGGAGTTACAGCAAACTCCCTTCTAATCATCCACTTTTTCATGCAGTTTCTAGCAGAATATCTGAATTTCTTCCTCACCTCTATTTCTTATCTTTTTTACTATGATTGGAACTGGCCTTCTCTGCCTGACTTCTATAAAAGAGATATTCAGTAATCAACATTCTTCATTTAATAGGTGAAATCATTTACAAATCAGCTAAGACTGATCTTATAGTTTCCTCTTTATTTGATTCCCCAGATTCATTATAGGTCTTATAAGGAACACATGAAACTGCGATATCTCCATAGGTGGGTGATCCTTCATTCTCAGAAGGGCAGTTTGCAAGAACAGTCTACTTATAACTTTGACAAGGTGGGAGCCTTCTAGTCATGAAACACTGGAAAAATGCTTCAATAATTCAGGACTCTATACCTCTATCATGGTGGATATTCACTTTGTTGACTCGTGTCTCAACTCTTTTATGCCTTAGTCAATAGTCATCATGAATTTCTGGGGCTGAAAAAAATCCTTATCAGGTGGCCACTGCTTTGGGGACGATCTTCTTGTTGCTTCATCTTGTTGGGCCTTATGTCTCATCTGTAAAATTGGACTAGATGACTTATAAATCTTTTTCCAGCTTTAAATTGATGTTCCTATGATTTCTATGCTTCCATATACTGGACTGCTCTCTGTCCTTGCAATTCTTATTACAGCATGCTGTACCTTGTTTTAATGTTTATTTATGTCCCTTTGCTAATTGAAATTGTTATGAAGTTTCATTTTCCTCATCTGTAAAATCATGAAGCTGGCCCCTAAGGTTCATTCCAGCTTTATATTGTATGATAACAGTTGCTACAACCAGGAATCTTAAAGATAGTACCATTCTCTGGGAAAGTGGATGGAGTAACTTTGCATATAAAACCTCATTCAGACTTACTCTCTGTCTTTCTGTCTCTGTTGCTCTCTGCCTCTCTCTCCTTGAACATATATATCGATCTATATCTGTATCTGTATCTATATCTGTGTGTGTATAGATAGATGTGCGTGCACACACACACACACACACACACACACACATACATGTGCATACATACATAATGGAATAATCATGGGAGTTCCCTGATCAGTTTGATGAGCTTATGCAAAGGTAAGCCTTATGCTGGGGCCTTTGATTGCCCCTACCCCTCCTATTTAAGTTTCAGTGACTGGGGATGCTCCAAGATCAATTATTAAATTTGGATCCATCCCCTGACACCTCCTAAGGGTTTAAATTCAGTGCCTCCAAGATTAATGGGTGAGCTTGGACTTTTAGGAAGATGGGTTCTATTGGGAGGAGCCACTCTTTGTTATGGCCTCTGAAGTGAGTCAGCAGACCTGCTCAAGCCTTTTCAGATTCTTTTTTGCCTTTTCCCTGTTTTCTTTCTTCTGAGAGAATATATCAAAGCATAGCGGGATGAGTTTCTTTCTTCTTTCTTCTCCCCAATTTACATTAATCCAAAAATCCTCAATTTTTGTATAATATTATTTGTAAATTCTTCAGGTTGGGTAGAAATAATTCTCACACCCACCCAGGTGATAATCACATTTATTAAATCTCTTGGAGAAGGGCCTCCTGACCTCTATCCCTTGGGAAAGAGATATCCTTTTGGAAAGGCTCATCGTATTGATGCCATTTTAACATGGGTTGAAATGCCTCATCAAGATGCTTTTCATTGTGGTGTTCCACAAATGTTAAGCAACGTTGGAGATGAGAAATCTTTGGGATGTTCTGCACATCAAATTCCTTGATGATGACAAGCACGTAATTGATGTCTGTAAAGTGTTTTGAAGATAGAAAGGGCTTTTAGTGTGTCAAATATTATTATTAAATATTGTGAGGAATTTTGCCAGAATTTCTTACTATGACTAATATACTTTTAATGAAAATATAGTTGCTCTCCCCCACCTTCAAAATAAGGAAAATATTTTTTATTACTTAGCAACAACAGGAAAAAAAATTCCTTTAAAGCCAATGTAATGAATTAATCCTCCATCTTGAGCAAAGTAAAAGTTCATTTTATAGATCAATGTATAACCTTGGCTGGGTCATAATCTGATCAAGGAAAATTGTGCTTTGCAAAATTCAAAAATTTATTTTCAAAGTTGCCTCATGCCTTAAATTTCCAATTAGGAATTTTGTGCTTGGTCCAGTTAGTCAATAAGCATTTTTAAGGCACTGAGCTAAAAGAAAAGGAGGGAAGGAGATAAATATTTTTTCATGAAGGAATTTCATTGATTCCATCTTTGTTATTACTTGTTACCTATATGATATTGGGAAAGATACTTTATCCTTCTGTGTTTGTTTCCTTATCTTCAGTGAACTCTGGGTCTATGATACAAGGACTTTATGACATTTCAATTGGTCAACTGGACATTTTGCATTTGTCTATTTCTTTTATACTCTTCGCTCCAAAGGCCATTTGTATAGGATTAGCCTTACTGGTGGAAATTGAGCGCTCAGTGCTCTGAGCCTGCTCTGAGCCTGTATGAGGGGTGACGTTAGTGAGAGAAGAGAAAGCCTAGTTTTCTGGTTTACCTCATTGATAGAAGATGTGTGTTTTAGATTCTCTTCAGGTCCCTGAAGGAAGAGAAAAGATGCTGGGAAGATGCCAATGTATCACAGAACTGGCATTTGGATCATAATTTTATTTCCAGCTTACTTCAATAGAGACTTTGGGGAATTTCCCCTTATGTGATATCTGAGATTGTCCCTTGTTTGAACTGAGTTATCTTACTCCCAGTGGGAGACCTCATTTACTCTATGTATTATCTGGAATATATTAATTTATGAATAGTTTTCTGATTTCTGTTTCACTATCAATTTGGTTAAATGGAATTATTCTCAATTCACTATGTATATTCATTGTGGAACTGGCATTTGGTGGGAAAGGAGTCAAGCTTTGGATATATAGAATGTGGTACTCTTTCTGAATTAAGATAGCAATCTGGAACAGATCTTGAACCTAAAAACTGTTTCCCCTAAATTGACAATATTTAAGAAAGCATAGATATAATTCTAGGCCCATACTCTGCCACACACCCTTGTGTTTTATTCTAACATCTGAAGGAGTTGAGTATGACTGACCATATTAGGCAACCTGATAAAAGGTACATTCATACACCTTATGTTTGACCTGTCCATTATCTTGAAACAAGAAGGTAGGGATGAACATTCTTAAAGTAGGCATAGCTTCTGCAAATCTTGAACAGATTTTAATGAAAGCTAGATTGTTGGTAGAAGTTAGATATATAATAAGCATACATAGAAAGTGTGTTACATATCCTGGTATACCTTGGGGTGAATATTAGCAGTGGAACTGAGGGGAAAGTGAAGAGTCAGTGGCAATGTTTGCCGCAGTGTATGCTGGCGCACTGGGGGACACCCAGAGAACATTCCCTGAACACTGATGAAAGATATATTATAATTTGCTTAATGATTCTGTATTATAGATTTTCATAAGTAAATAGAGGAAGGGAAAAGAGGCAGCTTGCTCATTTGAGACTTCCCCAGATTGAATGATGCCAGTGTGGAGCCTATGCAAAAATAGTACACAAAGTTCACCATGGCAGGAAAAAAAAGATGAACAATTAATAACAGTGCATTAGAATATCTTAATTCAAATAATTTTGATTACTTGAACAAAATAAAAATGTCTATAAATTCAGACCATTTCTGTATAGAGGGAGTCTAATATTGTCACCAAAGTGACAATATTTAGGAAAATCTAAAGCATAGGTCTGATCGCATCATTCTCCTTACTCAGTATACTCCAGTAGTTTTCTATTGTCTCCACAATCAAGTACAAAAGCCTTCCTAACCTAGGTCCTCCTACCTTTTTAGTCTTCTTACTCCTTACTGCCCTCCACATACTCTGCAAATTGGGTGATACTGGGCTCCATGCTGTTTTATGAACAAGATACTCTATCTCTAGCTTCAAGGCATTTTCTCTGGCTTTCTCTCATGCCTGGAATGCTTTCCCTCCTCAACTCCCCCTACTGACTTCCTTTAAGTCCCATCTTTTACAGGCAGTGTTTCCCAATCCCTTTTAATTCTAGTGCCTTCCCTCTTCCTTCTTATTTGTCCCATATATAGCTTATTTGTATATATTTGTTATATAAATTTGTTTGCATCTTGTCCCCTCTATTACAACACAAGTATTGTGAGTTCCTTGAGGTCAGTAACTGTCTATTGCCTCTCCTTGTATCCCTACCACTTAGCACAGTGCTAGGCACATAATAAGTGCTTAATCCATGTCTATTGATTCATTGATTGAACAGACACATGGACAATGGCTTGAGGTTCAAATTAAACAATACAGTGGAGCAGATTTGCCTTTGGGAAATCATCCTTTTCTCTTAATGACCCCAATCTTCTAAAAAAAAAAAAGATGTATCTCTTTAGTATCTACACTGTGTTGTTGAATGACTTTGTAGAAACAATGACCCATCTTTTAAATAGCCATATTCTACTGCTATTGCTGAATGCCTTTGAAGAATTAAAAATTAGTATAATGCAGAGGAAAATGGAAAGGCATACATTGGGAACGAGTAGACTGCAACACATCATAAATGTAGAAATATGAAGGAGAAACTGTATAAGGAATGACATTGAAGAAATGCATGTTCAAAAAAATTATTTGGTTATAAAAAATCAGGGATAAATAATGGATAGACTATGTGCTTCACTGATATCCTTTAGATGTCAAGAGAAAGTGAGAAAAGTTCTCAGAACATTCATTGGATCCCCAGTGGAGAACTTCTGGGAAGATTTGGCAAGAAATGGGTAAGAAGCCCAGAATGGGCAAACAAGGAAGAGTTGGATCTGCATCAATGTAGGGGATATCCACATATATGAGATCACATATTGATCTGAGTAATAAAAGTGCAAAAAACTTACTAACCCTTTGCCCACAATAACTCTGTGACATACATAACACAGATAAAACTACTCAAATTTTACAGATGAGGAAAATTAGTCAGAGAGGTTAAATGCCATCTCATGATCATATAGATACTAAATCAGAACTAGAACTCAAAATGAAGCTTTGACTGCAAGACCAGAGATGCCACTTTTATCCTGCTCTCCACTTTAATATTGGGGCTTTCTTTTGCCTGGCTCCCTTAAAGGGTGGTCATACATTGTCACTGGATGGTCATACATTGTCACTGGGTGAACCAAAATATGTCAGTTTCTTTCTAGGAGTAGACATTGCAATAATGAGAGATGGTAGAATTGTGCAGTGGAAAGATTATTAGATTTAGAGTCAGAGGTCATGTGTTCAAATCCTAGATCTCCAACTTAATGCCCATATGACTTGGGAAAAATACTTAATGTCCTTGGCCTTAGTTTCTCCATATGTGTACCAACAACACGATATTCACAGCACCCATGGTAGCTATGAATATGTTGGTGTATCTGTGAATCACAAAATGTAATAGGCTCTCCATACAGAGGACAGAACTAAAACATTTATTCAAATAGCAGAAAACTGAGTCCCCAAACCAGAAAGTCAAAGTCATTACCGTAACTACAAAGTTGGTACACATAGTCAATGCAGCAAACACCCACATTCCCAAGCCTTCAAAACAAAACAGGCTCCCTCAAGCAAGGATCCTCCTCTCCTCACTCATGGTAGCTCCTCAGTCTCCATGCTGCTCACTTCCAGCAGTTCTGGTGTCTCATTCCTGTCAGTTCTGGCTGGCTCTCAGAAGTTCTCAATTCAGTTCTCAGAAGAAGTTCTGGCTCTCTAGCTTGGGCTTTTCATTATATATGGTATTAGGTCCTCCCATTTCTGCCCCTTCCTGTTACATCACCAAGTTCATCCCACTGTGGGATTCACAAGTTCTGGATCTTAATACTTGACAAAATCATGAACTTGAAACAAGGTGCTAAGTACCTGTTTGCTTGCCAATACAAGGGGCATGAAAGATCTTCAAATCCCATTACCATTACAATATGCAAAAATGAAGATTGAGATAGATGGCATCTGTGTCCCTTCTTTAAATTTGTTATGATACAGAGACCTCACTATTTTATGGGTGAATGTACTGTGTACCTTTCCCTTGGGAAAGTAAGTAATCCAAACAACTTTCTGTTGCTTCGAATGACATATTTAACACTTTTTTCCCTCCTAAATATTTTATTCATCCATTTTCAAAGGAGTCTGAGTTAAAAAATAGAATATGTAGAATGTAAGATCCTTGAAGACGAGGGTTGTTTGATTTTTGTCTTTGAATTGGCAGCATTTAGCATCTCAATAAATTCATGTTGATTGATATAAGTGCTAATATCTACTTTTCATGTATTGAGTTTAAAGACTTATAATTTCTTACAAGGACATAAAGTTGGCTTGATACTGCCTGTCATTTGGGATTTTGTGTAATAGTGATATCAAGAGAAAGACATCTTAGAAAGCATTGCCCAAAGGTAGCGAACATCAACACCAATCTTTATCTATGCTTACTCTTTCCACATGCTGTCAGTCATTTTATGAAAGTAGCTCATTTTTCACAGTATTTTTTCTTGCCATACTATTTCACTTTCCATTTTTGCTATAACTGTGCTCCAAGACTGTCTTGGTAGTGAATGTAAGCCAAGAAATGACATGCAGTATCTTAGAGAATGAGTTCTGCTGTATAGGTATATTAGGAGGCCTTTTGTGGGTATTCCACTTTCTTTCCAGCCTCCATATTGCAGTAGAATAATTTTCCTTGTTGCATGTATATGTACGTACATATATGTGTATATATATATATATATATATATGTTTGCACATATATAATATATACAGGTATATGTATATTTGAGTGGTTGTATATGTGTATATACAGGTGGTACAGTGAACAGACCACTAGACCTGAAGTTAGGAAGACCTGAGTTCAAATCCAGTCCTAGGCACTTATTAGCTGTGAGATCTTGGGGAAGTAACCTAACTTTTATTTGCCTTATTGTCCTTATCTGTAAAATGGGAATAATAATAGTGCCTTTCTCACCAGGGTTCTTGTGATGCTCACTTGAGATATCTTTAAAATACTCTCCTTGTTCTGTTGTGTTTGATTATTTATGACCCCATTTTGGATTTCCTTGGCGAAGGTACAGGAGTGGTTTGCCATTTCCTTCTCCAGCTCATTTTATAAATGAGAAAACTAAGGCAAACAGGGTTAAGTGACTTGCTCAGAATCACACAGCTAGTAAGTGCCTAAGGCCAAATTTGAACTCAGATCTTCCTGACTTCAGGCCCAGCGCTCTATTCACTATGCCACCCTAGCTGCCCTGTAAAGTGCTTTACAAACTTAAAAGATCTATATAATGGTTTTTTTGTTTTGTTTTGTGTTTTTGGTTAGGAAGTCCAACCTGGGTTGTTCTTAAAATGGGTATTAGCCAAATGCTATCCCTCCTTACCTCTACCTCTTGGAATCCTTGACTTCATTCAAAGCATAGCTCAAAAGTCACTTTATACATAAACTACTGGTTCTCCCAGTTGTGAGGGCATCTCCCCAGAATGTAGACTTTTGTAAATTTCATCTCTATTTTGTATGTGTAATTACACACATACACACACACACACATTTTTTTCCCCTGAAAGGCACTTTAGAGATCACTGAATTGACCATCTCATTTTAGATAAAATTAGAGGCTTAATTGATTTGCCCAGGGTTACATAGTTAGTAGGTCTCTGAAGTGGTATTTGAACCCAGGTTTTCCTGACTCCAAATCTAACACGATGCCATATAATGCCTCCTTCAATTCAGTATACTTTATATGAGCTCAGGAATGGTTTTGTTTTTCTCTTTTCTCCCCAGCGACTAACTAGGACATCTGGTACAGTGAGTCTTTACTAAATTATTTTTCATTGAGTTGGTCTCAACTTAATTATAAAAGACCATGTCCTGACAGTAGTGGATGGATTAGGAGGAAGCTTGTTGAATCTCAACCATGGCCGTGCTGGATGAGAGTGGGAAATACAAACAGTTGCAGTAAAAAGTCTAAAGGTTTGGGAGAATCAAGTTGATGTGGAGAAAACGGTTAATTCATTTGACACTTCTCACAATTTGACTTCTAAGATTTAGGACGGACTTGCCTAGCTGTGAGAGCTTTTTCAACAGCCAGTCTCTGCTAATCTTACCCTCTTGAATTTTGATATTCTACATATCCCTTGATTACAACTCAGTGTTACAGGTTATATTTGTTCTTCTTTCAGATTAGGACCACAGGACAGATTTAGAGATTTAAAAGCCTCATTTTATAGCTGAAAAAAAACTGAGTGATCAAATTACTGGATCATTGTCACATGTAGTAAGTGACAGATTCAGGATTTGAATACAAGTCATCCAACTCTAAACCCAGAACTCTTTCCACTATATCATGATATCTTCCCTGGATTCCACTGTCGTGGCCTTAAGTCAGAATTTCCTTCCCTCCCATCTGCAGTTTTACTTTATCATTGGTGTGGGTTGACCTTGCCTTACATGGGCTCAACAGTAGTGATCCTTACTCAGTTTTGTTTTATCTTTCTATGCTTAGCATAGTGCCTGGCACATTACTATGGGCCTTAATAAATCCTTGATTAATTGATTTTTCCCACAGTCCCCTTCTAATATTTTTGGTGTCTGGTCAGTGAGATGGAAAGGGATTCTTTAGTTTAAAGAGAACTAGGCTTGAGCAAGATAATTCAAGTTTCATTTTGAATTTTAAATTTCACTGACCTTGATATTCAACAGGCACTCAGTACATGCAAGCTTCCTGCTCCATATAAAATCTCATTTCATGCAAAAAACCCCCTGAAAAAACAAAACCCATTCACTGTAACATAAAGACAGAACCCAAACATTATTCAAATGTCCTAAGGAATTCTATTTGACTTTCTGCTGTTCCATAAGACTCCATACAGGATAAAGCACTTTCAGGATGAGCAGTAGATGGTGACTATTCCCCAGTAAAATGGGATGTTTACAGCTGAGCTCACCCTAGCACAGCCAGAAAATCCTCAGAACATTTGAGTTGTGCCATGATGAGGTGTTCTGTGCAGGCTGCAAAGCTAGCTGTGATCAGTACATTTTGTAAAATGAGGTTTTCATTTTTCAGCCACATTAATGCAATAATATCTTCACAAAGGAGTTATACACTTAGGAGTTATAGCATTCTACAATGTTAAAAGGGAACATATTCTGTCACTTAAGCACTATGTTATCCTAGGCTGGAAAAAAAATCAATACGTTTTGTGCTTAGGCTAGAGAATCTCTCCATGTTGTCATGGCTACACTGTAAGGTATTGATTCATCCATAGGGATTCCAGGCTTGGAAGGGGCCCAATGAGAGGCAGAAATACTTTGTTCAGCAGAAACTAAGCAAAGCCCAGGCAGGACCTATGCCAGTCTTACAATGTAGCAAATTCCCCTGTATGTACAGGGTCCCACAGGGAATCACATTAGGACACTTCCTCAGGAGCTGACTCTAGAACAGCCTGGCTCATGAACCACTTCTGTTGTCAAAGATTTGGGGACAGATGTGTGATGAATGCTGCTGTACTGAGCTACTGAGCTGGGAGGAGTATGAGATGAAATGCTTCTGAACATTTATAAAAATGAATTGGTAATTAAAAAATATCACAGGAGAATGTAATGTAAGCCCACCATGAGTCATAAAGTTCAGGGACATGCAAAACAGCCTCTTAGTCAAGGGAATATAGCCATTATCTTAAAAATAGTTTCACTGCTGGAAGATTTTTTAGGTTTGTGCATTTCTTTATTCATTTCTTTTTATGATTTATATATAGTCTTTTGGGTTAAGAATTTTTTTCCTTTTTTTTTTTGACATAAGTGTGCTCTTGGAGATACTTCTGATAAATACTTCATTTTCTGACATAGAGCTAAGGACACTAACGTTGCCTAGTTCATTCCATCAGATAGCTCCTATGGATTAAGAAAAGTACAGTATGTTAGATATAGATCTGAAAGGGACTTTTATAGTTACCGAGTTTAAACCCTTCACTTTATAGATGAAGAAATGGAACTTTAGACCGTAAGTACCTTGCCCTAGATCACATGAGTAGTAAGTGACTGAGGCAGGATTTGAACCTAAGTCTTCGACTCCTAATCCATTGTTCTTTCTAGTAGATTACAGTGCTGTTTCTTTTGTCACAAAATCTTATCTTGGTTCTGACCCATTCCCAAAAGAAATGTTCTGGAAGTAACAGATTTCCAAGAAACAGAGTAATTGCCTGATAGGAATCAAGCCATGTCCTACCAAGCAAATGAATCATAATAATTCATGTTCATGCCATATAAAAAAGGTTTTAAAACCCTATTTTCAATTTATAAACGTATGAGGTAGAGTTTGTTTTTTGGCCAGGGTCTTTCTGTGATTCTATTGGTGTAGGGAATTCTCTGGTGAGGAAACTTTTTTTTTTTTTTTTTTTTTTACCAATGGAGACTGGAGCAGGATCGGTCACTTGCACACTGTTAGAGAATTTCTTGGGGAGCTGAGAGATTAAGTGATGTGCCCATGGTCATGTATCTACTAAGGATTAAAACTGATATTTGAACCCTGGGCTTTCTGATTGCAAGTTCAGTGACCTATCTGTCAGAGAGTTCAACAAGAAAGACAGAAAAGAGTCCAAAATATAGTAGAGCCTAGAGAATGTGGGACCAGGCAGAGCCACAAGAAGCAGCTTTGGAGAGACACTAGCTTATCACCTTTGCCCTTCTCCACCAATTGTCTTCCTTGCTAGGTGCTATCACAGTGAAAACTATGGACAATTTTTAAATTATCTGGCAGTCTTTGGAACTTGTATGTAAGTATATTTATCTGAGACAGGTAGTTCAGGCAGACCAGATCCAGATTTGAACAGTAGGGGAGTGGGCTGGATTACTTTCAGGAAATTGCAAAGCTCCTTTAATGACCCCAAACTTTTCATGAAAGCAAAAGCCCATCTTTTTAATATCAGCATTCTATTGATATTGTTGTTTAGCAATGAGATACTACTGCCTCTAAAGAATTAAAATTGATTATCAGTATGGGGATATTAGAGAGGTTCATGATGTGTCTGAGCAGGCTGTATCAAATAACAAATGAGGAACGGTGGAGTAGAACAGAAATAAAAGATGTTATCAAAAAGATAAGAAGATGGGTGGTCATGTGGCAAGGCAGATGGATGACAAATAAGCAGCCAGAGTATTCTTCTGATAAGCTTGGGACAAAGCAAGGGAGGCCCCTGGCACAATGGATGAATTTACATGAAGACATATTTAGGTCTTTCAGGATAGGTAAGCCTAGATGGGTTTCAGGAGAGTAAAATTTTTGACCCTAGGAGCTCTCAAAGGGCATGTCCACATCTCCCCCTCTCAAATCATCTCCAACTCCTTCCTCCTCCTTCACTTTAGTTCCTAATAAAGAAGTAACCCTTCCCCTTGCCAAAGCCCATTCTTCTATAAGTACCTTTGGTTTCATCCCCCTCCCTCTTCTCCAGCAAAATTACTCTCTCTCTCTAATTTTCAACCTCTCCTTATTTGATGGTTTCTTCTCTGTTGCCTATAGACAGGCCAGTGTTCCCCTCATCTGTCCTTAAAATATCATTATATCTTATCTTCTCTAATAGCTATTGGCCTATATTTCTTCCCTTTCTCAGCTAAACTCCTTGAAAAAGACATTAGACACATCATGTGCCTCCACTTGGCATTATGGTTATTCCGTAGGAGTATAAAAACTAATATGTCCAAAACAGAACTCATTATCTTTACCCTATCCCCCCATCACATCCCTCTTTTGTATTCCCCTATTACTGTCAGTAACCTTTGTATCATTCTTGACTCCTAACTCTCCCTTACCCAATAAACTGCCAATTTTTGTCATTTCTACTTCCTCAATATCTTTTGGATAGCCATTCTTCTTTCTACTTACTCAGCCACCTCCTGAATTTAGTACCTCATCACCTCTTGCTTGGGACTATTGCAATAGCATTCTAATTGGTCTTCACGACTCAAGTCTCTCCTTACTCTAATCTATCCTTCATTTAGCTGGTCTAACCATGTCATCCCTGCTCCCTACTCCAGTGGCTCTCAATTCCTTCTAAGATCAAATATAAACTTGTTTATTGGGCACTTAAAGCTCTTCCCAACCTGGTTTCTTCCCATATTCCAGTGTTCCTGTATATTACTCTATGGAGCAGTCATGTTGTCCTACTTAATGGTCCTCACAAACAGTCCTCCATGTTGTGCATTTTTGCAAAATCTCATCAAGTTTTCACACCTCATCACTACCATCTGCCCCTCTGACTGGAGGACTGAGCCATGAATTCCAAAGCCTCCATTTAAAGAGGGGCTCAGGACAGACTTCTCATCCCACTCCTGCCAAATATTTATCACTTTCCCAACTAAGATTAATTTCCATCTTCTTTGTAGTTGGAAGAGTATCTTCTTATATACAAGTTGTCTAACCAATGAGAATGTAAGTTCCTTGAGGGCAGGGACTTTTTTTACTTTTTATTTTTAACCTCAGTGATTTATAATGTCTGTAGGTCACACAGTAAGTGCACACTAAATGATTGTTGATTGATTGGTAATAGCCAACATTTACCTATTTTTTTCAAAGTGTTTAACAATGTATTATCTCATTGGAATTTTCACAGCATCCCTGTGAAGTAGGTGTTATTATTATCCAATAAGGAGACAAAGACTGAAAGACATTTAATGACCTGCTCAGGCTCACAAAACTACTAAGCATCTGAAGAAAGATTCAAACTCAGGTCTTCATTAGAAATTCTTCATTCTATCTACTTAAGAAGAGTGGTAATCTGTCTTCAGTGAAGCAATTATGCACCAATGAAGTCATAGATCTTTAAATTTTTAATGTAATATATGTAAATGTAATGGTAATGAAGATTTGAGGATTTTCCCTGCCCCTTGATAGGCCAAATGTAATCACATGGAGCCTGTGGTGGGAGGAGTTTGCTGAACTTGTAGAGTAGGAAGGAGTGGAGCAGGAAATGAGTCAGAGCAGTTAGAGCTGAGGGAGAGAGAGGAAGTAAGCAGAGAGCTGTGAGTGTTTGTTTGTGGGAAGGCCCTAGCAGGGGGAAGACTTGGGGATGGCAGTGCCTTCTACAGTGTTATTGTGTATAGATTTCTTTATTGACATGCTGAATTTGGCTTTCTGATATTGGGATTTAGTTTTCTGGTGTTTGAATTAAATGTTTTGGTTCTGTCTTCCATATGGAGAGTCTGTTATATTTTGTGATTCAGAATTATGTCAGCAGATTCATAGCCACCATAGGCACTGTGTATATCGCATTGGTGCTACAACAAAGCAATTTACTAGATTTTTATGGGTGTGGGGTCTATAAAGAAAAAAAATTGTTGTACCATCTGCCCTCATGGACAGATGTAGTTGTTGGCAGTCAGTACTCAAATCAGTCAATACTTAAAAAAATTAATTCACACTATCTACTGGAAGGTCAAATACTAAAGCTAAAGTTTAAATACTTTGGCCACACAGCAAGAAGATGGGACTTATTGGGAAATACCCTGATGTTGGGAAAGATTGAAAGCAAAAGGGGAAGGGAACAGTGGAGGATGAGATGGACAGATAGTATCATGGAAATAATGAAAATGAACTTGCACAGATTTCAAGATAATACAGATTCCTATATATAATCAACTAAAGAACTTTTTTGTGTATACATATCTGTAAATATGTGTGTGTGTGTGTGTGTATATTTAAATGAAATTTCTTTTATTACAGCAGAAAATAGAGATAGTGCAAAGTAGAATAGCCTTGTATGTCATGATCCATGGGTCATGAAGAGTTGGACATGACTGAACAACAACTATCCTCTTGGACAGAGGCAACTGGTGGCACAGTGGATAGAGCAGGGGTGGGGAAGCTGTGGTCTGGAGGTCACATGTGGCCCTCTAGGTCCTCAAGTGCAGCCCTTTAACTGAATAGGGATGGAGTGTGGGACCTGGAGTCAGGAAAGTCTGAGTTAAAATCCTGCCTCAGACACTTACTATCTGTGTGACCCTGGGCAAGTCACTTAACCTTTGTTTGCCTCAGTTTCCTCAACTGTAATATAGGAATAATAATGGCCTCTATTTCCCATGGTTGTTGTGAGGACTGAATGAGATAATATTTATAAAGTACTTAGCATAATGCCTGGCACATAGATGCTGTGTAAATATTATTATTATTACTTTCTGTGAAGAAAGATAAAGATCTACATTGAAATAACTATAATACAAAATAGAATATGTGTACAAGGGAGGTAAGGATTGTTAATCATTCAACCAATATGTATTAAGAACCTGTTAAATGCCAGGTTCTGAAGTAGGTTCTGGCAACACAAATACAAAATGAAACAGTCTCTGCCCTCAGAGAACTTATATTCTATTTTAAAAAATTAATTAATTAATTTTCTTGTTTACATCATTCATTTCCATGAGATTTTGAGTTACAATTTTCTCCCCATCTTTCCCCTACCCACCACCCCAAAACAGCCATCTCACTGTATAACCCCTCTCCCAATCTGCTCTCTCCTATGTCCTCTCCCTCACCCCTCTGACTTTCCAGTAGGGCAGGACGGATCTCCCTACGCCAGTGCCTGTATGTCTTAATTCCCAGTTGCATGTAGTTAATAATAATAATAATAATAATA
>CM053581.1:161646472-161680466 GCA_028627135.1 Pseudochirops cupreus
CCCTCCATCATTGCACCTCTCATCCCCATCCCCCCTACTCTCCTGTGTGGCAAGATACCCAGTTTAGAGTCTATGTCATTCCTTCCCTAAGCCAAATTCAATGAGAGTAAGGTTGACTCTTTCCCTTTTGCTTTCCTGTTCTTCCCCTCCATTGTAACAATTATCTCTAGCCTCTTCTATATGAGATGATTGACCCCATTCTGTCTCTCCCTGTCTCCTCTCATTCTATTCCTCTCCAACCTCAGAATTTCACCTTTTAAAGTATCATCCCTTCCTATTCAATTGATCCTGTGCCCTCTATGTACACATATATATATATACACATACTTAGATATATGTTCATACACATTTATAAACCCTCCTACATAGACACATGTGTATGTATATGCATATATCCATTTGTATTCCCTTCACCTGTCCTCATACTGAGAAAAGTTTCATAAGTTACAATGATCGTTTTTCCATGTTGGCATGTAAATAGTTCAACTTTGATAAGTTCTTTATGATTTCTTTTCCATGTTTACCTTCTCATGCTTCTTGTATTTGAGTGTCAAATTTTCTTTTCAGTTCTGATTTTTTCAGCAAGAATGTTTGAAAGTCCTCTACCTCACTGAATGACCATATTTTCCCCTGGAACATTATGCTCAATTTTGCTGGGCAGGTGATTCTTGGTTTTTGTCCTAGCTCCCTTGATCTCTGGAATATACTATTCCAGGCCCTTCAATCCCTCAATGTAGAAGCTGCCAGATCCTGGGTTATCCTAATTATGTTTCTCCATAGTATTCAAAATGCTTCCTCTTGGCAGCCTGTAATATTTTCTCCTTGATCTGGGGTCTCCAGAACCTGGCTATAATATTCCTAGGAGTTTTCTTTCAGGGATCTTTTTCAAGAAGTGATCGGTGAATTCTTTCAAATTCTATTTTGCCCCCTGGTTCTAAAATATCAGGGCAATTTTTCTTGAGAATTTCTTGAAGGATGCTTTCTAAGTTCTTTTTTTGATCATTGCTTTCAGGTAGTCCAATAATTTTTAAATTGTCTCTCCTGGACCTAATTTCCAGATCAGTGGTTTTTTTCAAGGAGATATCTCACGTTGCCTTCTATTTTTTTCATTTGTTTGGATCTGTTTAATAGTATCTTGATTTCTCATAAGGTCATTTGCTTCCATTTACTCCACTCTAATTCTGAAGGAATTACTCTCCTCAGTGAGCTTTTGAGATTCTTTTTCCATCTGGGAAATTCGACTTTTTAAGGCATTTTTCTCCTCATTGGCTTTGTGGGCCTCTTTTGCCGTTTGAGTTAATTTATTTTTTAAGGTGTTATTTTCTTCAGTCAGGTTGTTGACTCTCTTTTCATGATTTTCTTGTATCATTCTCATTTCTCTTCCCAATTTTTCCTCCACTTCTCTTATTTGGTTTTCAAAATCCTTCTTAATCTGATCTATGGCTTTTAGGCAGTCTTCATGTTTCTTGGAAGCTTTTGGTGTGGGAGTTCTGATTGTGTTGTCTTCCTCCCGTTCCATACTTTGATCCTTTTTGTCCCCAAAAAAGGATTCTAGAGTTTGGTTGCTGTTCTTACTTTGCTTCCTTTGCCTGCTCACATTGCCAGTGAATTACTTGATTTTTTAGCTCTGTGGAACTCTGCTTCAAGAGGGGAAAGCTCTGTCCCAGATGGTTGGGGTTTTCACAGCTGCTGGAGCTATTGGGAGGGCTGCAGCCAAGACTGTGATCCTGATCCAGGCTGCTCAATGCAAGAGCACTTAGCCTCTGAACCATTGCTTGGCCCCCACTGCAGTCTGCAGGCTGGGAGCTCTGAAGCTGCCATGTGGAGGCTGCTGCAGGGCCACTGCTTCTGCTGCTTCCTTGCCCTGGAGGCAGTTTGGCTGGACTGCTTTTCTCCCCCAAATTTAGCTGAGGTCCACTGACCTTTTACTTAGTCCTTGTTTCTTATGGCTTTATAATTCTGGAAACTGCCACAGCTGCCACTGACCCACTCTTCTGAAGGCTCTAGCTGTGGCTTGTCCTGGCCGCCCTAGGGCAGTTTCAGGCTAGGCTGGTTTCAGCTTCCAGCATTCTGCGATGAGCCCTTTGTGCCGAGCTGCCTTCAGTGGGAGCTGTGTTTTTCTGTATTTTTATGTGAGTTTTGGAGCCCTAAAATTTATTTAGAGTCATATTTTATGGGTCTTTGAGTGGCTATGTGTGAGCTGGGAAACCTTGCTGCTTTTATGCCCCCGTCTTGGCTCCACCAAGAACTTACATTCTATCGGGGGAAACAATATGTACATATGTAAATATATAAATACAGATGCAAAATAAGTACAAGATAACAAGAAGCTCTGTCTTGTGATGCCTTGACAGCTGACAGACAACTCAGGCAATGCTTATTCTTTTATTAACAGTTAGTCTCTTAGGAGCAATGTTAGCATCTCTGTTGAGATCCAACACTAGAGAGAAGCACTAGGATTTCTACCAATACTTAGTAGCCATTTGCAATAAGAGCTAGAAGGAGTTCCAAGTGTATAGCTGCAAAAATGAACCAGACATAAACTACTGGGTCTCCATCCACATAAGAATAGTAATAATGATAGCTAGCATTTACATAGTACTTTAAGGTTGGCCAAATGCTTTCCAAAAGTTACCTAATTTTATTCACATAATAACTCTGGGAGGTAGGTGCTAATATGATCCTCATTTTTGGGCAGAAAGCATTTTTATTGCGTTTTTTTTTAATTTATTTTTTTTTGTCACAAGAATGCTGCTCTGTTTTTAATTTGGTTTGTGATAAGCAATATCAAAGTCATCCACTCTTTCCAAGTTTATCCTGACCTTTTTTTAATAGACAACTTTAAAATAATTAAAACAAAACAAAACAAAAACATTTTATGCACTGAGGAGAGTGATCATCATATCTCTGGAGTTAAATATAGAAAGATAAACCATGTAAATTATTTGTCTTCCTAAAAAACCAGCTATCTCTGAAGAATTTTAATTACAAGTTTTTAAAAAATGTTTTGCTTTTTGGAGGGGCAGTTGGGGTTAAGTGACTTGCCCAAGGTCACATGGCTAGTAAGTGTTACGTGTCTGAGGCCAGATTTGAACTCAGGTCCTCCTGACTCCAGGGCTGGTGCTCTATTCACTGAGCCACCTGGCCACCTGTAAAAAGCATTTTTAATGACTTACCCAAGGTCACACAGCTAGCTGCTAAGTGTGAGCTGGGTTTAAAATCCAATCTTCCTGACTCTAGGTCCTGAGCACAATCCAGCGCATCATCTGTCTGTCTCATATGGAATAGGGAGTGAGTTGATTTTCAAAGAGGCTCTGCATTGCCTTCACACTGGTGTGTTCTAGTCAAGTTAGCCCCATTCTTTAGAAGAATCACAGTATTATGGTTTGTAAGTGGAGAAACTGAGAGCAGAGAAGGCACCACAAAATTTGTAATTACTTTTTTTATGGCAGACCTGGGTTATTCCCCCCATTTCCCTCCATGTTGCTGTATGTGGCCCTGTGTTCCTATAGGGACTTATGCCATTCAGCAGCTGATAGAGCACAAATGTGTTTCCTTAGCATTTTATGATTAGACTATATATGGCCTGGAAGCCTGGACAGAGATTTCATCAAAGAGGGACCTGAAGGAAAATGATCAAATGAGATTTCACACACACACACACACACACACACACACAGCCGTACGTGGATATGTACATATATATGTATATGTACGTACATATTACACACATATTTCCTTGCAAACTGGCAAATGCCATAGAAATAGCCATGATAGAAATGATGATAATAAAAACAGATCCATTAGATCTGGTTGAGTGCTCGTATCTGATCCTTTGTGATGGATCACAGTAACATATTATGGGACTGATTATCCCCAGTGGTGGCTATTTCTAGTTGCCAATCCAAGTTACCCCCAAATTCCATTAGCATATCTGTTCTACCCTCTCTAGAATTGCTTGGGAATAGGTAGGATTGTACAAAGCAGGGAAAATTAATTTCAAATGCTTAGTACAAGATACCTTTGGCTACAGATCAAATCCAAGTCAAATGCAGTTATTATTATTAATCATCATCATAATCATTAACTATGCAAATAATGCCTAGATGATCGTTAGAGTATTTAATAAGGGCAGTAATAGAGCTAAGTGTAGTGTTAGCAGCTCATATTTATATAGCATTTTATATTTTACAAAGTGCAATTTCTTTTTCCCTCCTCAGGGAACCTGCAGTCTGTTATCATGTTTCTTGTTGCATTTTCCTTTCATCTGCCTAAGCTCAGGACAATTGCATAAATCCATTGCAAGATTGCGGAAATATCACAATTTGTAATTGTACTGTGAACATTGCCCCTCACCCCCACTCTTCAAATCAACAAGGTAGATAAATAAATAGGAGTGGCTAGAAGTCTACATTTATTTCTCTGTGTTTTAAGAGAACAGGGAGGCATCATAAATCTCTACAAATTGCCCCTGTGGCTGAATGGTCTGTGTTACTTGAATGATGCTAGCAATTGGAATTCTCCCAATCACTGAGATTCCCAGAGAAATGTATCACTTTGGTATCACTGAGGCCATATGAAAGCAGTACCCCAGGACATGCTGCATTCCAGAGAAATCTAAATGGATTTTAGAATATTAATGTGACTGCTATGACCAAAGAACAGTTTGTTGATGGACGGAGGTGCAGACAGCTCTTATGTGTTTTTGTCCATGCATAGAGATAAAAATCACTTTAGGGAAGCAAGTGGCAAAGGTGGTTTGCCTTCTCAAAACAGGCTGTTTTCTTTTGTGATTCCAACAACCTACTTGTAGCAAGTAAATATTTTATATTTAGTTTTAGATTTTAAAAAATGCCATTGGTACACAACTTTACAATTCAAATTGTAGACAACTTGAACCAGAATGCCTTTTGTGTGTTTGGGATGTGAAACTGGTCTCCTGTATCATATGGGGGCATGGTAGGGTAAGGGGGGCACAAAAACACAATTTTAGTACATTGGAGGTTACAATATAGACAGACCCCTCCGAGAGCTGAACCTAAAGATCAGAATGTGTGGCATAAATCCTTACTACCTGAAGAGATTTCATTTCACCTTGTTTTCTTTTCTCTTCCCCCTGCATCTCATTGTTTTCATCTCCCTGAGTCTCCTACAGGGATATCGTGCGTCTTCTTGTCACAGCGACACACTGAGATGCTATTTCAGTCTCTCTCAGGCAAGGTAATCATTGTGGTACATTTGTAGGACATTCTGCAGTTTTCAAGGTACTTTCAAAATCCATTATCTCATTTGATCCTCACAGCAGCCCTAGGAGGGAGGCAGGATGTGGAGTATTATTCCCATTTTATCGATGGGAGACATGAGCACAAGGGAGTGGAGGTTGGGGGAGTGAAGTGAGTAACTTTGTCCAAGACCATGCAACTAATCAGTAGTAGAACCAGGACTTTCTATCCAGGTCTTCTGATTTCCAGTCTAGATGCTAATAGGGATATTTGGAGGTCTAACTTTTTCTCCATTAAACTAGGGATAATTTGTACAAAGCCTATCTGTTTTACTGGGATGTACTGGGGTGACTTTTGAGGGAGGGAGTAGGATTAGGAGCCCAGTTAAAATGGAGGCTGGCTGCTAGGTCCTGGAAGTCAGGATAATAGAGGGTTAAATCCAGAGCAGAGGGAGGGACTATAGAAATATAAGGATTTCTACTGTAACTTATATGTAATGAAATGAGTTCCTTTTTCTGAGTTCCAATTATTGAGCTATGCAGTGACACATCTATGCCCTAGACCCCCTACCCTAGAGTCTTTTGCCCATTTGCAACCCATGTACATATGGAGGGCATATTTTAGATTCAAATATCTCTTTTCCATGTAAATTGTGGGATGATATTTTACAGCCTCAGGAATTTGATGAATTAAGTTGTCTATCTCTCAGGTGAAGGGGGATAGAGCTAAAATATACTGGATTCAGGGACATTTCTTAACAAGTGCTAAAGAAAAGTGAAATTTTTCCCCCATGTTACGTTAAGTAATAAAACCTACTTGTTGGATTCCCATTGGGAAACTTTGAAGATCTCTATTGCAAATGTCGTCCTAATTAAACTTTTCTCCTGAAGTTGGGTGTTTTCCCCCAATATTATCAGAATGAATGGATAAAATGTAGGAATTCTAATTAGCACTTCCTGCATATATTAAAGAAACCATTTTCCCAGTTATTAAAAAATAGATCTGAGAAGAGTTCTTTGAAATCATTTTTCTTTCTAAATACTAGTGATAATTCTTAGCTATTATAAAAAAAAGATGTATTTTGGCATAGTTTGAGTTATGAAGGAAATGCTTAAAGGATACCATGGTGTAAAAGAAGAAGAAAAAATAAAATATTTCTCTTGCATAAACATTATACTCTATAAAGAGGACAGATGTTAAATCATGTTAAATAAGTCTATACTTAGAGAAATAAGATTTGGAGTAAAGTGAATTTCATTTCAGGACCTAGCATTATCTCTATATCTGCTGCATGATTTAGTCCTATGACACTAACTAAGTCTTATGGAAAAAAATAAAACAGTTTGACCTCAGGCAAGCTGGTGTGAGACATACGCTTGTTCCAGGTTGAATTTTCCTTCTTAAATTTTTCATGAAATTCTCCCAGCAGGGTCACAGTTTGGCTCTGAAAAGATTTTGAACCTAAGAATTGCAACAACCAAGACATTAAAAAAAAAAAAGCATTTATTTCATCGGGAATCCCCTCCCCCTTTCATTTTAATTCCCCATAATAACATGGAATAAGTTTAAGGCACATCCATTGTAAAATTATCATTTTTCACCAAAGCAACATTATATTAAATGCTTAATTATTCATTACTAATGCTTGTCATGGTGAAATATTGGCCCGACTAATTTTGAAAGCACCAAGCCTCGCTTTTCTTCCTTGAAGGTTAATGGCTGAGCCCTCAGTTTCATTAGCCTTCCTAAATGTAGCACACCTCGTATGTCATTGCTCGGCTTCCTTTTGGCCCCCACACCTTTTAGCAAGTAAAATCCACACTGTGCATAATGGCCTTTCAGGTCTGTTGCCTACAGACTGCAATCCATGAGGATGTATACCACTTTTTAATGGGGATGGTAGCAAGATTGGTTTGGGGTCAGGTAGTTTTCTGAACTGTTGGTATATTTTGGACAAAGGGAACAGATGCCTTTTAAAAAATAGTGATAGCTTCTTGAATTAAATAAAGCATACCATTTTTTAAAGCATTTACTGATTTGAAATCATAGCACTGACACTGACTCTGCATTAGTTATGCCATGGGATTTGCTTGATTAAAGTCAACTTTCGACTCTTTGTAAGATTCCACCCTATTTTATAACTTAGTTCTCCAATTCTAGAAGACCTGTGTGGTTTAGCCTTATTGATAGTGTTGATAATGATGCCAATAATCATTACTGTTACTACTCACTTTCACAGAAAAAAAGTTTCTCATAATTTCTCTTTTAATACTGTGACCTTGCAAACAGTTCCCCCAAATCATTAAGCCTGATTAAAAAAAAAAACAACACAATAATCTATTTGATTTCTTTTGGCCTTACTTTGACTAAAGGACTGTAATCCTCTAATAGGAGAGGTTGTCTTTCCTGGCTGAGAAGACAGTATTGCAAGAATTTATATAGCATGGTAAAGTAGGACAAAGATTGAATGAATTGTGGTTTGGTAAAAAAGCATTGAATGTGAAATCAGAAGGTTTAGATGAACTCATTGGTTCTTTTGCTTAAATTTTGTTAATCTCTGATTTTTCAGGATTTCTATTTTGGTTTTTAATTGGGTTTTAAAAATGTCTTTGTTTTCTAGGGGATGTGTATGTGTGTGTGTGTGTGTGTGTGTGTGTGTGTGTGTGTGTGTGCATGTGTGCGTGCACACACGCATGTGTGCTACAACCAATTTGTTGATATGTTCTTTCACTAATTTTTTGATGTTCTTCCACTATTCCTTATGACATTAGGCAAGTCACTACTTCTGGACTCCCAATTTTCCTCACTTCCTATTTCCCATACGAGTGAGTTGGACTAGATAATCTACCTGCAAGTTCTAAATCCTATCACATCATGAAGTTCAACTTCAATAAATGGGGTAATAGGATTATAGATCTGTAACTGAAGAAGTAGAGAAATAGTTGAAAAATCATGGATTGGGTCAAATTGGAAGTGAGAATGGTTGACATGGGAGCTTCTTCCAATGGAAGTTCCTGGAGGCAACTCACCAAATAGAGGAGGCAGAGGAGGCCATTGGATGGAGGGTAGGGAGGGGCCTGGGGGTGGGGTGGGAGCAGTGGAGGAATTGGCACTGTGAGAAGTCTGCTGAGGCAGGGATGAAGAATTCCAATAGGGCAGAGGGCTGGCATGGGCTAGGTTTGAAAGGATGATATTTACATAATATTTAAAAGATATTGCAAGGGTGCTAGGGCCATACTCTTAGTATTCTGGCAACTGTCCATCTGCCATACTTTATTCTTTTCGTCCATTCTTCTGCTCTCCTGCAAAGATCTTTTGCAGCACAGAAAGCTGCTGTCACACCGGCTGTTTTGGCCCCAGAAAAGCCCAACTGCCTGGAGTCTGGATCTCTGTGGTCCTGGAAAAAGCAAGGAAATACTAGGGTATAGAGTTGGGTTTTGTTTCAAATCCATGAGTTGAGTCTTTGGGCCACTTTGAGTGCAGCCTCTCTGTGGGCAGTATGGTAGTGTGGTGAGTGGTGATGTAGGAGTGGGTGTTGAGTGAGTTCAAGGGAGGTTTTAGTTCATGTTTTCTTAGTCTTTTGATGGGAGTACTGTGTATTTTATACCATGGAAAGAGCTGAAGTTGCTTTAAAGTTGGTGCATAATTTATGTTTTAGAGAGGTTTGAGAGGTAATGGGGATTAGGAAAAAATGTCTAGTCCTACATCTTGTTTGTATTGTGACCTTCTCATTTTTAATTCTTCAGAAGCAGTGTCTTTCCTATTTTACTCTATCACAACATCTAAATTAGAAACTTGGGGTTAATAAATAAGCTTTGTAATTTCCTGAAAACTGTCTATATTTTCTTTCCTTTTCCTGTTCAGTTCTGTGCCTGATTCATTGTCTATCTCTATTGTCTGTCCAAACTATATGCATGAATAACTTTATAGGGTATTTAACCAAAAATGAATTGAAATCTAGGCAATAGACATTCTTCATCCCCTTGATCTTTCGAATAGATGGGCAGGTCAAACTCCTTTGAATGATTACAGCTTTCGACTAGGAGGCTTCTGCATGTTCTGTGACTTGCCATAATCTCCATCATGTCATCCACAAACAGAACCATCTGGAGGCCTTTATCATCCACAAGGAATACTCTCAATTTGGAATCTGTGATGAATCTTTTCCATCACAGTGAAGAACATTTTCAGCCACCAAGTATCTCCCTGTTGTATGCCTTGCTTGATTTTTGTTGTGGGAGAATTATTTCTATTGTTATATCATTCAATGAAACTTGAATGATTTTGCTATATGGATAGGGAACTCTAATGTTGTAAAAGAACTTGTTAGATGGTTATTGTTCTGCCAAATCAAATTTTTAATAATAATAAATAACAAGCATAATATGGTATTATATTCTCTCACTTAGTTGTGAAATGTTATTGATGGTTCACTTTTAAATGTTATTTGCAAACACTGACTTGCTCCCAACTAATGAACTCAATTCATGTAGAGACGACATAAAATTTTTGTACAGATGGGAAAGTAGGCAAAGAATTCAGTAGGTATAGTTCTCTGTTGTCTTTTTTCATATTAGTAAGGTCTGAAATTTCCCCATACCTTTGTTATTTTTTTTCTTGTCCTCTAAATATCTTGTGTAATGATCCTTCCTGGCCTTCAAAATTGTGTTGCTGGCACAAATATTCTCTGAATTCACTTGGTCCAATCTGAATGCCTTTTCCATTTTTAGTTCTTTTTGTACCATTTCTGCTCCCTATATGAACACATTTGGGAATGGGATGTTATAATTAAAAAAACAAATTAATTTCCTACTTACAAATATGTGTGTTCTCCAAGTCTCTGCTCTCTTCTCTCTTTCTATTCTTGTGGGAATTAAAATTGTCCAATCTATAATAAAAGAGACTGAGGCAGAGCCCTGAGTCAATGGCACATTATTAAAGGGTCCGTGGTCACCTCTAATGAAGTGGACCTCAGATCTTCCTCACAGTCTGAGGTGCTCCCTTCTTCCAGGGTCTTACTTTTATAAGATTTGTTATCATATTTGATAATGAACACTCTAAAGGGGCTTGGCAAAATTCAGAACTCCATTTGTTGATAGACCTTGCTTCACTAAATGATGCATCAACTAGAAATGGTATGTTGCAGGGGGGTCATGGGTTAGGTGAAGCATAGGGCATCTCCGCTGCCTAAGTGGTCAAAAGATGGTCACTTGCTTATGCTGGACAAGAGAAAGTGGTCTGGAGGTACAAAAACAAGTTGGGCACTTTCCATGTAATTGAATCACTCTTGTCATGCTGGGTTTGGTCACCAAAACAAACAAAAAAAAAAAACCAAGGGTGGAAGGCCTCTAGTTAGTTTCCTATGATGAAACAAGTGAACTTATAATTTGCAGTTCACAGCTCTGGGGCCTAATGTACCTATAATCACTATCCCAATGGAATCATGGCAAACTGATTAATACTGAAGGAAGGGGTCCAAATAAATTATTTCTCAAATTCTCTCTTAATGTCCTTATCTCCTTCTCTGGCTTCAAAGCTTTAGATATAAGATTTATAATCCTATATATTTAGTTGTGATTTTTCTATTTCACTGGACTCCTATATTGCCAACCACCTGCTTGATACATCTATATGTATGATTTATTATTATCTCAAACTCAGTGCACATAAACTGGAATTCATCTTCATTTCCCTAAAACCTTATTTTTAATACAAGAGTATTTTTTTGCATCCTCTATTACTGTTGATGGCATGTTGAATCTCCTAGTCATGTTGGTTCATAGCTTCAGAATCATCAGTGATTTGCATAATCAAAGATTTTGTAGACTGCTCTCTTCTTTTTAAAATCAAGACATTTTTCATTCTCCAATATTGTGATACTTTTCTTGTTTTCCACAGTTTTCTGAACATGATCAACAATGACTCAGGAATCCCATTTGCTTCTTCTTTTAGCATCTTAGCATATGACTTATCTAGATAAGGTAATTTGAATTGTTCAGGGTAACTAGGTTCTCTCTCACTTATTGTGGCTATCAATTCCCTGTTAATAATTTTTCTTCTGTAATTTTTAGTTCAAAGGTTATTTCCTTGACAGAGAAAACAGAAGAAAAATACGAATTGAGCTTCTTTTTTTAGCTATTATTCCATGTGCTCAAAGTAGTAGTCTTTAATTGTACTTTCTTCCTGGAAATAATTAAATTACCTTTTCTTTTATTCACTATTCTTCTCCTTTATAGTCATAGTCAATTGACAAATCCCAAACATAACTTACATTTGTCTCCTTCATCAGCTTGCCTGGACTATTTCAATAACTTTCTGATTGATTTCACTGCTTACAGTCTATTGTCTTTCAAATCCATTTTACACCAAGGAATCAAAATAGCATTCTTGGGCATGTATACCAGGAATATACCAGGAATAAGAAGGTGAACTTGTCACATCCTAGTGTAATAATTTTTAATGATTCCCTATTGCCTTTAGAACAAAATACAAATTTCTTGGCTTGGTGTTTATTGTGCTTCATAATTTGGCTCCAATATACCTTTGTAGACTTGTTTTATTTCCCTTTAGATACTCTGTCTTAGTCTGTTATGGGAATATGAAGATCTTCCCTGCCCCTAGGCCCTTTGATAGACTTAAGTGACTCTGAGAACCTTTCCTGATTTGAAAATGTACTCTGCCCCCTAATATGCTGAATGTGGTCACATGGAGCCTGTGGCAGGAGGCTTGTTCTTCAGGAATGCCCATGCCTTATTAATTTGTGACTGGGCAGTTGGTCAAGAGGATTGTGACATTCTCTGACCCAGGAAAAGGCTATATATGCTCTGATGTGAGGTTTTGCTTTGGGGGCTCACTTTGGAAAGAGTTGTGTGATTTGGCCAGATGAGACTCTGGGCAGCTGTTGAGCCCCTCAGCTTTGAAAACTCAGATGTTGGTGCTTCCCTCTCTGGTAACTGAATAGGTAACTGATGTAAGGGTCAGATGGCTGGAAGCCTGTCTGCTGATCTGTTTCTTTGTCCGCTTGTAACTTCTGTTTGTATTCTGTTTGTATTCTCTGAAGAATTGTTGACTTTTCCCCCTGTACTAGGTAAATGATATATGTATGGTTGATTAAAGTAAGATTGTTAACCCATTTTGAGTTGCTTTCCTTTAGAAAAGCAGATCTAAGAACCTGTGCTAGAAGCCATCCTGGGTATGCTGGGGTGCTTGCTGATACATACTCCGACTGGCATACTAGATGTTTCCTGAACTTGTTATTCTATCTATTAGCTATATGCTATTGTACTCCCCTGCCCACATGTGAAAGCAAAGTTTTTTGAAGGTTAGGACATTTTTCCCCTTTGTAACTGTTGTACTTTGTGCAAAAAATGTCTTATTTAGTTGAGTTTTAACTGATTTGATATGTGCATAAATCCTTTTTTCGAGATTTTATAAAGATAAAAAAGTGAGCATAAAGGTCAGTAATTGTCAATGTGTTCTCAACCATCTTTTTCAAAGGGGTAGTAATACCCATAAATTTTTCAATTGTTCTTTCCTTATCTTGAATATCCAAAGTGCTATATTTCCAAAGTAGCATTTTTTTCAAATATGGGTTCCTTTCTGTTACATTTTCCCTCCTTTCCCCACTATTGTCATTTCTGTCTTCTTTAGTGCCATTTTCACTTTCTTGTGTAGCATGTCATAGCCTGAAGTGTAAGAGGTCAAAATTGGTGGTGCCCTACCATCACAGTTAATGAAGATAGGTTATTATTGAAACACTGTCATATGTTTCAATTTTTGTGTTTGCTGTCCTCTGTCCCCTTTCACCTATAAAATTTCAAGGCATGATCTGCCTTAGTTCATATTCCCAACTTTATTTAGAGTATTTTTCACCTCAATTTTTTTTTGCTGTTGTATCTTCTCTTTGCTTTCTACAATACCATACTTAATGAATTTGTTATGGCGTTGAGCTGGATACTCCTTCCAATGATAGAAATCACAGCCATTTATGTGTCCCATCATGTGGAATCTTATTCATGCCTCTAAGCATGTCTTCTTCAGAGAGCCTACCCATTGCCCTGAGTGACTTATTCTGATTCTTTTAACTTTATGTATGAGATAACCTGTGGTTATTCCTCATATTCAATAGATCACCAGTCAACATTTCCCCAGTTATATGTCACTTTTCTTGCATAATCCAAGCTTGGTAATGTGTTGAGGTCTTCTCATGCCTACCTTACATAATGCATCCTCCTCCTTAATTTATTTCAGATGAGTCGGTGTCCTAAATTGATGTTGGTCTTGGAGGCCATATCTCTGAGTGTTAAGGAGTGCTTACTAGAGACAGTCAAGAAGTTCTTATGTTTCTCTTGAAGTGGCAATTTGATGTCAAACTTCAGAAGGAAAGGGTGATCATGTCAAACTTTCCTTCCCCCACTCCTTTTTTCATATTTCTAAATTTGGGCAACAAATGTTTGTTTTTGCTTATCAAGTTGGGTAAGATGCAATTACATGAATGGTCATTGATTCATCTTAACCTTTCTTCTAATTGTGTGTTTTATTTTCACAAACAGACTGTCTGGCTGTACACAGGGAGATTATCCTGAAATAATTCCAAAATCAGGTCAGTTGTTACTCGTTGCTTGAGATAAAGTTGGTTTCATTTTTTTACAATGCTATTTATACTAACCATATCTGTTGCTTTGTACCTCTCTTCCTGAAGAAAATATTCATGATACTTTCTGTAGATAATTTTAATCAATTCATCAACTTCTTCAGAAAATATTTATTCATATTTACTGTGTGCTTAGCCTTGTTATAGGTCATGTAGAGACTATAAAGAAATATAATAATGCTCCTTAGAATATACAAAGAAATGTAATAATCAATGCCTGCCCTTGAGGGGGCTCATAAGATAGTTGGAGAGAGAAGACTAAAAACCCATAAAAATAATGAAACAAAACAAAATAAAAACCATTCCAAAAGATGACACGTTATCAGGTGGCCTTGGGTAAGTCATTTAATGTCTCTAGCTCTCGGTTTCCTCATCTATAAAATAAGGGAGTTGGAATAGATTATCTCTCTGGTCCTTTACAGAAGTAGAGATCTCTGAGCAGTTTACAAGCCTTTGTCATCTTTTATTTCTTAATCATAAACAGCTAATATCAACGAACGAGCTAATTATAAGCATCTGCACCTTGGTGGCACAGTGGATGGAGTGCCAGGCCTGGAGGCAGGAAGACTCATTTTCTTCAGTTCAAATCTGAGCTTAGGCACTTACTAGCTGTGTGATTTTGAGCTAGTTATTTAACTTTGCTTCAGTTTCCTCATTGAAAAATGACCTGGAGAAGGAAATGGCAAACTTTTCTAGTATTTTTGCAAAAAACAAAACAAAGCAAAACCTAAATGGGGTCAGAAAGATTAGGATATGACTGAAATTAATTGAACAACAACATTCCTTAATACTAAATCATATATTCTAACATTTTTTCTGTCTTTCTACACACCTACCTTTTGATAAATTACCTCAAATCAACATATATATGAACTTGTTTTGGAGAATGATACTGAGTTTTGTCTTGAATTTCCCTACCTCTTAATCTTCTTCTATTTATCTCATATTTTCATTTTATATTCTTTTGTTTATTCTGTTACTGAGCCCTGGAAAGTAAAATGACCAGATGTCCCATGAGATGCTATTTCTTGTTGCCTTTGGATACATAATAAAGTGATTTCTTTCAATCCTCTCATTTATTTTCTCCAAGGAAAACCTGCATGCCACCCTTTTTCTGAGCTACAATGTCATTATACCTTCTAGTTTATTTTGTAGTGAGTATGAGGAGTTAAATTAATGTATATAGATAGTCTAAAATCTATACTGTTCTTTATGTCTCCTGTCAACCTTTTTTCCTCTTTCACTGCAGAAACAGAGGTCACTCTGGACCGAAGGTCATTTTGTATTCTTCTTTGTTTCAAGGTTGCCATGACCAAACATTTCACCAAATGTGGGCAATTTATTATTGATGAACTTTCCTTTTCTTAAATGCTGGTCTTGGACAGTCAAAACTTTGTTAATGGATGTACTATAAAAGCTTTGGCAAGAGATTGGAACTATTGACTTATATCAATTTTTGGCTTCTGTTGTCAATTGTTGGTCTCAGGTATTCACGCTTTGCCTCTTTCCCATTGCCATCAGTAAACTAAATCTGAATCAACACAGTCCATGGGTAGATTTGTTTCCAATGTCTTATAAAAGACTGCTTTTCAGAATGTCTTTGTTCGCATGTTGTTGCTGAATAAATCATTTTTATAATTCTCCAAGTCACACATAGAGAAGAGTTTCCTCTTTTACGCAGGAAAGCAAAACTAAGTAAGAAATATTAACTGTACATTAGTTAGAAAAAAGAAATGACTATCCATTAAAGTCAACAATTCATAAATTAATGGAAGAAATAAATTAACAGGAAAAGAAGGGGGAGGAAATCATTATCTCTACACATCCTAGAAAGTGCTGTTTAATTAACCACAATTAATGAGAGTACAGTCATGTGCCACTCCACATTTATCAGTTCTTGGGTATTTTCATTGCAAAGACTCAGAGAAAGGGTGCTTGTGGGGGGTAATTGGGGGGTGGTGATGGGTTTGTGTGGGGGATGGTAGTCTAGCAGAAACACATACAAACCAACCTCATGGCTATAATAACTTTGCTTCACCTGTTTCTTGATTAAATTCAAAGTATGTAAGTAAGGCCCTGTACTAGGCAGGCATGAAAAGTAGAAAGGTGAAAAATGACTCAATCTCTGCCCTAACAAGGGGATATAATATGCACATAAATGTAACAGAGGGTAGATTGGGATAGGGACAAAAGAGAAATCCAGTTAATACTATTAGAAATATGAGGAGAGACAGAAAGTATTCATTTGAAGGAATCGAGGTAGGCTTATGGGGAATCTGTGAACGAAATGGACAAAAATCACATCTGAGCTATATTTTGAAGAGCTTGAAGGAGGAGAGATTACTTTAATCAATTCATTACTTTGTTCAGAAAATGTTTATTGAATGCCTACTATGTTCTATGAAGAAATATAATAAACACTTCGTGCCCTCAAAGGGCTTGCAATCTTGTCAGAGAGAATACGAATACTCATGAATACTTAAATGATACAAGGCAAAAATATAAATTGAATCCAAAAGATGTCACTTATGATCCAGTGAACTTGGACAATTCACTTCATGACCTGTAAAGTGTGTTTGGTGGTGGTGACAGTGAAATTATGATTGAAGTGCCTTTCAAAGCTCTCAATTCATTACCTGATGACTGCTGTGTGATTAATGGATCAATAACTCATAGATTTGTTAAGTACCTGTTATGTACCCGTCACTTGGACAAAAATACAAGGGATGAAATAATTCCCACCACACACACCCCTCTCAGGTAAGGAATTAAAAATTCTGTTAAGGGAGGCAATATGTATTTATATAAATCCCTACAGAATAAATACAAAATAATTAGGGCTGAGGTCATTAGAAGTTGTGATCAAAAAGGTTTTCATGTAAAATAGAAGATGATAATTAAACTCTGTCTTGAAGGAAGAGAGGGATCCAGGAAGGATAAAAGATGAGGTAGGCACCCCCTAAGGAGGGTAAAGATATACAGAGATAGACTCATTTGTGAGGAATGATGAAGCCAGTTAAACTTATAAACTAATTAATTCACACTGAGTAGTAAATGACTGATAGATGTAGCTTAGTGGCACATTAGATAGAATTACTGAACCTAGAGTTAGGAAGAATTGAGTTCAGATGTGACCTCACACACTTACTAGCTATGCAACCCTCACCTAACTTGTTTGACTTGGTTTCTTCATCTATAAAATGGGGGAAATCATAGCAACTACCTCTCAGGGTTGTTGTAAAGACTAACAGAGATAATAATTGTAAAGTACTTGACACAGTGCCTGTCACAGAGTAAATGCTGTATAAATTTTAACTATTATTATTATTATTCAGTCATCAGTGGTTATTTTTAATTTTAGAAGGTACAGTTTTCACTCAAAATCATTTTAAATATGTTGGAGCAATCAGGCTCTGAAATCTATAGGCCTATTCTGCCTATTAGTGTAAGGTTGGCCCTACCTAGGTCTGCCACAGTGAAAGGAGTCTCTAATTTGGGGTTATTTCACTTTAGCTTTGGACATCTAAAGGCCTGTCCAAGGAATGGATTCTAAGACCTGAGGAAGGGGAGAAAAAGAGAGATTTACCAGTAGGTGTTTATCTTCTTAGTGTTGTCAAGACATGCTCCTCCCCCCAACTCCGTTTTCCTCCCCCAGTTTCATTACACCCTCTTGTTATCTTCTTTCATATCCAAGTAGACTTTTGATGTGTACCCAAACCTGATTTTATTTTTTGCATTTTCAGTTTTATTCCTGTGTTTTGCTTTTGCCTTGGAAACATTGATAGATTACTCCTGTGTCAGAGTCCTGCTAGGCAGCGCAGTGAGTAGTGTGCCAAACCTGGAATTAGGAAAACTCATCTTTCTGAGTTCTAATCTGGCTCAGACATTTACTAACTGTATGACTCTGGGCAAGTAATTTAACTT
Organism: Pseudochirops cupreus; assembly: GCA_028627135.1. NCBI lineage: Eukaryota > Metazoa > Chordata > Mammalia > Diprotodontia > Pseudocheiridae > Pseudochirops > Pseudochirops cupreus. Next base: position 161,664,272 of record CM053581.1, read on the forward strand.
TGTTTGCCTCAGTTTACTCATCTATAAAATGAGCTGGATACCATTCTAGTATTTCTGCCAAGAAAACCCCTAATGGGGTCATGAAGAATCAGACACAACTAAAATGACTCATCAACAACAAAAACTAATGATAGTTTCCTCATCTGAAAGCTCGTACAACAATTCATATCTGTATCAATCCCTCCCCTCCCACACTTCTCCATTTAAAAAAAATCTATATTTTCATTTCTCTTCCCCTATGCTGGGCATGAAAAGAAGAAGCACAGTGTGATCTTCCCTAGAATGGCACTCTTTCTAGAGATTTCCTTCCATCTAGAAAAGTAAAAAAAAAAAAAGTCTCTTATTAGCAATAATACATCAAATTTTAATGTACTTTAAGATTTACAAAGCAATTGTCTTTGAGGTAAGTAGTGCTGATATTATTAACCTCATTTAAAAAATGAGGAAATTGAAATTCAAATAAATAAAACTGCTTGCTCGTGATCAATTAAATCTAAGTTCAATTAAGAAGCCATTGTATAGGCATATAATACACAACAGTAAACAACTATACTAACCTTGTGTTTGATAAATGCAGAGATCTGAGCTTTTAGAAAAAGATCTCTCCATTTGATGGAAATTGCTGGGAATACCGGAAAGCACTCTGGCAGAAATGAGATATAGACCAGTATCTTACACTGTTTACCAAGATAAGGCCAAAGTGGGTACATGACTTAGACATAAATGGAGACAAAAAAAAAAAAGTAAATTAGAGGAGTATGGAACATGTTACCTATCAGATTCATGGATAAGAGAAGAAATTATGAATAAGCAAGAGATAGAGAGCATTGTGGGATATAAAATAGATAATTTAATTATATTAAGTTTAAAAGGTTTTGTACAAAAAAACCCAATGTAGCCAACGTTAGAAGGAAAGTAGAAAGTTGGAGAAATTTTTTTATAGGTAGTTTTTCAGATAAAGGCCTTATATCTGAAGTTCATAGAGAACTGAGTCAAATTTATAAGAATATGAGTCATTCCTCAGTTTCTAAATGGTCAAAGGATATGAACAGGCAATTTTCAATGAAATTATCAAAGCTATTTATAGCCATATAAAAATGCTCTAAATTATTATTGATTAGAGAAATGCAAATTAAAACAACTCTGAGGTACTATCTCACACCTATCAGATTGGCTAGTATAAATAGAAGGGGGACATGACAAATGCTAGAGGTGATGAAGTAAAATTGGAACATGAATGCACTGTTGGTAGAATTGTGAACTGATTCAACCAGTTTGGAGATGAGTTTTGAATTATTCCCAATGAGTTATAAAACTGTGTATAACTTTTGACCAAATAGTACCACTAGTAGATCTGTTTCCAAAGATGATTAGGGAAAGAGAAAAAAACCTGTATGTTTTAAAATATTTATAGCAGCTCTCTCTGTGGTGGCGAAGAAAAATCAAGATGACACCCATCAGTTAGAAAATGACTGAATAAATTGTGGTATATGATTGTGGTAGAACGGTACTATGTTCTAAGAAATAATGAGCATGTTGGTTTTAGAAAAACATGGAAAGACTTGCATGAAATAATGCAGAATGAAATGAGCAGAACCAAGAGAGCATTATATACTGTAACAACACTACTATTTGAAGAGTAACTGTGAATGACTAAGCTATTCTGAGTAATATGATAATTCAAATCAGCTATGAAGGACTTAGGAAGGAAAATGTTATCAGCTTCCAAAGAACGGATGTGTGGAAGTATGTCATATCATTCTGCATATATAGCTATATTAAATGTTAATCTTCTCTAATGCAGACTTGGGAGAGAGGGAGGGAGATAACTTGGAATTCAAAATATAACAAAAAATTAAAAAAGAAGCAATTATATATATGAATTTACACTAGGGTTTACATTACCAATAGATAGCTTTTAAAATATTTTATTGATTTTTCAATATTGCTCCAATTTTCCCATGTGTTGCTACCCACACCCTCCAGAGAGACATTCTTTATAAAAAAGAATTTAAAAAAATCAATGATCACACTGAAAAATGCTTTGCTTTTTAACTCTTCCTCAGGGCTGAACTTTGTAATTTTGTAAAAATCAGTTTTGGTCATTTTGTGATACTCTTCACACTTACATTGCTATATGCATGTATCTCATTTTCCAGGTTCTGCTTATTTCACTTTGTATCAGGTCATGTAAGTATTTGCATGCTTATCTGTATTCATTTTACTCATAATTTCTTACAGGACAGTACTATCCATTACATTAATACATTACACTTTGTTTTTCTGTTCCCCAATGGATGGTACTCTATTTTGCTTCCAAGTCTTTGTTACCACAAAAAGTGTTACTACACATATTTTTGTGTATACAGAATTTTCCCTTTTGTCATTAACCTTCTTTGTATATATGCTTAGCAGTAGAATTTCTGGATCAATGGGTATAGGCATTGTAGTCACTTTATTTAAATACAGTAATTCCAAATTGTTTCCCAGGGTGGTTGTACTGATTAATAGCTGTCAACAGTGTATTAGGGTGCCAGTCTTTCTACAACTCAAACACTGACTATTCCCACCAATAGATTTCTTAGTATCTTTACCCTTTTTGACTAACCAATTTAATCTTAAATGACATTATCATAGAATTTAATAATCACAGAATATAAGGGTGATGATAGACTTCAGGGATCACTTAGTTCAGTCTCTTACTTTTAAGGAATCCTCTCTTCCTGACTGTAATGGTTATGGGATTTGAAGATCTTCCATGTTCCTTGAACTTGCTGATGTAGCAGGAAGGGGTGGGGCAGGAGGAAGCCAGAACCAAGCTGGAGTCAGTGTGGTGACTAGAAGAGGCGGGGCTGTGTGGAGAGAACTCCTTTTCTTTTGAGCCTGCCAGAATCTCTGCTAAGGACTCCTGCTGAGGACTGCCAGGGACAGGAACTGTGGGGGCCGGAGCTGCTGGGAGCAAGCTGTGTGGACACTGAGCAGTTGCCGTGAGTGAGGAGAGGAGGATCTTTGCCTGAGGTAGCCTGTCCTGTTTTGAATTCTTGAGAATGTGGGTGTTTACTACATTAAATACATATGCCAACTTCATAGCCACTCTGATGGCTTTGACTTTCTGGTTGTGGGTCTCAGTTTTCTGGTATTTGAATAAATGTTCTAGATATATTTCCCATGTAGAGAGCCTGTTACATTTTGTGATTAATAACCATATCAGCATATTTATAGTTACTGTAGGCATTGTGAATACTGCATTGTTGATACACTGACAAGTCTTGAGGTCTCTGCTTAAAGCCTTCTAGCAATGGGAAACTTACTATGAGGTAGCCCATTGCATGTTTGGTCATTGTTGTTCAGTCATTTTAGTTGTGTCCAGCTCTTCCTAACTCCATTTGGGGTTTTCTTGGCAGAGATACTGGACTAGTTTTCCATTTCCTTCTCCAGCTCATTTTCCAAATGAAGAAGCTGAGGCAACAGGATCAAGTGACTTGCCCAGGGTCATGTAGCTAGTGTCTGAGGCTGGTTATGAACTCAGTTCCTCTTGGCTCCAGGGCTGGTGCTCTATCCACTGCACAACCTAGCCGGACCATTTTTGGTCATTTCTGATTAACAGGAAGTCTCCCCCTGGCCACCCAGTCAAGTAAAAAATCTGCTTCTCTGTAACTTTCATACATTGCTTGTATTTTTCCCCTCTGAGACCAAACTGATTAAGTGCCTTTGGCCAAGTCATTTTCCCTTTGGGGTTTCAGATTCCTCATTTGTAAAATGAGGAGGTCATACCAGTTGACCTCTATTATCCCTTCTCACTCTAAATCCTGTATTTCTGTGATCCTAAATCTAACCTCCACTTTCCTGGGACAGTCATTCTCTCCTCTGCTTCTACATTTTAATAATAAATTGTGTATCAAAACAACTCACTGTTGGATTTTATGTTCTGAATTACTAATTCTTCTGCAAGTGTCTTAATAAGGCATTTGCTGCATGGATTGTTTTTATTGGTGGCCCCTGACATAATAGTTAATATTTATATAGTGCCTCTTAAAAAGTGTTAATCACTATCCTGAGTACTTTATAATGATTATCTCACAACCCTGGGAGGTAGGTGCTATGACTGTCCTCACTATGAAGATGAGGTGAACAGAGGTTAAGTGACTTGTCCAAGGTACGTAGCTAGTGAGTGTCTGAGACTGAATTTGTGTTTCTCTTCCCAACTACAAGCCTAGCACTATACCCATTGTACCGCGTGTATAATAAACACATGAAGCTGAGTTTTAGGACAAAAATGTATCACAATAGGAAACTGATTTCCTATGAGGCCATAGGTTGTGATGAACTCAGTTGACATTCCCAAGCACTTTGTTGGTAAAAAGGCCTTTGGGAGGTAGTTCCTTCCACCTCAGTGGGGTTCTCTGAGAAAAGGCTGGATGACTACTTGTTAGCCATGTTGTGGTAGGGATTCTTGTTTACGTATGAGTTAACCTTGATAGTCATTGCAATCTCTTCCAACTGTAGCCCTGAGGATATTGGGAGTGGGGCACAAGATGTGGCATTGTGTGTCCTTCAAGAATAAAGAAGGCATAAGATCTGGAACACAGAAAGTAGAGTTGTGATCATTGGACAGGCCATTGTACTCCAATGATCTCAGTCAATATCAAAACATCTTCTAGATGGCACATTAGGTACAGTACCATATTTGCAATCAAAAAGACCTGAGGTTGAATCTTGCCTCAAATACTTACTAGCTATGTGAACCCAGAAAATTATTTAAACACTGCCTGCCTCGGTTTCCACATCCATAAAATGAAGATAATAATAGCACCTACCTCTCATGGTTGTTGTGAGAATCAAATAACACATGCACAGTGCTTTGTTAACCTTAAATATTCATATACGTGCAACTAATACTAGCAAATAATAGTAATAATAATTATCATTATTATTACTAAAGCCATGAAATGCTAAGTGGATCCCTTATGGGAGATTTATGAGAAGAAATTGAAGAATAACAAAGAACAAAAATATGTGGTTGGTTGGGCTGTATTTTGTGTCATTGGAGGACAGACCTTTGATGGAGCAGAGATAAAAATCACTTTAAATAAACTGGGAAAGAAATATGGCATTCAGTTTAAACAATTTAGTCCCAACTATTTTAACAATAATTGAAAATTAAAACTGGGGAGGGACAATAGAAATGACATCAATATTATCTATAATAATTTTATTCAGAAGTTTAACTCAGGTACATTAATTGCCAGTAAAGGAGTGCAAAAAAACCTTGTAAAGTGCCTTAGTCAGCAAGCATCTGATTTTCTTGATAAATGGAAAAAAGATAGGCACCCAAGGCAGCACTGATTAGAATATAGACTTGTTCATAAAACCTGATAAAAAACAATGTTGCTTACCAAAGAGAATGTATGCTCAACAAAGAGATTTGCCCTTTTTTAGCAACCTTAGTGCTCACATATGAAAATGACAATGCCCTACTCATACATAGCCTCTACCAAATCAGACACAGAAACATTGGGCAGGTCTGGGAGTCAAGATCTGGACCTCCACATATATGCACATTAGATAAAACTCCAACAGACCAGTGATGTTTTCCAAATAATCCTCATTTTGTCACCTACTAGATTTTCAGGGCAGCATGGCACCAATAAAATATCTTCAAGCCCAGCCAGTGATCCAAGTAGTTGGATTTGGAGTCAGAAGAATTGACCTGGAACCCCAGCTGTATATCCCAGCCATTTTGCAGCTCTATTCTTAAGCAAGGCTTCTTCATCTCCCTATGCCTCAGTTTCCTCAGCTATAAAATATGGATGTCGTATATGTTGATGTCTGAGGTCCATTCTAGTACTAGATCTATGATCCTATGATCTGTCCTATTGTTAAATGACTACTCAGGTCCCTTCAGTTCTAAATCTATGATTTTGTTTGGTTTTTGACAGGGAAAGGCAATTGGGGTTAAATGACTTGCCCAGGGTCAAATAAGTGTCAAGTGTCTGAGGCCGGATTTTAACTCAGGTCCTTCTGACTCTAGGGCTGGTGCTCTATTCACTGCACCACCACTTCACTGCCCATAAATCTATGATTTTAAGAGTCTAAAAATAGCTTTTTATATATTTTCAGGGTTTTTATTATTCTCATGTAAAACGAGGGGGTCAGCCTAGTCAGTGCTGAGAAATCTGAAACCTCAAGGCCACATGTGACTTTTTAGGTTCTCAAGTGCAGCCCTTCTGTGACGGTTGGATTCACTCAATGGGCCACACTTGAGGACCTAACGGGCTACGTGTGGCCTCCAGGCCTTATGATCCAATTGTATATATGTGCGTAAACACACACACACATAATGTCTCTGCTCATTTCCCTTATTTCTCTCTGTTTCTCTTTCTCCTCTCCCTTCTCCTCCCTTCCCCTTCCCTGTCATCCCTTCCTCTCCATTCCTTCCCCTTCCACCCCTTTCTTCCATTCCCTATCCCTCCTTCTCCTCCCCTTTCCCCTCCTGGCCTTTCCTCTATTTCCCTGTCTTTCCCTTCTCTCCCCTCCCCTCTTCTCCTTTCCTTTCCTTTTCTGCTCCTCCCCTTCCCCCTTCTTTTCTGTCTTTCCCTCCCATCCCTTCCCCTCCTCCCTTTCCTCTCTCTTTCCTGACCTCTCTTCCCCTCCTCTCCTCTACCTTGCTCTCTCTTTCCCTCCTCTTCTTTCTTCCAAGAAGCAGACCAGGCAAATTCAGATGAAATTCAGATGCTGTACTAAATATCTAGATGGGAATATATAAAACGAACCAATAATTTGATAAGGATTTATCAAATGCTCATTGTATGCTAAGCAGTATATAATTGAGAGGGAGCATTGTAGAGTGAGGATAATAATAGTAAAAGAATTTGATTTACAGTGAAAATAACTGAGTTCAGATTCTGGTTCTGCTACTCTTTGTGTGGCCATCGTATCTCTTGGCCTCAGTTTCCTTATGTATAAATTGAGAAGACTGAACTGCAAAAAGGTTTTAGAGGTGTAAGAAACCATAAATAACCTGGGGCAAACGTTTTCTTTTACACATGACAGCAGTTAGACCTCTAAAGGTAAAGTGAGATGACCCCAGGGCCCCTTATTATGGAAACAACATGGCATGGGGAGAAGAGTAGTCCCTCTGGAATCAGAACACCAGGATTTAAGTCCCAGCTCACCTCTTGAATAATTATATGACTTTGGGGAAATCATGAAACTTCTCTGGACTTAATTTTTCTGATCAAGATGGGCAAAATGTCCTCTTTGTCCCTTCTAGACCAAAATCTTGTGATTCCGTTATTCCCTTGCTTTGTGCACTTTTATAATTCCTAAATTAAGGTTGCTTGATGTGCACTTGAGAAATGCCAAACCACTGCTTTGGAGGCAGTCCCATTGTAATTTACGTAAATAAGAAAAATAAATTGGGGGAATATCATATAAGTGGATGATGATGAATATTTGAAACAGGACATTCTACATTAGCTTTCTACTGGCTCTTGATGCAAATAATTTAATATATTCATACTAGCAGCCATGTATGTAGTTTAAAATTCCAGGACTAGCTCCAATTTGGTTTCTTTTAAATTTGAAACGGAAATACAAATGAATACTAAGAAGCATATGAAAGAAATTATGAATGAAAACAGAACAATTCCAAATGTCAACAGGACTCTGAGCTCTCCATTGTATGCTTTGAAACCTTTTTGTCTGAAGAACTAATGACTTCATAATTATTTCTACTATGTCATTTATCAGAAATTTTATTTGAAGTTAGAGAACTTAGATGTTGTTCTCTTTCTGCCCTAGGACATCCTGGAAAATGAGCTGCACTCTCCCAATGCATTTTCCCTGCTGAAATATTTTGAAATAAAGACTCATCCAAACAGTTTTATATCATGCCATCTGTGCAAGATGGAGCTTTATACAAGAACTGCTCCCCACTCAGCACAATAGCTTTCCAAGTCTTTATTGTGGACTGCAATAATTGAATGCTGCTTCATAGAATTAAACAATCTAGCACATTTTAATTTTCCTTAAATAACCAAAGTGATTTGTTTACATGATGATCTAACTGCTTGTTAATTAGAGGTACATTCCAAAGCTTCAAAACACTACAATCAATGACTCCCCCCACAACATTGTTCTTTTATTTTCATCATAATACAATTTTTTAGAATCTTAGAGCTGGAAGACATCTAAACAATCACGGTTCAATTCCTTCATTTACTAAATAAAGTATCTGAGGTTCAGAGTGGGCAAATGACTTGCCCAAGGTCACATTGCCAATTAACCCATGCCTTTTGACTAAGAATTCGTTGATCTCTCCATAAACCACCATGCTGCCTCTTATTACCTGTGATGAATGTTGAAAATCAGAGAGGGTACATCCATGTATAGGGTTAGAAATAGCCTAACTGGTCTTTTCTTTTGAATTACATAAATAATAGTTTTGGACTTAGAGAGGAACTGCTGAGACATTGAGTAAACCACTTAAACTTTCTTTTTCCGTTTCATACTTCCCTACGATGAGATTAATAATACTTTTGCTAGTTTACCCTCATAGCTGTTGCTAGTGAGGCACAGGAATTGACTTACTGATGGTCTGCATCTATCTTTTATCTACCTAGTTAATGTCAAATTGTGTTTTGCTTAATAATACTTCTGTTTTTTTTATTTTCCTCCATTAGAGTTTCAGTTATCTAGAGGCAGCTAGATAGCATAATGAATACCACTGGGCCTGGAAGACCAGGTTCAAATCTAACCCTGGACCCTTAATTGCTGTATGACCCTAGGCAAGTCACTTAACATCAATCTGCTTCAGTTTCCTCAACTGAGAAATGAAGATTATAACAGAGCTTACTTTTCAGGGTTGTAAGGATCAAATGAGGTCATATTTATAAAATGCTTGGCACAGTGACTAGCACATAACAAATACTTAATAAATCCTTGTTCTCCCTTCTCCCCCTTCATGTTATAGATGAGCAAATTGAAGGCCCAAGATGACCTGACTTGCCCAGGTCATGCAGATAGTAGATAACAATATGGGGATTGAAGACCTGGTCTTTTGACCCCAAATTCAGACTTCTATTATATACATCCCTTTTGTGTGTGATTTGTCCTTCATTCTGGAAGAAGACTATGACATCACGAAGATGATGCCGTGACTTGCAAGTAAATTGGATTTAAGTAAGAAAGGGCTGTGCAGAGTCACCAGTCTCACTTTTTCCTCAGGAGCCATTTGGATCCAGTGACCAGATATAAGTCAGGACAGCTGAAGATGGCCCAGGATGCAATGGGAGACCTTGGCCTTTTTAAGCTAATGTGATTCGGAGTTTACTCTTTTACTGAGGCAATACCCATTCAGTGATTAGGACTTTTTAAGAGCGGGTACTGCAGTGAATAGAACACTGTTCCTGGAGTCAGGAAGACCTGAGTTAAAATCTAGCCTCAGACACCTGACACACTGCGTGACCTTGGGCAAGTCACTTAACCCCAATTGCCTTGCCTTCTTCCCTTCAAAAAAAAAGGGAGTCAAGGAATGGGCCCTTTAATTAAAAAAAAAAAATTAAACTGGGAGAAGAAGACACTCAGGGTTTCTAGCCAAAAGAGAAACAATTACTATTTACATTCACTCTGAGCAATCTCTGGTCCAAACATTAACCATTAAGTCGTGTTTGGGTAGGGACCTATTTTTAGCCAATCTATGAGAGCCAGAGCTAAATGAATTTAAGGAGTGGTCCTTAAGAAACAAATCTAGCCAGCAACCCCAAGACATCCCTTTTAGTTCACAGAAAAGAGAACTGAGAACCAGAAAATGTTAAGTGGCTTTTTCACAGTCATATGAGGAGTGAGTGACAAATCTTTGACTCATACTCGGAAATTTTGGCTGCAAATTAAATGATTGTTCTACCCCACAAACTGTCTTTTTTAAGGTGAGAAAACCATGCATGAGAAGATCTCGGTCCTAACACTGAAGAAAATGAAACCCTGTGAACAATAATTCAGGAGACATGGATTCAATTCCTGACTCTGACACCTAATAATTGTGCTACTCTGGGCAAATCATTATATGGAAAGATAATTATCCAGAATGAGAAAGGTGGTATTTTCACTGTGTATTACCCTAGTCAGAGAGAATCTGGACTATTGTATGTAATTAGGATTGAACTTTTGGTAAAGACAGCTACAAACTGGAATGTGTGCAGAGGAGGGCTTCATGGATTTGAGATGATTGACAACCGTATCATTTGAAGAGCAGTTAAAAGAATTGAGAATTTTTGGCCAGGAAAGGAGAGAATTTAGAGAAGATATGGAGGAGGCTTGTTCTATTTGATGGAAGAGGACAGAACCAATAACAATGGACAGAAAATACAAAGGCAAAAATTTAAGCTTAATTTAAGGAAAAACATAACAGAACTCTGCTCACAATGAGAGCTATCCAGCATTGGAATGAGTTACCTTGGTAGTAGATTTCCCTTCATTAAAGTTTCTCAAGCATAGTCTGGAAGACCATCTGTTCAATATGTTATGTTAGATATTCTTCAGGGGTCATTGGTGGGTGTAGATAGCCTCTGAGGTCCTCTTCAACCATAAATTCTGTGATTCTGTCATGGCAGTCCTCATGTATTTGAAGGGGACATTATGTGGAAAATAAATTGTTCTGCTTTGTCCCAGTGTAAGGAATGGATAGAACTTTCAAAGAAATAGAGTAAGGTTCCCTAAAAGGAAAGATTTAGGATTAAAATTCTAAGAATTAGAGTTCTTGTAGTTAATGAGGTCTCATAATTCTAGGTCTTCAAGAAGAGACTGGATAATTACTTGTTGGAGATATTGCAGAGGAGATTCCATTTTAGATGTTGTTTGGACTAAATAATCTCTGCTCCTCCTTGCAGCTCTGAGATTCTGTGCCTTTTTCTCTCTGAAACTCAATTTCTTCATTTATCAAATAGTGTAAGACCCTAAAGACTTTGGGTGGCCCTCTGTAATGAATTAATAAGAAGACATAGATTAGAGTCACAAGATGGGCAAGTATAGTTGAACTGTAATATATATCATTAGCAGGAATACCCACTTTGATAAGGTCATATGTCTACTGGCTTATTGAAGTTTACTTTGGGGATAATGATTTCTGCCTTATTTACCTCAGACTTGCTGTGATCATTGAATAATGGATGATAAATGCTTTGCAAATGTTAAAGCGATATATAAATAGCATGCCTAGAATAAGGCCTGGCCATTTATAGGTACTCTACAATATAATGGGGCATGGGATTGAAATCCACCCCATGGAGCACAAATGGGAATGGAGTTGAAATCACCCTTCCCAGCACCAGCCACATAATGTTTTCATAGAATCCCGGATATATGCAATCCTGTTGAGTGAAGAGCTTCTTGGGTTTGTTTCCATTGCCCAAAGTACTAATCAGATGAGTTTTGTTGTTTTCTTGTTAAAGGGAATGCTTTTCACTGTAATAGAGAAACACTTTTCCATTTTAAGTGACAGTGTGAATTAAAAGAGCTTTTTACTGTTCTGAAGAGAAAGATTTCTCTACTACCAAGCCTCCCTGCTAGGTTTCTGTAAGTGCATACCAGCTCTCCTTCATGGGCACTATATATATTTGTGGGAGAATATGATGCTGTTTTGCATGTGGACTACATTTACTTTATTATCAAGTAATTGCAATGTTATGAATATTCTTAAATTTGCTTTATTGTTTAAAAATGTTTTTATTTTTGAGTGAATGATTCCAAATATCCATTTGAGTGATAATTTTGCATAAATGTGAAGAACAAAATTGGGGTCCCACGTGCTACAAAGATGAGTAGAAGGAATGTATTCCTTCCACAACAAGGTCATCCCTAGTGGCCGGGGAGAACTTGTGTTGCAGCCACCTTGTAGTGGCCCTGTTCTTGGAACACTAGACCTGCTGGTATGAATGAAGATTGGGGTGAGTGAAGGTTGGGGTGAGCTAGAAAAAAATAAGGTTGTATGTGTTGGATAGTACCCTGTGTGAAGTGAAATCTACAGATGAGGAAACTGAGGCTTAGACATGCTGTGTTTTATCTGAGATCACACAGCTAATTAGTGGCAAATTTGATCCAGGACTACAAACTAAGTCATATGACAACCACTGGATATTATTAAGGTATTAAAGACATGTGAACATTTTTATAAAGTGTAGCCTTCCCTTGATGTAATCAGAACTAAGAAAGGCAGAAGTTAGAAAGTAGTGTTAGAAGCAACAATATCTGAAGTATTTGGGTGATGTCTCAAGTATAACTTCCTTGACAGTACTTCCTAAACCATTATGATAAGGCCCTGAGGGATACAGAGATATTGCCAAGGCAAAATATGTTTAAATGAATTTCATTACAGATATTAGAAGATATGACATGATAGAGCAATGAAATATATATTGTAATCCAATCCAATAGGTATTTAGGATGCAGAATACTCTGCCAGGAACCCGGTATTCAAAGATAAAAAGAGGTGGTTAGATGGGACAGTGGAGCAAGCCCAGGACTTGGAATTAAGAAGAACTGTGTTCAAATTTGAATTAAGAAATTTTTTAGTTGTGGGACACAGGGCAATTCACTTCACTTCTGCCTGCCTCAATTTCCCAATCTGTAAAATGGGAATAATAATAGTACCTACTTCACAGGGTTGTTGTGATGATCAAGTGAGATAATATTTATTAAGGACTTAGAGTAGACTCTTAATAAATACTTATTTTTTTTTAAAAAGTTCTTTTTTCACTAAGGGAGGTTGAATTCTGTTAGGAGTGAGCAAGGATATATAACATGTAAACAGAGAAGTATGTACAACACGATCATTTAAAAAGGGAGAGAGCACGAATATCAAAAGGTCTTAGGAAAGTTTTCCTGTGGAGAGTGGAGCTTAGATGTAATCTTGAAGGAAGATAGGGATTGTAAAGGGCAGAGGTGAGGAGGGAGTGAATTTGATGTGTGTGGAACAGTCTGTTCATAGAGATAGGGAAATGGAATACCAAATTCTGAGAAGATTAAGTAGGATAGTTTAGCTGCAATGTAGAATGTGTAAAGGGGAGTAAAATGCAAAAATGTAGTGACCTGCAAAAATGCTGGTAAGATTGTAAAGATCTTTAAATGTCAAGTTGAGAAATTCATATTTGATACTGGAGGTGATAGGGAGCCATTGAAGGTTCCAGAAGAGGGGAGTAGAATTGTGATTTATGTTTGAGGCAGATTATTATGACACTTTTTTGGAATATGAATTGGAGATAAGAGATACTGAAATCTGGGAGTTGAATTGATAGGCAGTCTTGAAGGGGAAAAAATAACAGAAAGAGAAATGACAAGCCTGTAAACTAGTGTAGTCCGTGTGAGTGGATAAACACGAATGAACTGAAAGAGATGTTGTGACAGTAAAATAGAAGCAATTTGACAACTGATTTGATCAATTAAATCCTTCCTATGTGTCAGGCAGTTAAGTGGCACAGTAGATAGAGTGCCAGGCCTGATGTCAGGAAGACTCACGTTCATGAGTACAAGTTCTGACTCAGACACTTGCTAGATGTGTGATCCTGGGCAAGTCATTTAACCCTGTTTGCCTCAGTTTCCTCATTTGTAAAATGATCTAGAGAAGGAAATGGCAAACTACCTGCCAAGAAAACCTCAAATGGGGTTACATGACTGAACAATAACAGCAGTGTGAAAACACACAAAGAAAGAAAGGGAAAAGCATGGGCCTTGCCCTGGAGGAGCTTGCATTCTAAAGAAAAGATATTAGAAGGTAATAGGGAACCATTAAAGTTTCCAGAAGATGGAGTAGCATTGTAAGATTTATGTTTTAGGCAGATTATTATGACAGTTGTTTAAAATATGAATTGGAGATGAGATATTCCCTAGAGGAGCTTGCATTCTAAAGAAAAAGATAAGACACTTGGCATGTAAAATATAGACAGGGTAAATGGGAGGTAATCTCACTAGCAATAGGATACTAAGTATCAGCAATAGGATAGGATTGTGTCTTACAAAAGATCAGCATTTGTTAATAGACTTCTATGTATTGGAACAGCAGGAAATGCAGATATGGAAGATGGTTCCTGTAGCCAAAGAGATTACATTCTACTGGATGATTAAAGGGGGCTGGAAGTAGAGATGGAAACTAGGATAAGGTGACTGGAAGATTGGTCATATTGATGGTGATCAGTAGAAACAGGCAAGTTTGGAGGGGTGCATTTAGGGGAGAAGATAATGTGTTCAAGTGATTTCTTGGGCTTGAAGTGCCTCTGGAACTCATAGCTGGATGTATGCAAAAAATTCAGGAGATGGTAAGGGCTAGATATATAGTTACTGAATTCATCTGCATAGAGATTATATTGGAACCCAGAGGAACTGATGAGATTGCTGATAGAAAGGGAAAAGAAGAGGGCCCAGGAGAAAACCTTGACAGTTCACTCATAGTGAGGGGAGGAATATACGGATGACAGTCTAGCCAAGGAGACTGAGAAGGAGCTGTCAGACAAGTAGGTAGAAAAAGTAATGCCAGGAAAAGCCAGAGAGGAGGGAGTATATAAGACAAGATATTTGTCAACAATGTTAAATGCTTCAGAGAGGTCGAGAAGTATAGTGATTGAAAAGGTTGACAGTTTTAGCAATAAAGGATTCATTAGCTCTGCCACTTTTGGCCTGTGACCTTGGACAAATCACTTAAGTTCCTTGGGCCTGAGTTATTCATTTGTAAAATGGGAGTAGGGGAGAGAGGCTCTGAAGGCTTTTCTAGTTCTAAATTTAATCTCATCTTATCTAGTTTCAGTTGAAGGTTAAAAGCCAGATTGCAAAAGTCTGAGAAATTAATGGGAAGAAAGGATTGTGTGGGGTTTTCTTGGCAAAGATATTGGAATAGCTTGCCATTTCCTTCTCCAGCTCATTTTACAGAGGAAGAACTGAGGTAAACAGGGTTAAGTGATTTGCTTAGGTTTCCACAACTAGTAAGTGTTTGAGGCTAGGTTTGAGCTCATTAAGATGAGTTTTCCTGGTTGTAAACCCAGTGCTCTCACCATTGTGCCATCTAGCTTCTCCATAGTGGGAGGAAAGGAAGTGGTGGCCAAGTCTTAGCTCTAAATGCCAGTAAAGTACTGCTCTGTCAAGATTTTAGAATAACTCACATCCCTATTCCATTTTCAGTTCATAAAGCACATTTCCATAACCACATGTGCATAATTTCCCTTAATTTTGTATATAAGTAACCTGACAGAAAGGACTTAAATGACTTTCCTAGATTCATGTGGCCAGTAACGTGAGAGCCGGGACTTGAACCCAGGTGTTCTGAATTCAAGCCTAGTACTCTTTTCCACATACCACACTATTTGTAGAGCAGAAGGGTGTAGACTTGCTTGTAGACCCTCTCCAACCCAATTCTATTATAAACAATATTGATTAATTTTCTCTGTCTCTAGCAAAATTCTGGTTAACATGTTTTCAGTTGTCTTTGATAATATAATACAAACCATATGCTCTCAGAATTGTTATGTACTTTAGATCACAATACATTATTTTGGGTTGTGATCTTTACAGTATGTCAAATTTAGTAGATGTAGAGTATAGCATCAATATGGCTATATGTTATTCATTTAACATATATAAAATACTCTGTTTAATATGATAGGCCATGAATGGAATCTAGGAGCTAAGATTGTATAATAAATGAATATTGATTGATTCATAGGGCATCTGGGTAGCACAGTGGATAAAGTAGTATGCTTGGAGTCAGGCAGCCTCCTCTTTCTGAGTTTAAATCTGGCCTCAGACACTTACTAACTGTGTGACCACGGGCAGGTCACTTCCCCAAGTTTGCCTTAGCTTTCTCATCTGTAAAATGAGCTGGAAAAGGAAATGGCAAACCACTCCAGTATCTTTGCCAAAAAAAAAAAAGAGATTATGGGAAATCAGACATGATTGAAAAACAATTGAACAACAACCAACTGACTTACTGACTATATTTGTTATTTCCTAGAAATAACATGTTATAGCATGTTCTTCTTTGGACTTCAGCAAACACTCACATCCATAGCACACTAGTGTAATAGTAATTAGTTTAGCAGGATACTTAGCACTTAGTAGTGCTAAGTGCTAAGTGTGGAAGGTGCAAACTCTGTCCCACTGTTGAGAAGGTATGAACTCCCCTGTTGATGTGGAAGAAGGGGATTGGCTGAGG
>CM053581.1:161680966-161693590 GCA_028627135.1 Pseudochirops cupreus
GTTGTGAATATTATAATGTTTTGAATGTTTGTCTTGATTTGTAATGGAATAAACAGAGTGTTCACTATATTTTGTAATCTGAACTCTAAAGGCTGTTCACAGTAGCATTCCTTTGGGAATCTGCTGGTGCATGGCATTACAACTAGTATAGCTGTCAATATCTGTGCTCTGAAAGAAATTCTAGGAATCATGACACAGTTGTAAGTAGTCCAAGGATAACTGGGCTTTGTCTAGGGATACTGATACCAAGAAAAGTGTGCTTCTTCCGTGCAGTGGTCCAAAGTCTTGTATTTCTAGACATGACAGCATTCCACTGGATTGAATGACTGTTCTCCCTTGAATAGCCCCTAGACAGCAACCCCAGAACCTATCATTATAAGATTCCCCTTCCAAGGCCCATCTCACCTCCAGGAACCTACTGCAATACAGGATAGACTCTCTGAGAGTCTCCCTTTCTTGGAGTGGTTTTGTCTACAATGGAACTCTCCTCTGAACAGCTGCTACCCACTCCTATTGTATCCCCTTCCCAAGATTTACTATGACCTTCCTTTCAGACCCCTAGCATAATTATTTTTGCTCTAGTTAAAATAATCTATATTCACTACTCAAGTTTATATCTTCTTTGTTGAGTCAATACACAACTGTGGTTAAAAAAAGACCAAGGATGTTTTGTCATGAATGTTGTGGAAGGAATTCTTGTTCAGATACAGTCTGTACTAGGTGCCCTATAGGTCTGTTCTAATGCTAAGATCCTATGATTCTGCTCACTGATGCCAGAATGAAAGATACTACCAAATTCTGTAACTTAGAGAGAAATATGTTTCTGGAGAGACAGAGAAATGTAGAAATGCTAACTAATGGAATAAGGAGCAGGACATTAGCAGTCCATGGGTATGCAAACTGAGTAATTAGGCAGTTAATGAAATAGCTTTTTGTGGTCTGGATGATAAGTGATTAAAAGGTTAGACAAGTATAACATGTAACATCAAACAGTTTTCGAGCAATACCTAAACTAATTGACTAGCAAATTAAGTCCAATGTAGCACATTGGATAGAAAGGACACTGGGTCTGGTGTCAGATGTCTTTGGTTGGAGTACTGACTGAAACTCTCCCTGTGACTTTGGGCAAGTTCCTCATCTGTAAAGTGGAAATAATAATAATTCTACA
Source organism: Pseudochirops cupreus (assembly GCA_028627135.1). Classification (NCBI taxonomy): domain Eukaryota; kingdom Metazoa; phylum Chordata; class Mammalia; order Diprotodontia; family Pseudocheiridae; genus Pseudochirops; species Pseudochirops cupreus. The sequence continues at coordinate 161,682,135 of CM053581.1, forward strand.
ATCTGATTCAAAATGTTGTTGTGAAGAAAGTACATGTGTAAGTGATATAATAATGTGTAAATACGATTTTTCTGCTATTATGTAGTAGAATAAACCTTAAGTGTCTAATGCAGTGGTTCTCAACCTTTGGGTTGCGACCCCTTTGGGGGTTGAATGACCCTTTCACAGGGGTCACCTAAGACCATCAGAAAACACATATTTCCCATGGTCTTAGGAATCAAGACACCACTCCTCTATCCATCTCCAGGCAGGTCTGCCCACGTGCAGATATGCCCACATACAAGTGTTAAAGGGTCGTGGCATTAGGAAGGTTGAGAACCACTGGTCTAGTGACTAAAGTACTGAATGTGGTGTCAGATGGACCTGGGTAAAAATCTGGCCTCAGATATGTACTGTCTGTGGATCCCTAAGCATATTGTTTAACCTTCTCCAACTTCAGTTCTCCCTCTGTAAATGGAAGATAAAAATAACTGCAGCATTTATCTCACTGCAAATTTTCAAAAAAGTGTTCAAATGTTTTTTTTTTTGCAAAATATTTTATGTTTAGATTTGTGATTTCATTGGTGGTGGTGGGTATAGTAATTTTAATTATCTCATTCTCATTAAAAAAATACTTCTACATTTCATTAATTTTGCTTGGAATTTAAGGAACACACACACACATACACAAAACCCTGAGCATTTCCATATGCAAAGTAGAACTGAAAAAATTTACATATGAAACTATGAATCTCTATTAATTGTGGCTTGTTTTATAAATATATAATAATTTTAACCTGTAACTTTCTCTTTTTGAATAACATTTCATTATTTTCCCACTTACATGTCAAACCAATTTTTAACGCTAACCTTTTAAAATTTTGAGTTCCAAATTCTCTCCCTTTCTTCCTCCCTTCACTGCCCCGCCTAAAGTAAGATATTTGATATAGATTATACACATGCAATAACACAAAACATATTTACATATTAATTATGACATGTAACTTTTGAAGCAGTTTTGTTTGTTTCTTCTGTGAAATTTTTAAGACGTTTCAATGAGTGGATTTTCTTCTTTATACGTTGGCAATACTATTGCTAGGTACCTTTCTCCCTATTCCCCACACCTCCAATAAAAAAGAAAAACATATCCTCATGACAAATATGCATAGTGACAAACAAAACAGGTCCTCATACTTGCCATGCCCTCTAATGTATGTTTCATTCAACATCTTGGGTCTATCACCCAAGACACAGTAGCTAGGTGGCCCAGTGGATGGAACGCTTGCCCTGCAGTCAGGCGAAGCTGAGTTAAAATATGGCCTCATACATTTACTAGCTGTGTGATCCTTGACTGGGGGAACCTCATAAAGCTATTCTTTCAAATAGTTTGAGAAACTAGCTCTAATTTCCAAATTTGGTTAAGTTTGTTTTTCATCCTTACTAATCTATCTTATCCAGATATTCAACAATGTATACATTGTCGAAAGAAGTAAATAGGCAGCTGTCAAAGGAAGAAATCCTCAAGGTCAACAGCTGTTGGAAGAGAGATGCCCCAAACAAATATCAATTAGACAAATAAAGACCAAAACAACTTTGAGGTTCTACATCACATCTGTCAGATTGGCAAAAATGACAAAAGTGGAAAATTGTACTTGCTGGAGTAGCTGTGAGAAGACAGGCACTGTGGTTCATTCTTGGTAGAGCCAGGAATTGGTTCAGCTATTCCGGACAGCAGTATAGTAAAAAAGTCACTCAACTGTGTGTTTATGTGATATGACTACTCAGCCTATACCCAAACGATATCAAAGAAAGAGGAAAAAGTCCCATATTCCCGTTGTTGTTCAGTTGTTTCAGTCATATCTGACCTTTTGTGACCCCAAATCTGTGAGACCAGATTTGAACAAAATATTAGTAGTAGTAGTAGTAGTAGTAGTAGTAGTAGTAGTAGTAGTTGTAGTGGTTATTGTTATAGCAAAGAATCGAAAGCAAAGAAGAGTGCCCGTCAATGAGGGAATGGGGAAACAAACAGAACATGCAAATACAATAAACTATTATTATGTTATAAGAAATGACTTGGGGGATGATTTCAGATAAACCTGAGACGACTTACAAAATAATGCAGAGTGCAGAACAGGGAGAATAGTTCATATAGTAATATGGGAAAGGGAAAACTACTTGAAAATATTTAAAAACTCTGTTCAATGTGTTGAACAATCATGACTCCAAAGAACTGAAGATGAAACCTGCTCACCACCTGACAGAAGGATGATGGATCCAAGGTACAGAATGAGACATAGTTTAGACATAGAAAATACGTGGATTTCTTTTGCTTGCCTCTGCTTATTTGCTAGGGCAGGTAGGTGGTGCAGTGGATAGAGCTGCAGGCCTGGAGTCAGGAAGATTTATCTTCCTGAGTTCAGAGCCAACCTCAGACACTAGTTGTGTGACCCTGGGCAAGTCACTTAACCCTGTTAGCTTCAGTCTTCTCATCTGTAAAATTATCTAGAGAAGGAAACTGCAAACTGCTCCAGTATCTTTGTCAAAACTTCAAATGGGGTTGTAAAGAGTCAGATATGACTGAAAAATTACTGAACAACTTTACTTGCTGAAAAGTATAATGCTTTTCTTTTTTTTTTTTATGGGTTGCTAGGGGAACTAGCAACAGTGTTACCAAAATAAAAAAAAAAAGAAAATAAAGAAAATAGGTTCATTGAAACATCTTCAAAAAGGCACAGAAATCATTGTGTGGTGGCATGTCTGTAATTCCAGCTACTGAAAAGGTTGAAACCCGTGGAATGATTTAGGTTGGATGGTCTTAGACGCAGCAGGGGTAAGCTGATTGGGGATCAAGTTAAGCACTATTATGGCAACCCTCAGGCTGCCCAAGGAGGGGAGAACTGATCCAAGTTCTAGAGCAGGCAAAAGCTTCTGTCCTCATTTGTAGTGAACGAAATTGGGCCCTTGAGTGGAGGGTTATAGCTCATTAGAAAATCTTTCTAACACATGACTAAAGCTTCTCAGGGTCATTATGAGGTATTAAAAATCACCTCTGTTTCCCATATCCTCAAGGTCTTTTCCAATTGAAAATGCTTTCACTATAATTCCCTTTCTTATTAAAAAAAAATTCTCCCTCTTATCTTCTACTTCTGTATTTTCCTTTGTCTTTGAAGCTTTCTCTTGTGTTGTAGTCACTAAAAGGTACTAGGTCAAGTGCTACTTGGAAACACATAAGCAATTCTTTTATTCTTCCTGGCGATAATAACTTCAAAGGTCTTCTCTAGGTTATCTCAGCGTTGACCTTGCCTGCCTAGCTTCCTTAATCAGACCCTGTTCTACCAAGTGTTCACTTACCACATCATTTCAGAGAGTTTCCCCAAGTTTGACCCACAACTGTTGTGAGACTTAGTGGCCTGAAGTTTTTGCCCTTTTTAAAAATAATGGAGTTATGTTTCCCTCTCTTCAATCTCTCCTGAATCTGCTAAACTTTTTAAAATGCCAGGGGAAGGTTCACCAATTTCATTGTTCACTTCCCTAACATTTGTTGATATATATTATCTGGTTCTAGAAATCTGTCTCCTTCAGCTCGAATGTACTTTTAAACCATTTTACTTCTCTGAACATTGCTTTTGCTTTCTTGCGTAATTCTTGACCTTCCCTCTTTTCTTTCTGAAGAGATAGGAATAAAGAGCTCTTATATTTTAATGGGAGTTTGTACATGAAAGGAGAGAGAAAAGAATGTGGCAGGGCCCCATTATTCTCATTACCTTCAGTTTTGTATCTTTATTTCTGCTGTTCTTACTCATTGATATCATTTAAAGTTGGGAATTAATGTATGAGAATTTATTACATTATTGAAATAAAATGTCTAAGTTTTGATGCATAGCACGGGAAGAGAAGGCAAAAGTTCTCTTCAGTGTTGTTGGATTATGTCTGAACCTGTGATTCCATTAGTGCTGGGGAGTAATTGTTAGTAAACCCCCTTTACAAATGATGTTTAACAACTATTAGGTGATTTACAGGTACTTAGAGTTGCCTGAGGAAGGGGGATGAAGAATAACATTGAGTAATCCTTAATGATCCTCTTTGGCAGTCTTTGGCCTTATTATCTCAATCACCTTTAACTCCTTCTCCTCCCAAGTCGTAGGGATTCTGTGAGGTAGATTTACCTTGCTTTACAAGGGACAATTACTGTATAATATCGTTGTATATTTTCTTTTCAATGCTTCTTTGGGATATTTTTACAGTTTAATCACTATCTAATAAATGTTCCTTCCTCATTGTAGCCTTCATAAAACAAACAAACAAACAAGAAACAATCCAGTGACAGATAGAGTAGGTAATAGTCCAAACCCAATGTTGACTACCCATCTATAAAACCAATAAAAGAACAAATAAATGAGTAAATGAAAAAGCATGTAGTAAGAGGTAAATCTGTGCTGTATACATGCATAGATATATGTGGGGATATATACATCTATAATACATATATATAGGTATGGAGGTGTACATATATTGTATACCTATATGTAGGGATACATGGGGATATATATGTACATATGAATGTTTATGTATGTATGTGTATAAGTGTGTATATATCTATATGTACCTATTTTTATCTGGAAAGAGAGAAAAAGAAAGAGAGAGCGAGAGAGAGAGAGCGAGAGAGAGAGAGAGAGAGAGATAGCAAGAGAGAGAGAGAGAAAGAGAGAGAGCGAGAGAGAGAGAAAGAGAGAAAGAGAGAGAGAGAGAGAGAGTGAGAGAGAGAGAGAGAGAGAGAGAGAGACAGGGAGAGAGAGAGAGCGAGAGAGAGCGAGAGAGAGCAAGAGAGAGAGAGAGAGAGAGAGAGAGAGAGAGATAAAAAGAAAGGAATACAAAGGGAGAGAAAGAAAATACTTACCCTCAACTAGTTTACTCTGTAATTGGGGAAGACAATATAGGTAGGGAGGGTTTAGCAACAGAGAGAATGGAAGCATTCACTTTGAATGGCTCATCATGGAATAACAGTTACTCTGAACTCACTGTTGGCAGTGAGCTATGCTAGCAGAGTTTATGGTAGCCTAGCACAAATTATGGCAGAGCCCAAGAAGTTAGAGGAACTATGAGTTCAGAAAAGGACTAGGTCTCTTTCATCTGAAGACCAACCCAGAGTCTTATTTTATTATTTTAATAGTAACAAATATTTATTTTATTTTATTTTAGTAATGACAAATTTTAAAGTCACAGAATATACCAAGACAGTATTTTATAATACAATAGTTATATTTAGATATATATGTATATATGTCATGTACATGAATTATGTTATATATAATTCATATAGCAACACATTATATTATAGATATATAATACATATTATATAATGCATGGAAATACACATACAATGCATGCAATATACATAGATACATTTACTTTAATACTATTAAGAATTAAGTAATGGATGCACCCATAACTGATAAAGTCACAAACTCTTCACCTTAGTAAATAACCTTAAGAAATTGTTGAGATTTAAAAAAAAAATCCTTCTGTGATTGCTGATGCTTTGATTATAAATCTTTCTGAACTTCTTCAGCTATTTGTTTTTCTGTACTGCTTTTCAGGTTTTTTTTTTTTGAGGGTAGAGGCAGTACTGCTCTTAGTGTTGTGTTCTTAAATAGTACTGTTCCAGTATTTTATGTCTTTCTTTCTAAGAGATCAAGTGTTTGCTGGCTTTGGGAGCTCTTTTCATCTCTTCCTTTTTTTACATTGGCTACACTTCCCTAAGAAATGGTGATAATTAGAGTCAATGTCATTTGCTCTTATCCACAGATCATTTAAATAGATTGGATGTAAGTTTTTATAATTGCTGCTCTATCTTCTCATCTTGAATCTTTTCGTTTAATCTCATAATGGTTTTGACCTTTGGTCTAACCAGTGGATGATATGAATACACAGATAGTTGAATGAGTGAACGAACAAATGAACAAAGACTCATTTTGCCGCTTACCATGTGCCAAACAATATGCTAAGCACTGGGAATACAAATATGAAAGTGAAGACAGTCATTCTCCTTAAGGAACTCACATTCTAATGAGGAAGACAACACATATAAGCAAGTGAGGTCCAAGAAGGGGTATTTTGTTTTGAAAAGTTATATAGATTACATAAATGATTTGTGGATCTTGCGGAAGACTGCCGTGCCCTTTCCAGAGGCAATGGCGATATAAATTTTATTATGATTACAAAACTGGAAAGTGAGGGCAGGGCAGGGGAAGAGGGAGTATGTACACATATGGCAAGACAGATGGCAAAAAGATGACTGGGGAATAGTAAAGTGAAGCATGGCTAGTTAGAGCCCATTTGATTTAATGGACCACATGAAATACCCACCAATCAGAAGAGAAGGGGATCTAAGGTGGGAATTCTTGAGCTGAGAGTGTTTAGACCTTCATTTGATTCTAATATGACTTTTACCTGTTAAGATGTCATCAATTTCAAATTTTGGGGATTTTCAGTGCTTACCATGGAGTGCTGGAGATCTTCAAGAAGAGGCTGGGTGACCATCTGTGTCAGAGGATGAGAGGAGTTCTGTTTAGGTAAATGTTTAACTAGATAACTTTTTTTTCAAGAAAATTTCAATTTGTGGAATAAGATAAGCATTCCTATAACATAGTACAATAAAAAGATGATTGAATATGAAGCTACAAATCTACTATGCACATAATATAGCTTCTTAATTTAGTCACTTCCAGTTATAAGATTCTGTGATTTGGTACCCTCAGATTAGCTTCTTGAAGAAAGTATTGTGGATACACAGATGTGAGGCTACTGAATAATCTGTCCCTTATATAGCTTTAATTTCTTAATCTCAGACTATGTATGTCCCAATTTATTTTACTCCATCTTTCCCTATGTCCGCTTAAAATTTTTTTTTCTTTTTTGGAGGGGGGAAGGCAGGGCAATTGGGGTTAAGTGACTTGCCCAAGATCACACTGCTAGTAAGTGTTAAGTGTCTGAGGCGGGATGTGAACTCTAGTCCTCCTGACTGCAGAGGTGATGCTCTATTCACTGTGCTACCTAGCCGTCCCCATGTCCGCTTTTGCTAATGACTAAGTATCATGGCTTAGTTTGGAACATTATCTTAAATTCACCAGAGAATTTGTGTTTTTCATTCTCTACAACTGATGCTTGTATATACACTGGGATTATCTTTAGTGTGGTCTTTTTGTTTATATTCATCCGCTCTTCAGTGATTTGAGAACCAGGGTCATCTTTACACTACAATTAGGCACCTGAATAAGATTTTATGGGAGGCACCTATTTTTATACATCTTTTCCTCCTCTACACACAGGAGTTTATTTCCATTTACCTTCAAAAAATTTAACATTTTTAATAGCTCAATCTATAATTATGATGATCTTATATACATATTTATAAGACAGTGATCTCTCTACTAAGTATTTTGGCTAATTTTATGTTCTCATTTTGAAAAGGAAGAACTGAGATAACTAACATTTATATAATCCTTTTTAAGGTTTGCAAAGCACTTTACATGTGATAACCTATTTGATCCTCTCAACAGTCTGGAAAGACAGGTGCTATCACTATTCCAGATTTATAAATGAGGAAACAGATACTCCGAGAGGATAAATAACTAGTCCAGGATCACACAATTAGTGGGTGTCTGTATCAGCAAGCACCCTAGCATACCCAGGCCAGCTGCTGGCACAGGTTCTTAGATCTGCTTTTCTAAAGGAAAGCAACTCAAAATGGGTTAACAATCTTACTTTAATCAGTCAAGCATATATCATTTACCTAGTTCAGGGGAAAAAGTCAGCACCCTGAACTTCAGAGAATACGAACAGTGACAAGCAGATAAAGAAACAGATCAGCAGACGGGCTTCCAATCATCTGACCATTACATCCACAGCTAGTCAGTTACCAAAGAGGGAAGCACCAACATCTGGGTTTTCAAAGGTGGGGCGGAGGAGCGGGGGGCTCTCAAGGGCTTCCCAGAGTCTAGTCTGGCCAAATCACACAACTCTTTCCAAAGTGAGCTCCAAAGCAATACCTCACATCAGGATATACATAGCCTTCTCCTGGATCAGAGAATGTCACAGCCATCTTGACCCACTGCCCAATCACAAAGTAATAAGGCACGGGCATTCCTGAAGAACAAGCCTCTGCCACAGGCTCCATGTGACCACATTCAGCCTATTAGGGGGTAGAGTTTACTTTCAAATCGGGGAAGATTCTCAGAGCCACTTAAGCCTATTAAAGGGCCTAGGGGCAGGAAATCTTCAGATTCCCATAACAGTGTCTGAGGCAGAATTTAGTCAGGTCTTTCTGACTCCAAGTCCCAGGCTCCATCCTCTGTGGCACCTAACTGCAGAGAGATAATTTTTTTTTCTGGTGCTGTATTTTCAGCTTTCTTATTTTGACATTATAAACTCATTTTCTTTGTTATCTTAGATACAAGCTGTAAGTAATGCAGTGTCCCCATTTTAACCTATTTCCTGCTTATTCAGCCCTTCTCCTACCGTTCCAGACATTTTATAAAAGAGTTAAAATAAATCTCCACATTGTCATTGTTTTTTAGGTTGTTGCTTAACCATAGTGTGTCATTAGTTCTGCCATGAGTGAGAGGGGCCAATATCTAAAAAGTTATAGCAGGATTGACAACCATGCCTCCAGTTCTAGAGCTAGAAAAAAAGCAACACACTATAGTTGAAAGAGTACTGAATGAGAAATCAGAAAGGTTCTGAGTTTGAATTCTGGTTCTGTTAGCTTTGTGTCTTGAGTCAAATCACTTGACCTCTCTGGACCTAAAGTTTCCTTATCTGTAAAATGGAAATATTAATACTGGTACTGCTTATTTGAATGAGCTATTGTGAATAGCAATGCAAAGTATGCAAAACACTATATAAATTATTAATATATGAGACCTTACTGCCACTCTAGAGATGTTGAAGAATAGTAAAAATGTTGAAGAATAGTAAAAATGTTGAAGAATAGTAAAAATCTAGAAATGTTGAAGAATAGTAAAAATCCTTGTGGAATAGCCTTGGAAAATAAATCTAACAAAAACTTTGCCAATTTCCCAATCAATAAAAACAGTAACAAGGACCTCTTAATGCTGTTGATAAAATGTACTTTTAAGCCCTTGAAAATTAATGTCACTGTTGATTTCTTTTATTACTGCCAATCTCATTTCTCTTAAAAATTTGATATGCATTTCCTTCCATGCTGTGCACTTATCATTGACTCCTTCATTTCTTTCAGATTGTTATAATGTGTAACAACTACTTTGGAAGGACAAAGATATTCACTACTCTAGTGCCTGCTTTCCATGTGCATTGGGCCTTTTTGGTTATCTTCCCTGCTGCTCCTCATCAAACTTTGAGTTATTATTATGAGGCTTTGGTTAAGAGTGTCCCTTGTGTGTAGGTGTTTCCTTAATTGGCCATTTTATATTGAAACACTATGGAAGTTGTTTATCCCCATCCTGTTTCTTGCTCACGATTGTCATGGATATGACAATGTTACTGACTAGGAGCCGAGAATTTGGTTATTTAGTGCTTCCTTCCCTCCTCCCTTCTCTTGCATTCCTCCTCCCAAATCCCCAACTCTTTTGTCATAGGAAACCTCTTCATGATGCTATTGGAGTTCAACCTTTATTCAGTGACCTTAAAGGGCATGGCCCTCAGAAAAATCATTTTCACAGCTTCTGATCTCTTATATTGTTATCTATTTTATGTTGCCGTAGGCATAGAAACAAACCAAGAAAAATAGATAGTATTATGTAGCAAAGTAAGATATTTGGAAGAACTGATTTCTTCTGAAGCTGAGTACAGACAACTTTCTTCAGCTAGTTAGTCCTCAAGCATTTATTAGGTGCTATGCTAAGTGCTAGGAATACCAACAAAAAGGCCAAAAAAAAAAATGCAGCATGTGTCCTTAAGGAAGTTATATTCTAATGGAGGAGGCAACATACATACATATATGTACATATAAGATATACAACATGTAAATAGGAAGTAATTTATAATTGTGTATGGTTCAAATCAATAAACATGTATTAGGCACCTTCAAATTATTATTATAGGCACACTAAGGGGAGGGAAGAGACACAGCATTGAAATGTTTACATGAGGGCAGCAGAGCCAAAATGGCAGAATAGAAGCAGGAAATTCCATGAGTTCTCCCCACAAGCACCTCCAATACCTGTAAAATATGACTCTAAACAAATTTTAGAGCTACAGAACTCACAAAGTGACAGAGGGAAACAAATCTCCCACCGAAGGCAGCCTGGCAGGCCAACAGGAAGGGTCTATTGCACAGAGCTGGGAGCTGAGTGCAACCCTGTGAGAGCCATGTGGTTCCAGCCCTAGGACAGCCCCAACCAGCAGCAACTAGAGCAGACTTCAGGAGAGTGAATCAGCAGCAGCTGTGGTGGTTTCCAGACTTCTCAACCCATAAATGCCAAAGAAAAAATAAAAGGTCACTGGGGAACTCTGTTGGATGGAAGAGCATGGTCTGGCCCCTACTCCTGGGTCAAGAGATGATGGAGCTGTGGTGGCTGCAGTTGCTGCTGCGTGGGTGCCTCCAAAGTTCCTGGCCTACAGATCATAAGGGGATCAAACAACCATTGAGAGGGTAATCAGTCTTGCTTTATCTGCTTGGATCTGGGTTGCTGTCTTGAGCAGTGGTCCTGGGGTGAGAAACACCAGTGTGCCAATGTGGTATCTGTAGAGAGGGTGCCCTCCTTAGACCTCTGAAAACATTTGCAAAAACCCCAGCAATTTGGAATAAAGCTCTCCACTCTGGAAGCAGAGTTCTACTGTAGCAAAGAGCTCAAAAGTCAAGTAATTGGCTGGCAAGATGAGTAAGCAGAGGAAGCTCTATCAGCCCATAGAATCCTTTTTGGGGACAAAAAGTATCAAAGCACGGAAGGGGAAGAAGACAACAAAGTCAGAACTTCTGAATCAAAAGCTTCCAAGAAAAATACGAATTGGTTATGGGCCATGGAGTAGCTCAAGAAGGATTTTGAAAATCAAGTAAGCGAAGTGGAGGAAAAATTGGGAAGAGGAATGAGAATGATGCAAGAAAATCATGAAAAGTGAGTCAACAGCTTGCTAAAGGAGACCCCTGCAAAATACTAAAGCAAATAACACCTTCAAAAGTAGACTAACTCAAATGGCAAAAGAGTCCCAAAAAGCCAATGAGGAGAAGAATGCCTTAAAAAGCTGAATTTGCCAGATGGAAAAGAAATTCAAAAACTCAATGAAGATAATAACTCCTTCAAAATTAGATTGGAGCAATTGGAAGCTAATGACTATATGAGAAATCAAGATACTATCAAACAGATCCAAACAAATGAAAAAATAGAAGGCAATGTGAAATATCTCATTGGAAAAACCACTGACCTGGAAAATAGATCCAGGAGAGACAATTTAAAAATTGTTGGATTACCTGAAAGCCATCATCTAAAAAAAAAGCC
>CM053581.1:161693690-161705154 GCA_028627135.1 Pseudochirops cupreus
AAGAAACAATTTGAGTATTGTGGAAACACAATCAGCATATCACAAGACCTAGCAGCTTCTACTGCTAGGTATTGCAGGGCTTGGAACATGATATTCTGGGGGTCAAAAGAGCTAGGATTAAAACAAAGACTCACCTACACAGCAAAACTGAGTACAATGCTTCAGGGGAAAATACGGTCATTCAATGAAATAGAGGATTTTCAAGCATTCTTGATGAAAAAACCAGAGCTGAACAGAAAATTTGACTTTCAAATACAGGAAGCAAGAGAATCATGAGAAGGTAAAAAGGAAAAATAAATCATAAGGAACTTATTAAAGTCAAACTATTTATATTCCTACATGGAAAAGCATTGATTGTAACTCATGAGACTTTTCTCAGTATGAGGATAGTTGAAGCAAATATATATGTATATATATATGTATACATACATATTTGTTTATATAGGAGGGTGTATATGTCTATAAATACATATGTAAGTGTGTATATATATATATGTGCACATGTGTACATAGACAGAGGGCACAGGATTGGTTGAACAGGAAGGGATTACATCTAAAACACAAAATTAAGAAATGTTTACCTGATATGCACTAAAGTGCTGCTTTTTGATGTTTCTATTGAGTACCTCCAGAGATTCATACTTTCATTGTTCCCTCCATAAGGCTTGTTAAGTCCTTAACTCCAGTGTTGTACAGGGGAAAGGGCAATGGATTTAGTCAGAGGATGCAGGTTCAAATTTTATTTCTTTCGTTTATTCACTTGACCCTCTGGGCTTTAGCTTCCTTATCCTTATCAAAATGAGGCTTTGTATTAGATGACCTCTTTGTTCTCCCCCAGCTACAAATCTTAGATTATAGTTTTTCAAGACTGGACTCAAACACATTACACCAGAATAAGCTCCTAGTATACACCAAGTCAGCACAATTCTTATCTTTTTATCCCTAGTGTTGAATACAGCGTTTTACACAAAATAGGAGTTTAAAATTATTTTTGAGATGAATTTTAAAAAATGACATAATATTTCACTTCCTTATGGTGATCTTCTTACCATTTTTCCAGGATTGGCCTTGAATGACAGATACACATCAGTTCTTAGTGTCGAAGGAACTAGTAGATTCAAAGATCTAAATTGGAAGAAACCATAGAGGTCATCTAATTTAACCCTCCTATTTATGGATAAGGAAACTGAGCCCCAGAGAGAATAAATAACTTGTTCAAGGTGACTTTAGTAGTGAATGGCAGCACCAGATTCGGACGTAGGTCTTATAATTCCAGTTTCAGTGCCCTTTCCACTGTAACATGCTAACTCCTATTAAAGAGATTTTTTTCTTCCTGGTGTGAGTGAACTAGATCATCCCTGAGATCCTTTACAATTCTTAAATTCTGTGACTCTGGCAATGTAGTCCAGCCTTCTCGTTTTACAGAGAAATAAATTAGGTCACCCTCCAGCCTCCTCCATTATCACATAGGAGTGCTCCAATTCCACATTGGCTACCTGACCCTCTGAGGACAATCCCTTGATTGATGAATTCCTGCCTAGAACCTCTGAATCATGAGAAGTTCAGCCACCTCTACACTAGCTGTTGGTACATTTTTCCCACCCATCCCTCACACCCTTTACAGAGCCTCTTTATGATTTGTCTTTCTTCTTGGAATGTAAACTTCTTGAGAGTGAGGGCCATGTTTTTATTATCTGTAGTACTTACAGACACATATAATTATTAAGGATTTTATCTATCTGTTTATAGGCCATTATTGGGTCTATACTACACCTTTCCAATTTGGTAAGATTTGCCAGAGCTTGTGTTCTGTTAACATAGACTTTGAGAACCAGGGGTTGCCTCTACATCATGATGGGGGCTCAGAGGAGGATTTTACGGCAGGTGTTGAACTTGCTAGTTGATCTTTTGGGATGGTGACTTCCATGTAGATTTTGTGCGAATCATAGATAGAGCCCTTCCTATGGAAAAATTCATAGAATTCGTTGCTTTCCTTTAAAGTAAAAGAAATTTAGTTGATTCTGTTTGTTAGGTTTTTTTTTTGCGAACTGGTAGCTATCAGAGAAAGCATATGGTTTTCCATTGACTTGTGCTTATATTTTTGGAACTTGAATTTCCCTTGATTTATAGATAACCCATTTATAGCAATACTGCCCCATGGCACTTCTTTGGCTTAGAGCCTTTTCCAAAAGTATCTTATTTTACCTGAATTTATGTACTCTCAGTTATCTTTCTGAATCTTTACAAAGTGGGCAGGGCCAAGTATCATTATATCCATTTTAGAGTTTAGGGACCTGAGGCAACGAGGGGTTAATTGTATGGGCTAGGCCAAAACACAGTAAAATTTCAGTTGTCTGGCATCCATTGGGATATGCATGTCATTCTAGGTAAAGCAGTTTTCCAGAGGGATTAACTCTTGAAACATGGCAAACTAGCGGCCTAAGGAATTGTTTTTTTTTCTTTCTTAAATCATTCCATCATCTTTCCCCACTCTAACTCATAGAGCAGAATTGTCCTAAAAAGGTGCCTAAGTTTGGATTAGAAGCTAGATCTTCTCAAATCTTGTCCAGTGTACTTGCCATTTCTGTTGTCTGTTGCCTTAAATTCACATATTTATGACCTACAGGTTATTAACATATGTTCTTCTAGGCAAGAGAAAATATTATAGCAAATCTCTAGCATTGAGCATAGTTCCCAGTACCTAACAGACACTTAATAAATGCTTGGGAGATGATGGAAAGATAAAATAACATTGTACCAAGAGTCAGGAAACTTGCATTGTGCTATTAACTGGCATGGTGCCTTAGAAAAAAATTAATATTGTAGGAACTAGATTTGAATCTGAGATCTGCTGTTTACCAGCTCTGGCACATAAGGGAAGTCTCTTAGTTTCTCTGAGACTTAGTACTCTAGTTTATAAAGAGAGAGAGCTGGAAGATGCTTTCTAAGCCCCTTCCAGGTCAAAATCTATGGGAAGATAATATATGATCTTACTTTTGACAAATCACTTAATTTCTCTGATCCTCAGTTTACTCACCTGTAAAGTGAGGGCTTTGGGCTAGATAAGATTCCTCTCATTTAAAAAAAAATACTTTTAAAGTGAAATTTTACCTTTATTAATTTGTTTACTTTTGGTTTACAAGATTTAGTTCCACATTCCCTTGAGTTTCAAGTTTTCTTCCCCTCTCCCCTCACACCCATGGTGGCTTGTAATCAAGTATAGGATTTGCAAATACTTTTACAGTAGACATTAGTCAGGTTGTAAAGAAGGATTGTAACAAATGGAATGAACAATGGGAAAGAGGAAACAAGACCAAACAAGAAAAAGAGAGAAAGCACGTAGTTTGCTTCAATCTGCATTCAAACTCTGTTTTCTCTAGTTCTTTCTAGTTTTTTCTCTGAATGTAGACTACTTTTTCCATCATGATCTGGAGTTGTTTTATAATCTTGCATTACTGAGAAGAGTCCAGTCTATTAAAGTTGGTCATTACACGCACATACATTGTGTCTGTAATTGTGTACAGATTTCTCCTGGTTCTGCTCTTCTCACTCAGCTCTCACTCAGCATAAATCTCTCCAGGTAAATATGAAGTCCGTCTGCTCCTCATTTCCTATAGCACAGTAATATTCCGTTACATTCAAATGATGGACATTCCCATAATTTCCAATTCTTTGCCACCACAAAAAGAGCTGCTATAAATATTTTTGTACATACAGGTCTTCCTCTCACTTCTATGATTTCTTTGGGATACAACCATAGAAGTGGTATTACTGTGTCAAAGGGTATGCACTTATTTATAGTCCTTTGGGCATAGTTCCAGATTGCTCTCTAGAATGGTTGAATCAGTTTACAACTCTACCAATAATGCATTAGTGTTCCAATTTTTCCATATCCTCTCCAGCTTTTGTCATTTTCCTGTTTTGTCATCTTAGCCAATCTGATCAGTGAGATATGATATCTCAGAGTTGTTTTGATTTGCATTTCTCTAATCAACAGTGATTTAGAGCATTTTTTATAGGCTTATAGATATCTTTAATTTCTCCCTCTGAAAACTGCCCCTTCACATGCTTTGACCATTTGTCAATTGGAGAATGGCTTGTATTCTTATAGATTTGACTCAATTTTCTGTATATTTTAGAAATGAAGCCTTTATCAGAGACACTGGTTGTAAAAATTCTTTCCCAATTTCCCACTTCCCTCTTAATCTCCATTACATTGGCTTTGTTTGTACAGAAACTTTTCAATTTAATGTAATCAAAATAATCCATTTTGCATTTTATAATGCTCTCTAACTCTAGTTTGGTCATAAAGTCCTCCCTTCTCCATAAATCTGACAGGTACACTATTCCTTGCTCTCCCAGATTGCTTATAGTATCAGCCTTTATACTTAGATTGTGCACCCATTTAGACTTGATTTTGGTATATGGTTTTAGATAATGGTCTACACCCAGTTTCTGCCATTCCATATTCAAGTTTTCCCAGCAGTTCTTGTCAAACAGTGAGTTCCTATCCCCAAAACTGTGGCCCTTGGGTTTATCAAACAGTAGATAACTATAGTCATTGACTGCTGAGTCTTGTGTACCCAATCCATTCCATTGATGCACTACTCTATTCCTCAGCTAATACCAAGTAGCTTTGATGACCATTGCTTCACAACACAGATTAAAATCTGGTATGGCTAGACCACCTTCCCAAGCATTTCCTCTCATTAATTCCCTTGATATTCTTGACCCTTTGCTCTTCCAAATGAATTTTGTTACTATTTTTTCTAGCTCTATAAAGTAATTTTTTGATAGATTTATTGGTATGGCACTAAATATGTCATTCAATTTAGGTAAAATTGTCATTTTTATTATGTTAGCTTGACCCAGTAATGAGCCACTGATGTTTTTTCAATTAGTTAGATCTGACTTCATTTGTGTGAAAAGTGTTTTGTAGTTGTTTTCATATAGGTCTTGGGTTTGTTTTGGCAGGTACGTTCCCAAATATTTTATATTATCTACAGTAACTTTAAATGGTATTTCTCTTTCTATCTCTTGCTATTGGATGTGTTAGAAATATATAGGAATGCCGAGGATTTATGTGGGTTTATTTTATATCCTGCAACTTTGCTAAATTTATTTATTGTCCTATGTAGTTTTTTTTGCTTGATTCTGGAGGATTCTCTAAGTCTACCATCATATCATCTGCAAAGAGTGATAACTGAGTCTCTTCTTTGGCTAATTTGATTCCTTCAATTTCTTTTTCTTTTCTAATTGCTACTGCTAACATTTCTAATACAAGATTGAATAAGAGGGGTGACAGTGGACATCCTTGTTTCACCACTGATCTTATTGGAAATGCTTCTAGCTCATCCCCATTACATATAAAACTTGCTGATGGCTTTAAATAAATGCTATTTATTATTTTCAGGAAGACTCCATTTATTCCTATATTTTCTAGTGTTTTTAATAGGAATGGGTGTTGTATTTTGTCAAAAGCCTTTTCTGCATCTATTGAGATAATCATATGGTTTCTGCTAGTTTTATTGTTGCTATGATCTATTATACTGATAGTTTTCCTAATATTGAACCATCCTTGCATTCCTGGAATAAATCCTATTTGATCAAAGCATATTATTCTTGTGATGAGTTGCTGTAGCCTTTTTCCTAATAGTTTATTTAAAATTTTTGCATCTATATTCATGAGGGAAATTGGTCTATAATTTTCTTTCTCTATTTTGTCTCTTCCTGATTGAGGTATCAATACCATATTTGTGTTATAAAAAGAGTTTGGTAGCACTCCTTCTTCTCCAATTTTCCCAAATAGTTTGTAGAGTATTGGAATCAATTATTATTTAAATGTTTGATAGAATTCACTAGTAAATCCATCTGGCCCTGGAGATTTTTTCTAGGGAGTTCATTGATGGCTTGTTTGATTTCTTTTTCTGAGATGAGGTTATTGCAGTAATCTATCTCCTCTTCAGTTAATCTGGGCAACTTATATTTTTGTAGATATTCATCCATTTTTACTAAGATTGTCAAATTTATGGGCAGACAATTGGGTAAAATCATTCCTAATTATTGTTTTAATTTCCTCTTCATTGCAGATAGATTCACCCTATTTATTTTTGATACTCATAATTTGGTTTTCTTCTTTCTTTCTTTTTTTTTTATCATATTGGCTAAAGGTCTATCAATTTTATTGGTTTTTTCATAATACCAGCTCTTAGTTTTATTTATTAGTTCAATAGTTTTCTTAAATTCAATTTTATTAATCTCTCCTTTGGTTTTCATTATTTCTAATTTAGTATTTAGTTGAGGATTTTCAATTTCTTATTTTTTCTAGCTTTTTCAGTTCCATTCCCAGTTTATTGACCTCCATGTTCTCTATTTTATTTGCGTATGCATACAGGGATATAAAGCTTCCCCTAAGAACTGCTTTTGCTGAATCCCACAAGTTTTGGTATGTTGTCTCATTATTGTCATTCTCTTGAATGAAGTTACTGATTGTTTCTATTATTTCTTGTTTCACCTACTCATTCTTTAGGATTAGGTTATTTAGTTTCCAATTAGTTTTTAGTCTATCCTTCCATGACCCCTTATTAAATATAATTTTTATTGTATCATAATGTGAGAAGGACGCATTCAATATTTCTGCCTTTCTGCACTGAATTGTGAGGTTTTTATGCCCTCATACATGGTCAATTTTTGTGTATGTGCCATATACTGCTGAGAAAAAGTTATATTCCTTTTTATGCCCATTCAGTTTTCTCCAGAGGTCTACCATATCTATCTTCTCTAAGATTCTATTTACTTCCTTAACTTCTTTCTTGTTTATTTTGAGGTCAGATTTATCAAGTTCAGAGAGGGGGAGACTGAGGTCCCCCACTAGTATAGTTTTGCTATCTATTTCTTCCTCTAACTCCTTAACTTCTCCTCTAGGAGTTTGAATGCTGTAATGGCTGGTGCATAAATGTTTAGTAATGGTATTATTTCATTTTCGATGCCTTTTAGCAGGATGTAGTTTCCTTCCTTATCTCTTTTAATTAGATCTATTTTTGCTTTTGCTTTGTCTGAGATAAAGATTGCTACCCCTGCTTTTTTTTCTACTTTGGCTGAAGCATAACACATTTTACTCAAGCCTTTTAGACACTGTGTGCATCCCCCTGTTTCAAATGTGTTTCTTGTAAACAGTATATTGTAAGATTATGGTTTATTAATCCATTCTGCTATCCACCTCCATTTTATGGAAGAATTCATCCCATTCCATTCACAGTTATAGTTACTATCTATATCTTTCCCTCCATCCTATTCCTTCCCCTGTTTATACTTTTATTTTTCCCCTTCCCTCTTCCCTTCCTTAGGAGTTTTCCTTTTGAATGCTGCCTTCTTCAGTATTCCTTCCTTATCAGCCCCGCTCCCTTTTCCTACCCTTCTCCCTTACTACCTCTTCCCTCCTTTCTAAATCTCCCTCCTTTTCTTAGCCCTTTCCCCCTCCTACTGCCTGTAAGGTATGATATATTTTTATGCTTAATGTAGTATTTTATTTATTCCTTGAACCAAGACTGACAAGAATAGATCTCATGCAGTGCTCTTCTCCCTCCCCTCTTTCCTTCTATTATGATAGGTTTTATGTCTCTTCTTGATAGAGTCCTATACTTAACTGACTATGTTATTCCCTCCTTACACTGGGACCAATGAGGGTGAAGGAATTTGGCTACAACATTTTGCAGAGTTTTCAATTTGGGATCTCTTTTAGGAGGTGTCTGGTGGATTCTCTTGATTTCTAATTTACCCTCTGGTTCTTCAGGGAAGTTTTCCTTGATGAGCCCTTCGAAGATGTTGTCCAGGCTCTTTTTTCATCATGATTTTCTGATAGACCAGTAATTCTCAGATTATCTCTCCTGGATCTATTTTCCAGGTCAGTTATTTTTCCATTGAGATATTTTACATCTTTTTCTAATTTTTCATTCTTGATGTTTTGTTTGACTGATTCTTGGTGCCTCACAGAGTCATTGGCTTCAATTTGGTGGATTCTAATTTTTAGCAAATTATTTGCCTTTGTTAGTTTTTGAAGCTCTTTTTCCATATGTTCAGATTTCATTTTTTATTTTTAAGAAGCTGCTTTCTTCATTGAAAAGTTTTTCTATTTTTGCAATTTTGATTTTAAAAGAATTAGTCATTTTATCTTCTGCCTTTCTAATTTGGTTTTCAAAGTCCTTCTTGAGCTCTTCTAAGAAGGGTTTCTGGGCTTAAGATCAGTTCATATTCCCTGTTGAGGCTTCAGCTGTGGGCGTCGAGTCAGTGCTGTCTTTTTCTGAAGCTGGTTCATCCAGCTTGAAATAATAGGATTCTAGAGTCTTTGTCTTTCCAATCTGTCTTTTACCCATTTTGAGTCAGGGTCTTAGCCACACCCTTCCTTTAGGACTCCCAAGCCTTCACTATTTTAAAATTTTGCTCTGGGGCAATAATTTCCTTGTTTTCAGGGTCAGAGGTGGGGATTGGAGCAGTTGGGGTTCACTCTGCCATCCTGGAAGTTCAGATAGGTGCTTTTTAAATGTCCAGGCTATGGCTTGATAGTGCCACGAGTAGCTGCTGCCACTGCTGTGGGCCCTGCATTTGTCTCTTACTGAGCTCTGACAGATCCCAGCCCTGTGGTGATAGGCCTTGGAATGGCCTTTGTGGTTGGTGGATGAACTTGGCCTTCTTTCTGCCATGTGTGCCACCTCCTCTCATTTTTAATAATCCATGACTCTTGATGAAGAATCAAAAGATTCTGATCTTTCATTACTTATATTTGTAATTATAGGCAAGTCACTTCATCATTGTGTTTCAGGTTCT
The DNA here is from genome assembly GCA_028627135.1 of Pseudochirops cupreus. Lineage (NCBI taxonomy): Eukaryota > Metazoa > Chordata > Mammalia > Diprotodontia > Pseudocheiridae > Pseudochirops > Pseudochirops cupreus. The sequence continues at coordinate 161,702,514 of CM053581.1, forward strand.
CCAGCTATAACTTGGGGGTAATTATATCACCTTTCACTTAATTCACAGCAGTATACTGAAAATCACCCAAAGATAAAAGGAGAGGTGCATGGTGGCTATGGCAAACTTCAACAAATTACAAACCAGGAATTTGTTTGAATTTGTTTTATAGTATCTTGATTTCTCATAAAGTCATTCACTTCCATTTGCTCCAATTTAATTTTGAAGGAATTATTTTCTTCAGTGAGCTTTTGAAATTCCTTTTCCATCTGGTCAATTCTATTTTTTTAAGGCATTCTTCTCCTCATTGGCTTTTTGGGACTCTTTTGCCATTTGAGTTAGTTATTTTTTAAGGTGTTATTTTCTTCACTCAGGCTGTTGACTCATTTTTCATGATTTTCTTTCATTATCCTCATTTCTCTTCCCAATTTTTCCTCTACTTCTCTTACCTGATTTTCAAAATCCTTTCATGAGCTCCTCCATGGCCTGTAACCAGGTCATATTTTTCTTGGAAGCGTTTGATGCAGCAGTTTTGACTTCATTGACTTCTTCTGGTTCCATGTTTTGATCCTTTTTGTCCCCAAAAAAGGATTCTATGGTCTGATTGTGCTTCCTCTGCTTGCTCATCTTGCCAGCCAATTACTTGACTTCTGAGCTCTTTGCCACAGCACAACTCTGCTTTCAGAGTGGAGAGAGATATGTCCCAAATTGCTAGGGTTTTTGCCAATGTTGTCAGAGGTCTGAGGAGGGCACCCTCTCTACAGATACCCCAATCTTCTTTTATTTTCTTTTCTCTAAAGTTCAGGGTGCTGACTATTCTCCTGAACTAGTGAATATAATTTAAAAAAGGTTGTTGTTGATCCCTTAAACAGCTATCATTCCTAGTAAAGCAGATCTAAGAACCTATGCTAGCAGCCATCCTGGGTATGCCAGTGTGGTTGCTGCTATAGAGCTGAAGCACATACTCAGTATGTTGTGATGTCTAATTTCAGTAGTACTTTTAATTAATTCAATTCAGTAAGCAAACAAAAATGGTCCCAGTTCCAATAGGGCTTACATTCTACTCAGGAGATTCAACTCATGAACAAATATATATATATATATATATATATATACACACACACACACATACAGAATTATTTCAGAAAAGAGAGAGTGCAAATAATGAGTAGAATCTGGAAGAGCTCCCCGTAAGAAGTGACACATTATGACAACCTTGAAGGAATTTAAGAATTCTAAGAGGTGGATGTAAAAAGGGAATACATTCTAAGACTGGGAATGACCTATGCAAACTCAATGTACATCTTGAAAATGGAGCCTTGAATTCTAGTGAGAAAATTTGGCTAGAATATTGAGTGAAGGAAAGGAAGCGATATGAAGTGAGTCAAGAAAACAGAATGGGAGCCAGATTTGAACATCTGACGGAGGAGGTTTTCTTTTCTTTTTTGAAAAAAATCTTTCTTTCAACAGAGAAACACTGAAGCATTTTGGTCATCTTAGTAATGTGGTGGAATAATAATAACTGGAATTTATTGTGCTTTAAAGTTTGTATAATGTTTTCAATTTGGTCATTTTGAGTTTGAAATGTTTTTCAGGACATCCAGATGCATGAGAGAGGTTAGGGTTGGATAGACTGATTTTGGGGGTCATCTGCAAAGAGAAGAAGATAATTGGTTTGAGAGCAGATGAGATCAACAAGAAAGAGTTTAAAGGATGGGGAACCTGATGCTTTGAGGCCACATGTGGCCCTCTAGGTCCTCAAGTGTGACCCTTTGACAGAATCCAAACTTCACAGAATAAATTCCATTTCAGGGGATTCCATCAAAAGGCCACAACTGGGAGCCAAGATGGTGACATAGCAGCAGCAACATATTGCAGCTCTCACATAGCCACCCCAAAATACCCATAAAATAGGACTCTAAACCAATCCTAGAACTCCAAAACGCACACAAAGATACTTCCCACTAAAGTCAGCTCGGCTAGGAGGAACCATATCAGCACTGTGAACCGAAACCAGCCTGGCCTGAAGCTGTGGCTGTGCCTCGGGGGCGGCTGGACGGGAGGAGTGGAGTAGCCTCAGGTGAGTGGATTAGCAGCAGCTGCGAGCAGCATTCAGCACTAGCTCAGTGGAGATTGCAAATCTAGGAGAGTTAAGCAGTCAGGCTGGAAGGCCTCCAGAGCGGAAAAGCAAAAGGCAGAGGTTTTGCACCCGCCTCCGCGTTGCATCTTCCTGACCGCGGCCTGCAGACAGCAGGGGGACTAAGCGATTTTTCTGAGACCAGTGCTCTCGCGTTGAGCAGCCTGGATCCGGATCACCATCTTGGGCCTCGGTCTTGGAGTCTTCATTATCCACTCTGCCGGAAGTAAGTAGAAAGAGTCCCAGCATCTTCCTGTGAGCTACAGCAGCCGGGAGGACCCCAGTGATTTGGGACAGAGCTTTCCCTTCTGGAAGCAGAGCCCCACAGAGATTTAAAAAAAAAATCACGGACTGAACAACCATGAGTAAGAATAAGCATAAGAAGCAAAGTAAGAACAGCTCCCAAACCCTAGATTCCTTCTTTGGGGAAAAGAAAGATCATGGGAGAGAGAAGGAGGAGGAGAGTGCAGCCAGAGCACCCCCACCAGGGGCCTCCAATAAACATGAAGAATGCCTTAAAGCTGG
>CM053581.1:161705654-161740084 GCA_028627135.1 Pseudochirops cupreus
ACAGGCTCCACATGACCACATTCAGCCTATTAGGGAACAGAGTATACTTTCAAATATCCAAGGGTCCTCAGTCACGTAGACACTTTAGCAAAGGGCCTAGGGGCAGGGAAGATCTTCAGATTCCCATAACAATTACCCAACCATTTGTCTCTTGAGTAGAACTTAGGAAGGAACTGCAGAAGAAGGCAGGGCATTTGGGCAAGAGTTCAGTCAATCAATAAGCATTTTTATTAGGTACCTACAATGTACCAGCATTGTATTGAATGTTAGGGATACAAAGAAAGGGGAAAAAACCAGTCCCTGCTCTCAAAGAGTTCACAGTTTTACAGAGAAGATAATAAATAAATATCTGTAAACAAACAAGAAAAGATAGGATAAATTGGAGATAATCTCAGAGAGAAGGACTAGGAAAGACTTCTAGCAGAAGGTGGACCTTTAACTCATGCTTCAAGAAAGTCAGAGAAATCATAAAGAGATGAATAGGGAGAAAGTTTCAGGCATGAGGGTTAACCAGTGAAAATGCCCTGAGCCGGAAAATAGAGTGTTGTACAGGAGAAACAGCAGAGACCAATGTCACTAGAATGGTGTATATTTGGAGAGCATGGGGGTGTGGTGTAAAAGACGAAAGGTAGGAAGTGACTAGGTTACAAAAAGCTTTAAAAGTTAAACAGTGGATTTTTATATTTGATTCTGGAGGTAATAAGAAGCCACTGGAGTTTATTGACTCTTGATTGGGGTAGGGGGGGTTTGATACAGCCAGATCTGTGCTTAAGGAAGAACAAAGAATATCAGCTGAGTAAAGGATACAATGGAGTGGAAGGAGACTTAAGTCAGGGAGAAGAACCCCCAGGCTCTTGCAATAGTCCAGAAACTAGATGAAGACATCCTTCACCAGGGTGGCGGCTGTTCCTGGGGTGAGAAGGGGACATACATGAGAGATATCATAAAGGTTGAAACAACAGGGGTTGGCAACTGATTGGATATGGGGGTGAGACAGAATGAAGAGTTGAAGATGTGATTGTGATCCTAGATTGTGAGCCTTTGTGATTAGGAGGATGGTACTACTTTTGGAAGTAATAGGGAAGTTAGGAAGAGGGGAACCTTTAGGGAAAAAGATAATTTTTTTCAATTTTGAGCATGTTGAGTTTAAGATGGAGAGTTTATTTTGTAAGATTGAGAGTGTTGACAGATGCAGAAAACATATTTTCCTGGAAGCTGGGATAAAGAGACTATCAGACTGTAAAATGATCTTATCTCATTCTGGTTTTGGGGGGAGCAGCAGGTATCTTCTTGACTTGTGGGTAAAATTCTGACTGATGACAGTGAGAGAAACTCTAGGTCAAGGGAGAAGCTTCTGATGGAAGCAACTTATTCTAAAGCTGTTGAAGTTATAACCTAAACAAGACAGGGAAAGTGAAATACTCTCTTCTTATGAAAAGAAACCCACCAGGAGAGAGATGCTCTTTGCCTTTGTCAAAAAGGATTAGAGAAACCAAACCACTTTTTGGGAAATGGGGAGAATTGCGGGCAGAGTGATGAGGAGGAGCTCCATGATACAGAAAAGCTGGAATACAGCAGGAAAAGTGACAACCAACACTGCCTGCTGGGAGTTGCTGAGAAGTGGAGGAAGAATTGACATTGCTTGCTAGGAGGAATCAATACTGCCTGCTGGGAGCTGTGGAGAGCTGCATCTGGTTCCATGCTGAGAGACTACAGGAGTCAATGCCTGCTAGGATCTCCATCTAGTGCATGGCTGGCTGTAAATGACTAAGGGTACATAGGTCTCTGGGGAAGACTTGCTTATATTGTCTGATGTCAATAACTCCTATGAACTCTGCTGGATGAATTTTGTTTGGGTTAATTTTTTTAAATTTTGGACCAGTAAACAGTACTTTTTTCTTTCTTTCCTGAGCTTATGAATTTAATCCTTGCAAAGGGCATTAGTGACAGCAAAGTGGGTGGTGTCACATAGGAAATACTCCTAATTTTATGGGTGAATGGTGAGCCTAAATGGTGACATATCCTTCTTCTGCCTCAATCTATCCAGCTTTTTATGTCACATGAGAACCTCTGATACAAGTTACATAAAAAATGATATAATGATGACACTAACAAATATAGATGCTGAGAATGGATATAGCCATTGGTAAATTTATTCTGTGTGCATTTGCTAATCACCTGTTGAATAAAATGAGAAAGTAACATTTGTATAGTAACTCATAATAATCCTCCAAAATAGGGAGGGCAGTTATTTCCCCCATTTGACAATGGAAGATAGAAAAGTGGTACAGTATAGTGAATTTGCTAAATTATGAATAGCTGGGTTCAAGTCCTAACTAACCACTGACAAGTCACTACACTATCCTAGGCAACTCTCTAAGGTGGTAAGTTATAGACATGTTCCTGATCTAGGAGTTCCCTGAATGGATGAAATCACAGGTTGAAGAAATAGGGGTTTATAGAATTTGTGACTTGGTCATTATCACACTGACGTTAATGAAAGACCTAATTTAAAAACCCAACTTTATAGGTATTTCTATTAAATTTTGAAATGTACATTTCAACTCCACTGGGAAGAACTTTCTTAGATGCTTTTAAGGTTACTAACCAACATTTCTATTTGATTAAAAATGCTTCATAGAAGAGAGAACAGCAGCCCCAAAATATTCAAAGAAGAAAAAGAAAAATGTGAATCCTATAACATAAATTTCATCTACTAACTTTTTACTCTCTTGACCCATCTCTCCTTTACATTAGCTATAAACTTAAGATTCTTTAAAAGAATTTTTTTTATCCAAAATAGATCCCCCCTATATTTAGGCATTTATTTTTCTTATGAATGTAATATCTTGTAGAACCCATCATAGTGAAAGACAGCTCAACAGCATGTGCTGAGGTGCTGTGAGAGCTTCTTTACCAGGTCTAGCAATATGGTTCAATTCTAAACATCCGCCTACTGTGAAAAAAAATGACCACTGGGAATTTGTGGTGAAACAAAACTCATTTCACTTTTACTCTAATCCACAGTTGAACTCTGGTCTCCAGGGGGAAAGGAAGCAAGTGTCTTTTCCATTAGTTTGAATTCTAATTTACACACCAATATCAAGAGGCTTACAAGCAAATTATGTTGAAGTGCTTAAAAAGATTTACAAGACTGGGGATCCAAAGATACAGTTTGATGTGAGCAATAATACACTCCCACCCACCCCCTCATCCAGTTAAGCCGATGCTCGCCTGCTCATTTTGATTAATCGTGAAGGAGAAGTGCTGTGGTCTGGGACCATAGACTCAAATGAATGACATGCTCTCAAATGAAGTGGGCTCATTAAATAGTCCTCTTCACAACATTCATTTTATATGTTAATCTAATTTTCTGATGAAAAGGGAATCATTTAAATTGGCCTGATCAGTCTTCTCTCAAATCCTTGTCAGCATCCATCCTGGGGACCCAATTTCCTGGTTCAGCGGGGAGTGTTTGTCCATGGCCGGCTTGGCAGCAGTCCCTGACAAAGAACATCAATAACGACTCACAGGTGGTTCTAATCACTTCAATGAAAGCCCTGAGCAGAGGCAGCTGGGCAGTTCTCAGATGCACCTCATTTCTTCAAAGTTCTGGGCAACAAGTCTCAGCATCCTCTAATTGAGGGCACCTAGGCTGTTAGCTCATGTGGGTGCTGTAGGTATAGAACCCTTCACTTGCAGATGACAATCAGTGGAGTTTTCATCTATTTACTGTGCTGGTATTTGCTTCTTGGTAGTAGTAGCAACCCTTAGTGCTGGTCTGAATCCCATTAGTGTTGAGGCTTTTACAAAAGAGAGTATGCATACATATATACATGTATGCATATGTACACAAATATATGTACATATATTTGTAAACACATATGTATATATGTGTGTGTATGTATATGTACATACACACTAAAGAAAAAAGCTTCCGAGAATGTAGGTGGAAACTTCTATTATAAAATCATAGAATCTCAAGTTGGAAACGATCCTGGAGGTCATCTAGTCTAACCTATATCTGAACAGGAATCCTGAGACATAACTAGGGCAGGAGATTTGTCCCAGGGAGTCAAATATAGGGGCTTCCAACAGTACTTATATTCTTTAATCAGTAGAAACATATGATAGGCTGGTGGATAACTGGTTTTTGTGGCATTAGGAGTCCTCCCCCTTTTGGTCCTCTGGTCTGCTGTTCCATCTAACCCCTGGACCTGTTCTTTCCCCTATTTCTGTTGGGTAGATGGGGGAGTGGATATTATCCTTTTAATCACCCAAGTTGGTAATTTCAGTGCATCTTCATCATCTTGCTCTTACCCCAAATATACAATCGCAATTGCCATTTTGTTTTCATTTTTTCCTCTAAAGCCTGTCTCACATCTATCCCTTTCTCTCCTTTCATGTGGTCACCACCATAGTTCAGATCCTGAACACCACTCATTGGACTATTTTAAAAGCCTTCTAATTGTCTCCTTGCCCAAAGTCCTTCTTCATTCCAATTCATCCCCCGTGCAACTGCCAAAGAGATTTTCCTAAAGTGAAAATTTGGCAACATCACTCCCCTACTCAGTAAACCCTGGTCTTTCCCTATTATCTCTAGGAGCAATTATAAATTCCCTGGCCTTTCAAAGCCTTTCATGAATTGGCTGCAACTGATGTTTCAAAATTATTACACATTACTCCACTTCATGTATGCTATGGTCCAGACAAACTGACCACCTTACTATTTGTAGTGCCAATGCAATATTTTACAGACATAAATTCTAATTCCCATTTCTGTAGTGTTGTACAGGCTTATCTCTAATAATCCTCTCTCCTCACCTTCTACCATTTCTTAGAACCCTTATATTACTTCACGGTTTACCTTAAAGATTCTGTAAACTGGGGGTAATAATAACAGCACCACCCTCCTAGGGTGGTTGTGAGGACCAAATGAGATAATTGTAAAGTGCTTAGGACACAATACCTGGCACATAGTAAATGCTTTACAAGTGTTAATTTTTTTTCTTGTTAGTCATCTTCTACATGGAACTTGGTCTTATTTTCTCCAAATGTTTCCTTCCATAATTGTCCTGCCTTGATTTTACATATATTGATGTAAATATGATTATAGACCACTCAAGGGCAATGATTCTTGTGCTTTTGTCTATGAATTTCTGTTGTATGGAATGCTTTTGAACCTAAAAAACTTCCACAAATATGTATTGTTATCGTAATCATGATTTGGGCATTTGAATATATCTTCTAAGTTAATTATTTGCTATCACATGACATTACCATGCCCTTGTTATGTTGGGGGAGGCCAGACAAAGCTCTGAAGGAGAAGTCCTTTGCTGGAGTTTATGGGAGATTGTCTTTATTGGGCAAATCTTAATCCACTGTATTGAAAAGGCAAAGAGCAGCTATGCTTGAATGCAGGATGATGGTTCAGATGGTAATTGAAGGCAATGATAAACATGGCCAATTACTTAAAATCAAATGAAAATTTAAGATAGTGAAAACTAGTTAACTGTGGAGAAAAGAAACCTTTCATTTAAAATTTCTTTTAATTCCCTCCCTTGCAAGAATGCTTTGTAGTCTTTCCCTTCTAAATTATAGTCTTCCTCTACCTCTTGGAGAAACCATTTATTTGACCTTATTTAATAAGGAAGAAGGAGGTCTGAGAAATGAAGATTTAGCCAATTAAGTGAATCCAAGAAGAAAACACTTATGGGGCAAGAAATAGCTTAATACCAGCATTATTCCTGTGAGTATTTTCTAGAGAGACATTGAATAGAGATAATATTTCTACAACCTCCATATGCAACCAGAAAATGCATTTTAGTTGTGTGAAGACAGATTTAATGTCACAAGAACCTTGTATTTAGATAGCAGAAGTCAGAGGAGTGGCTCAGTAGCCTTGCAAATGGTACCTCATTAATCCTTGCAATACTCCTGGGAGGGCAGTAGCTGGCAAATGCCTTTGTCTCTTCTTTTTACAGGGGGAGAAACACAGACCAGGAGAGATTAAGAGATTTGCCTAAGGTCACACAGGAAGTTAATTAGAGAGCTAGAAACAAAATCTATGTCCCAGTCTAGTTCTCCTTCCATTTTTTCCCTCTCAAGTACTTCTCAATTCATAGTAGCATTCCTGATACAGTATTATTTAAACAACTTTGGGAGCCATTTCTGAACAGGAGACTTAAAAGTTAAAAAAAAAACACCAAAACAACAAACATGGAAACCCACTAGATATTATTGTGCCCCTGAGGGATTCTAGCTTAAAAACAGATACATATCACATGGAGGGATAGACTGAGGAAGCTGTCTTTGCTTGCAGGGCTCTTCAGGCTTGCCTGGGAGGCAAAAACTCATCCATTGTATTTGAAGGGAGGGCTATAGATTACATGGCTGCCTATCAGTAGAAGAGTTGAATAAAATAAATATTATTTTATTACCATTTGCATAGTAATTATGGTAGGTGCTATACATAGTAAAAATATCTCAAATTTCTATAATGCTTTAAGGTTTAGAAAGTGCTTTTATTACTGCAAGCCTGTGAATTATATAATGCCAATATAATTATTTTCATTTTTTTTGGATCAAATAAATAAGGATTAGAGGGGTTCTTTGTTGATGACCATTCATCTTATGACCATTCATCCAGTGTTAGGCAGAATTTAAACCCAGGTTTAGTCTGACTCTCAGTTCATCATTCTATTCATTAGGTATGCTATTCTTAAAGTCAGAAAAGTCTCAGATTTGAAAAGGTACTTGTAGTCCCATTCTTATTTCACATAAGCATCACTACAGACTCATGAGGCTGCCTCCATAGGCATAACCCATTTTACAAATGTGCATACTGAAACTTAGGGAAGTTGTGTGATGACTTGCTTATGGTTATGTAGCTATTAAGTGTCAGAGGCAGGATTTGACTTCAAGGCTAACTTGGCACCAAGTTCTGCACATTATGCAACACTGCTTTGTTTATAGTATGTCCAATGAATTGTCATTCAAGATAAATTTAAAAGACCTCTAATTACAGAGAACTATCTCCTTTCGCTGATGAGTCTTTCTGCAGTATCCCTCACTGATTCATAAGATGATATAGTTTACAATTGAATATTTCTCTTTATTAGGACATTTTAAAATTATACCAAACCAAAATCATCACTGCAATTTTTGCCTGTTATTTTCATTTCAATCCTCTAGGGTAAAACAGAATAAATCAACTCTTTCTAATGCAAAGACCTCTCTCTCTCAGAAAGCAAACACAAATCCAAACCAAACCACAAGAGACAGTCTGGTGGTGCAATGTATAGTTTCAGACATGGTGTAAAGAAGACCCAAGTTTAAATCCTTCCTCAGACATTTCCTTAACTGGGTCACCCTGGGCAAGTTACTTGACCCCTCTCAGCCTCAGTTTCCTAATCTATAAAGGGGGGACAATAATAGCACCTACCTCACAGGGTTGTTGTATGTATCAAGTTGGATAATACTGTTGCGGGATAGGTTTTGGGGGGATTTCTAATGAGAAATCCTTTCTAGGTTCGTGTCTGAAAAGAATTACCAGCTCAGCTGTCTTTTGGTCGGTTTACAAAAGTTTATTGATTCATAGGACAGAAAGGGGTAGGGTGAGGAAACCTGGCTAGGAAAAGCTCGCAAGGGGCAAGGAGGGGGGGGAGTCAGAGAAAGTTTGGAAGCGGGACGCTGTGCAGCGGGCAGATGGCCTACTAGAATGCCTACTTGATCTGAAAGAAAAGGCAAGAGCTACCAAGGGCCGTCTGCGGAAGTTCTAAGGGCCCCAGGGGCATTCTTAAAGATGCAGAGCTGTCAATCATTAGTTCATTAAGCTAATGAGGTGTACAAAGGTAGAGTTAGGGAGGAACCTGGGAAGAGCCAGGCAGTGGCCAATGCTTAAAGGGACATGCACCCTTGACATCAACTGCGCATGTGTTTTGCCCATAATACACTGGGACAAACAGCAGGAGGGAAAGGGCAGGAGGTGTGGTTTGAGCTCTGAAACGTCATAAGGTCTACCAGCGGTCACAGATTTGAGGTCAGGTCAGTGAGATGTTCCCATCCTGATTTGCAAGTGGATGGGTTTAGTTTGCTAGGACAAAAGAACGTAGTACCTTGAATGAAGAGTTAATGGTTTGAGAGGAAATAGCTCTAGGCTGGGGCTGGGAAAGACAAGTACAGCTGGGGGAAGGGGAGAAACAGTTAAGAAATGTGGCTTTTACAACTTAACACAAAACTGAATTAAAGTTCCCCCAAAATATACTGCATAGGCCACCCAGCACCTCTTTGATACAAGTAAAAGTTCTGTGTAAACTCTGAAGGGTTATAAAATGTCATTAATTCATCATCACCATCACCATCATTAAAACAATCAAAACCCAGTTTTTTTGGTCAATAGTACATGCATTACTGTCCCGCTCTTACAACGTAAGAGATCAAGGCTCAGAGTTATTAGACTTGCCTCTGGTCATGTAGCTAATGCTAGAGCTGGAGTTTGAACCCAATTCACCTGCCTCCAGGTTCTGTGCTCTTCAGTTTAGAATAGATGCTTAATAACTGGTAGTTACTGACTGACTGACCAAAAATAGGAATCCTGAGTGGTAGGTAATAAAAGTGTTTAGTTTCCCTCTATCGCGGTTTGAGGAAACTGAGAAATGAGGCAGATGAGGACATCAAAGGTCCTATCGTTTAAGTAACTTGCCCAGGGTCACACATTTAGTCAACGCAGAGGCCTAGATTTAAACCCAGCCATCTTACCTCCAGGTCCAGCATTCTTTCCATTATAATTATATCAGTGCCCTACACAGGCAGCAAAACTAAATCCCAAAGAGGTTCCTTAATTTCTCTTTTCCCATCTTTTTCTTCTCCTCTTTCCCTTCTTCCTCTTCTTCCTCCTTTTTTGGAAAATAGAGCTTGGTTCATCTAACACTTCAGATGTTTGGTTTCCCAGCCCAAAATAGACGAGGCTATCTGAGATGAAAAATCTTATTTGCTTTCTAAGGGAAAAATCAGAAGAAAAGCTGGAGAAAAAAAAAAAACAAACTAATTTTATTTTGATGATTTTTAAAAGTTTTATTTAAATGTGGAACATTGTTATAAAAATAAAAGTTATAAAATATAAGTTAGAAAAGTCGATAGATTAGAAAAAATAAATTAGAAAAAAAGAAGTTAGAATTCACATAGCATTTTAAGGATTGCAAAGCCTTTCATGTGTAATATCTAATTTGGTCTTTTTACAAAATAGTCACTTAGCCACTAATGGCCAATAATCACGGCCTCAATCTTATCTTTTTCTTGTACTCCTTTATAGTTATTAATAATTGCATGAAAATGAAATTCTCAAGATCTTGTATATTCTGGGAATCCTAAACATGCATAACACTTTCATTCAAACAAATGCTTATTAAGCATCTACCACCTAAAACGTCCTATTCTCTGGGAATAGGGGAACAAAAACAAGCCAAAAAACCAATCTCTGTCCTTACAGAGATTATTGTAATTTCTCTAACAATGTTTTCTTTGGGGGAAAAAAGAGAAAGGTCAAACCTTTATTAAAGTGCTTTATGTAAAGATTTAGAGTAGAATATAAGCTCCCTGAGGCCTGGGACTTTAACTTTCCCCACAGCTCACCAAGTCTATGATTTAGTAGAGGAGTTGCCTGAAGAACATAGAAATTAAGGGACTTTCCTGGGATCACACAGTTAGTGTCACCTGATTTTTGAACCCCAAGTCTTCTGACCTCATAGCCCCATTACACTACATCTATTCTCAGCATCTAAAAGATAATTAGTACATGCTTCTTGATTTCAATTGAATTTAATGTGGGAATCATTGCATACACATACAATTATGGCATATATAATATGACATTAAACATATACTATAAATTACGATCAACGTAAGATGAAAAATGAGATTATGTGACAACTGGGATTATTACTCTGCACAATGAAATACGTATCTTATGTATATGTATGCACACATCTACATACAAATACATTTATGTGTATAGTCTCATTTAACAAAGAGTCAACCCTTGCCTTGGCAAGATACCTCACCTTAACTTACTAGTAGCTGTCTAGGATATTTTTAAAAATTTCAAGCCAGAGACCAAATAACCATTTTGTCCATTAGTCACCAAACAGATTGGGGATTCAGGATTCTCCAGTTAGTGTTTTAAATTCTAATCTCTGAGGTTTCCTGTTGATCTATACAAACGAATGGTTGGGGAAAAAGTAAAAAATAAAGAAGCAATCTATGCCTTGAATATAAATTCATTGTCTCTGATATATTTTTAATATACATTTGGGCCAATCAAAGCTTTACATCCTTTAGAATGTGCAGAATTACGTACCCACATTTGAAAGAGATTCCACTGTGTGACCCTGGACAAGTCACTTCACCTTGTTTGCCTCACTTTCTCATCTGTAACAATGAGTTGGAGAAGGAAATGGCAAATCACTGCAGTATCTTTGTCAAGAAAATCCCAAATGGGGTCCCAGAGAGTTAGACATGACTGGAAAGCAGCTGAACCATGTCTAGTAGGTACAAAAAAAGCATGAATAGGATTTGCCCTTATAACTCTTTGCTTCTATAACTTGACCCTTAAGTTGTATAATGTGCTGGATTCTAGAAGTGGTTCACTGTACCTTACATTAATAACTGACTTCAGTAAGAATATTATTTAGCTCAATTCAATTAAACAAGAATTTATTACTTGCTTCTGCTGTCTAGGAGTTAATGTTCTCAGAAAGGGACATGACATGTATACATTTGAAGAATTATAAAATACGAATAAAGTAAATATAAAGTGATTTGGGGAGACATTAACAACTGAGGGGATTCCTTTGACTTAAAAATAATTCTTAGAGTAGATAAAATGAAACATTTATGAGGGATTTTTGTCAAATGTATGTGAGGTACTTATATTATGAGTTACTTTTTTGATATTCTGAAATATTTTAAAGTTAATTTTATTTGAAGCTCATATTAAAAATGTTTGTCAGAAATTCACTTCCCATGTAAAATTGTTCTCTAATTCCCTTTTTAGGCAGGGTAGTCAATCTAAAATAATCTGTGTCAAGGGGCCAAAAAAAAAAAAAAGGCATGACAACCTACGCTTTGCCTTTTGTAGTCAAAAATCCTTACCAGAGGTTATTCTAAGGGCAGAATCAGGTTTGAGGGGAATTAATATCAGTAGCTGCAAGCTAGGCTACAAAATAGAGTAAGAAAATTATCACCAGCAGTGGCAGCCAAAATTTATGGAATGCCCACTGTGTGCACAGCACTGTACTAGGCACTGAAAAGTAAAATCACTTTTTCTTGAAAATAAACTGCTTTCTTACATGAAGTAAATTACTTTTTCCAATGAGCCAAATGGCTTTCCCTAGAAAGGCAATTTACCTCAAATGGGCAAACAATTTATTCCTGGGGGGATATATTTCCTTTTGCCCAGTATACTACTGTAAGGCCAGAATAATTCTCCAAGGGCAATTACTGGACAATTTCACATGGAAGGTTATTTAAATATATAAACATATATATATATATATATATGTATATATATATATATATATATATGTATATATGACAAAGGAAGGAGTCTAGCTATTCTTTTCATTTCAAATTTGTGTATAACCTTTAAAAATCCCAAAGCTAGAACATTTAGGGCAAATAAGGAAATGCTCCAATTATTTCATGGCTTCCTGTCTTCTTGCCCATGTGCTCTACTGGAAAGATCTTCAGGAATCCAGGGGCACCTGCGGAACATGATGAGGCATCAGAAGAAGACTCTAGTGAAAATAATAATACAAAAAGAGATATATGTAAGGCACTTTGCAAACTTGAAATCAACATATTCATGTTATATATTATTGTTATTATTATCATATCTTATATAGTTCTTTACAAAATCCTTTCACTTCTCATATAATATTTTGAGCAACTCTGTAGGATATATCTTTTGACTTAACAAAGGTCATTGAACTAATAATGTGACAGATGGTTGATTGGAACACATTAAATTTTTTTATGTGGATAAATATTATATATATATGTATATATATGTATCTTAATACTTTGTCTAATATGCTTGATCCCATTTAGTCTTTTAATATATTGTATGAGATTATCCAAAATTATTTTGAGTCTAACCTTTTGGGTAAATTAAGAATTGACTTTATAATTGGAGTCCAAGGTTTGAAAAAGCAACTTCTCTTTGCATCATTCTGACAATCTTCCCCTTATAGATGATCAGTAGTGAAATACCACTTAAAAAAACAGTTGGGATTCCCCTTATATACTCCCACTCTCCTGTCCCCCATTTTCCCACATGCCTTTTTTTTGATTTAGTTCAGTTTTTATTTCTATTCATTTTTGTGTTTGTTTATATTCTACCCCTGATACCAGTACAATTCTACATAATTAGTCTTCCCTATTAGATAAACAAAGTGGGCTTAAAATTTGATGTATGGTTGTCTTTTTAAAATATTCTTTATAAATATTTTTCTTTTAATTTGTACTTAGCGGTATTTGAAAGACGTAATGTCTTTTTGCAGTGTTTGAAAAGAAAAAGAATCTTGTAATCCCAGAATGAAAGTTTACCTTTATAGAATTGATTTTTTCCCCAACAAAATTTACTTCATAATTAAGTTAATCCTTAGTGGCACTTGAGTTCCAAATCTAATTATGTAATTAGACATCTATATTATTAACTCATCCATTATGACATAAAATGCATACTTTGAATTTAATTGACCATTTTCTTTGAAAGTTTTGGAGCTTTGGGTTGAGAAAAGTTTTTTCCCCCTTTTCCAGTCTTAATTTTTTCCAAAATTAAAACCCCCCAACACTTTAGATAATAAGGAAGCTAAATATTATGTTTCTAATGTATAAGGTTGGCTACTGTCACTTTATACATTTTCCAATGTAATATCTTCTTCAGTGATGTACTTTATAGAGGTGTCAGACATAAGACCAGCAGATTTCATGAAGCCCACATACAGCCCACAACACCCTCAAGTGAAGCCTGAATCACATTAAAATGTATTTCCTATCCAATTTTAATGTGTTGATGTATTAATAAGAAAAGAAATATATAAATATATGTGGTTTTCTAAGTCAATATGCAGTCTGTAGGGATCCTTATGTATGGGTTAATGGGCCATGTTTCTATCTGAGTCTGACACCACTGCTTTACAAGGTAATATATTTTAAAGATTCTTCAAGTTTCATTAGGCATTTGTTTGTAAAGTCCTGTTTGCTACTTAGGTGATCTATGGACAAGTTCGTTAACCTTTGTGGGTCAATCATTCTTCACTTGCTAAATTAATAGGTAGAAGTACTTGAGTTTTAAGATTCCTTCCAAGGCTAGTTGTTGATATCTATGGTTTGATGTAGATATTATTTGATATCATGTCTACTATGCAGCTTATGGAGTGACACAAAATTCAAATTTGCAAACAATAAAAACATGTAGTAATGATAAATCATGATAGTCACACTGTGATATCGCCTCCCAGTTCTGGGCAACACATTTTGGTAGGGTATTGATAAGACTAAGTATATCAGAGATAGTAACCTTGAGTGTCCTAAAAACTTTGCTATATGAAAATGATTTGAAAAGTCTAGGGATATTTAACCTGGAGAAGAGAAGACTTGGATGGGGATAAGATAGTTGACTTCAAGTAGTAAAAGAATTGTTCTGTTTTGTTGCAGAATGCAGACCTGAGATCAATGGATCAAATGACAAGGAAGTTCTCCAGTTTACGTAAAGAAATTCTCCCTGGAAATAAGAACTGCTAAAAATGGAGTAGGGTGTTCTGAGAGATGGTGAGTTCTATAGCAGAGGATTCATAACTAGGAATTTCTGTATTTCACACAAATTTTAGTTAAAAAGTGGTGGTACTGATGGTAGGAATGGTCTAAGAGGTGAACACTTTAGTTTATGGTTGAGATAGATGAGAAGTTTAAGCTTCTTGGAAGCTAAGATTCTTAAGGAGACAGTGATTATATAACTGTAGTTGGACAAGAAGTCTTTGTATCACATACTGAACTTAATGAAGAAAATGGAAATTGTCAGAGAGAGAGAGACAGACAGACAGACAGACAGACAGAGAGACAGAGAGAGAGACAGAGAGAACTGATGAACTCTGAGAAAAGGTTGAAACATATTTTTTAAATTGTCTTTATTTTTCTTGCTTTTCCCCTCACAACATGGTTAATATGGAAATGTTTTGTATGACTTCACATGTATAATGAGCATCATGTTGCTCACCTTCTTGATGGATGGGGGAGGCAGAGAATTTGGAACTCAAAACAAAAACAGTAAATGTTTAAAAAAATAAAATGAGGCACTTGGACTAGAACACTTCTTAGGTCCCTTTCAGCTTTTAATCCATTATCCCAAGGAGACAGAATCTAGGATAAATCACAAGTGTGTAGCTGCACTGTAAAATTTTTATTTCATATTTTCTGTTGATTTTATTATTTCTATCTAGTGGCTTTGATGTATAGAAGAAAGAATGCTAGAATTAAAAGTCAGAAGAAATGGATTCAGATTTTGCCCTTGACATTCATCAGCTGTAGTGACCCTGGGTGAGACATTAGACTTCCTAGCCTCGGTCTTCTCTGATTAAATGGGAGTACTAATAACACTTACCTCACAGGATTATTTTGAAGCTCAAATGAGATAATATATGTTTATACGTAGGGCCTTGCAAACCTTAAATTTAGGTAAAATCTAACCTAAAGTACTGTGCAAATATACATTATCATTATTATTCTTACATTTCTGTGTACAGTTGGGCAGTGGAAAGAGAGCAGACCTTCCTTAGAGTCAGGCAGACCTAGGTCCAGTTCCTGACTTTAATAGATACTGGTTTTGGGATGCAGAGCAGCGTTTAACCTCTCAGTGATCTAGACAACATTCTGAGACTATCAATAGAGAAGCCACTAATCTGTACTGGTAGAAGACATTTCCTCACCTGGGAATTCCTCTTGCCAATGAAATCACAGACCTTGTCTCTACCCCCGTTCTTATTCCTATAGGTTAGTCATGTTCTGTCTGCTCCCTTTGGGAATACCAAGGGCATGTGGCTAAGTCTCAATAAATTGTAGTTCATTCAGGACCAAGGGTGGTTATTCCAGGAGGTCCGGCTTGGAGCTTGTTCTGACTGGGCAAATCCACACTGACCACATATTCTAGACTTGATGAGTCAGCAGGGGAAGGAGAAAGGCAAGGGGATAAGTATTTATGTTGTTTTTGTTGTTGTTCAATCCTGTCTGACTCTTTGTGACCCCAGGAATCCTACTGTCCAAGGGGTTTTCTTGGCAAGGACAATAGAGTAGTTTACCATTTCCTCTCTGGTGGATTAAGGCAGACAGAGATTAAATGACTTGCCCAGGGTCACACAACTAGTAAGTGCTAGCTACCTGATTGGAACCCAGCTCTCCCCAACTCCAGGCTTAGTTCTTTGTCCACAGAGCCATCTAGCTGCCTCGAGCATTTATATACCACTTACTATATGCCAGGCACTAAGTGCTTTTTACAAATATTATGTCATTTTTAATGACAGCCTCTCAGAAAGAGATGGAGCTAGTAGATTAACAAAAAGATTATATAATTTATGGAAATCCCAAAGAACTTGGCACTTTCCTAGAATTTTTGCTCAGAAGGTTAGGCAAGGGTTATTGCCTATTGAATAAGATCAGGTTAGTGGTTAGGTTGCCACTAGGTAGCTAAAAACAGATTCCCAAGCAAAGGGGCATAATGTTTGCTCTCCCTCACTGATTACCTTGAACTACATGTAATTCTTTAATTTCAATTCAATAATCATTTATTAAATATCTTTTAATGTGCAAAGAACTGTCCTAGGTGCTGGGGATACAAAGATTAACCACCCAACAGTTTCTGTCCTTAAGGAGTTTAATTTTACTTTCATATCAAGATTAACACAAGTAGCAGTTGTTCCAGGCCCCCAGAACCTTTGTGTTCCAGAGTCTGATTCCTGATTCCTGATGGCAGGAATGTATGGGGAGAGGTGGAGAGAAATGGACAGACTTCAGTGACTGCCACTGTAGCCGCTTATATTTTAGCTAGTGGGGAACAACCAAGATATCATTACTGACATATCTTTTTCTATCCTGCCCAAGGCTAAGCTTCAGTTCAGAATTCTAGGGATGTACATATGATCACTGTTTCCAATTTTTTAAAGTTATGTTGCTTTAGTTATTATCAGAAAAGGTCAGTAGTATAATAGGAACATAGCAGGCTTTAGCCTAACATATCAGAAGTCCATTGTACTGGATGGTAGCTCCATGTAAAGTTTCTAGTGGCTAGGTTGTATGAGAAAGAGAACACATAGAGTTAAGAGTAAGAAATAGGAATAAGAGAGAGAAGAGGGTCATTGGATGTAGCAAAGCGAAAACACAAGGACCATGTGGACAAGTGTGCAATTATATGCACAGGTCCAGGAGTCCTGGCAGCACCCTAGCCATCCTTTGAGACATCTGAGGGTGTCTGAAGATCTCTATGAAGATCTCTATACAGAGATAAATATGAGGGGACATAGAGAATGATTGGCTATCTACCTCCAACCCCTCCCATCTTGAAAGAATAAGTCTAAATTTATTTTCTCTATATAAGTTTCCCTAAGTATTAACCATTTCTCCATTGGCACTAATAAGAGCTTGTATGTATCTTGTTTACTCGGTAGAGGAAGTGAGAACAATTCTGCATCCTGTTTTTTTTTCTCTGACTCACGTTGTCATTTTGTTTTAAATTATTTGCTATTTTATTTGTGGCACCTGCATTGTCATACATAGAGAGAGCCCATTGGAATGGGTGCTTGAGCTATAGTAACATAATTAGGATTGCCCCAAATACCCCATCAAACCTGAGGTAGCTCTGAGTTAGGAGACCCTGGTCAGGCTTGAAATTGTATATAAATATGACTGACCACAAAGCAGACATCTCAGAACAAGTTGTATTTCAAATTGCTGCTCCTTAGAATGACATTTTTGATCATCCCATACCTTGAACACTTTAAACTTTTTTTTATTCATCACTCCTATGTATCTTTATTTTTATACTTGTCATGGTGTATCAAAAATCAAAAACAAAAACTATTCTTGACCTTAAATAGTTTATATTTTCCTGAGGGATATCAACATTCACACAAAGAAGAAAATTCAATATATTTTGAAAGAAGATAAAACACTGAGAATTAAGGGCATCAGAAAAGGCTTTCTGGAGTAAATGTCACCTGAACTGAGCCTTGGAGGATGCTGAGAATTCTAAAAGGCCACAAGGAAGTAAGTGAATTTCAGAAGAGTGAGGACAGAGGGACCACCTGTACAATGGCACAAAGGGAGGAGATGGAGGGTTAAATTTGACAAACAGCAAACGGGACCAGTTAATCTGGAAAGTAGAGTTTATGAAGAGGCAAAGGAGAATAAGGTGTAATAGATCTGGAAAAGTAGGGTGAAGCAAGATTGTGCAGGGATTTACATGCCAAACTGGAGTTTATATTTTATTCTAGAGTCAATAAAAAGTCACTGAATATTCTTGAATAGAAAATTGACCTAATCAGACCTCTACTTTTGGAAGATTATATCATGCAGTGACTTTGATTCTTTTTTCTGTTACCCCCAGAACCTAACCAAATGTTCTGGTCAATAAATTCTTGTATTTAATAATAAAAGCAGCCCACTTTCATACAGTGCTTTTTAGTACTTCATATCCTGATCCCTCAGAAATCACTTCAATACACAGGGAATATTTAGTTTACTGAATAGAAAACTTGGGGGGAAGGGGAGGAGCATGCTCACTGTGTTCAATGTCTCAAGAAATATCACATGGAAGAAGAATTATTAAAGCCAATGAACCTAGGTATTCAAACAAACAAACAAACAAAAATAGAGTTAATGAAACATAGAGCTCATCCATTCAAGGTATCTGTAGAACAGTTAACACTGTTAAAAGTGAAAAAGGAAAAAAGATTGATAGATGTTCTCAGGATACATTATAAACATATCCAAAAAGTTCAGGAATTCTTTTGGAACAATTACCATGACATGTGACAACCCACAATGTCATGCATATCGTGTGACAGACATGACATAATATGATAGATATACTGAGAGAGAGGTGAGGAATGACTGTGTCATGTAGCATACCATGGCATTGCCTTTCTTTGGGATTGGGATGTAAAATGAACTTTTCCAATCCAGTGGCCACTGTTGAGTTTTTCCAAATTTGCTGGCGTATTGTGTAGCACTTTAACAGTATCATCTTTTAGGGTTTTAAATAGCTTAGCTGGAATTCCAGAACCTCTCCTAGCTTTATTGTTAATAATGCTTCATAACGCCCATTTGACTTCATTCTTCAGGATGTCTGACTCTAGATCAGTAACCACACCATTGTGGTTATCAGTGATGTCTTTCTCCTATAGTTCCGTGTATACTTAGCATTTCTTCTTAATTTCTTCTACTTCTGTTAAGTTGCTACTCTTTTTGTCTTTTAATGTGCCCATTTTTGCATGAAACATTCCTTTGATGATCTCTAATTTTCTTGAAGAGATCTCTCGTCTTTCCCATTCTATGTTTTTTTCCTTTGCATTGCTCGTTTAAGAAAACCTTCTTATCTTTTCTTCCTATTCTTTGGAATTCTGTGTGTAGTTGGGTATATCTTTCCCTTTCTCCATTTTCTTAGCTATTTGTAAGGCCTCATCAGACAGCCGTTTTGCTTTCTTGCTCTTCTTTTTATTTGGAAAAGTTTTTGTTGTTGTTGCTTCCTCCTGTGTAATACTTCTGTACCTCTGTTCATAGTTCTTCAGGCACTCTGTCTACCAGACCTAATCCCTTAAATCTGTTTACCACTTCCACTTCATATTTATAAGGGATGTATTTAAGTTATGCCTATATAGCCTGATGGTTTTCCCTACTTTCTTCAATTTAAGCCTGAATTTTGCAATAAGAAGCTCATGATCTGAGCCACAGTCAGATCTAAGTCTTGCTTTATCTGATTGTATAGAACTTTTCTACCTTTGGCTGCAAAACATATAATCAATCTACTTTATATATTGACTGTCTAGTAATGTGAATGTGTTGAGTCATCTTTTGGGTCGCTGAAAAAGAGTGTTTGCTATGACCAGTGAGTTATCTTGACAAAACTCTATTAGTCTCTGCCCCACTTTGTTTTATACTCCAAAGCCAAACTTACCTGTTATTCCAATTATCTTCTGATTTCCTATTTTAGCATTCCAATCCTCTATAATGAATGCAGCGGCTTTTTTTGCTGGGGGTCGGGCGGTGGGGATGGGACTGTTATTTCTAGACTTGTTTCCTTTGGCCTCTGAGGTCAGAAGCAGGAACAATCACTCAAAGCACAGGGCAAGATCTTCTCAATATAGAGAGAAGCAAAAACAAAAGCAAGCAGAAACCTACAACTTCTTGACAGCTATCCCAAACACGGCTGCCTCTGAAGGAGTAATGATTTCCATCATCTTTCAGGGGTATGCAGATGATCCCTTGTCAGGGATGCAGAAAAAGACATTTCTGTTCAGTTACAGGTTGGATCAGATGACTTCTAAGGTTTCTTCCAACTCTCAGGTTCTCTGATTCTAATGTCAGTATTAATGCCCCATTTTACAAATGATGAAATAGGCTCAGAGAAATGATCAAAGGAAATAATAGGATTTAGGACATCAAAGAACATTGCAGTTTATTTAGTCACATCCTTCATTTTAGTTACATGAGAATTGAGGCCCAGGTTCACATGATAAGTGATTTGCGTATCTAGGTCTGTATTTCAACTCCAAGTTCAGTGCTCTTTCTGTTATATCAGGGGCTTTTAACATGGGGTCTGGGATAGATTTCAGGGATTTGATGAACTTAGATGGGAACAATTTACATCTTTATTTTGATATAATTGGTTTCCTTGGTAACCTTATATATTTTATTTTATGCACTTTAAAAACATATTCTGAGAAGTGGTGCATAGGCTTCACCAGTCTGGCTAAAAGATCCATGTTGCAAAAAAGGACCTTTTCTCCTATACCATTTACTTGTTGATTGACAAATTAATGCTTATTTTCTGTGCTTTGCCAAGTAACTGAAGAGGGTATTGTGCATGTGAGGTGACAAGAGAGCAAGGGAAGAATTCTAATGTTGAAAAACCAAGGTAGCAATTATGGAGAGACTTTTGTTTTTTCCTTGTTTCTAGTGGTTTCCATTTTGGTCATTAGGAAAGTTGAACATCTACTTCTTTTTGTGTTTCATGTTACTCCACATCATCTTGCAGGAAGTCAGCTACAACAGTGTTCTTGCATATCATTTACAGAGACATTTAATACAAACCAATTTAGTCATCATCATCCCATGCTGTAGGCTAGAGGCTTGTGGGGAATCTTTCCAATGGAGTCGGTAAATCCCTCCATTAATGAAGGGGGACTTGTTACTTGAGTGACGTAAATTAATATTCATAGGCCAGCTCTTCTTTATCTGTTGAACCTTTGCAGCATGCCAACCATAAATTAAATTATTTAGTTTTGCTTCAAGAGCAAAAAGGATGTAAAACAGATGGCCCTGACAGCAGTGGTACAATGTAGAAAGGAATAGCTTTGGGGATATGAAGACTTGGGTTTGAATTTGACTCTGTGATGGAACACTACTGTGCTCTAAGAAATGCTGAACTGGGTTGATTTTAGAAAAACAGGGAAAGACTTGCATGAAATAAGGAGGAATGATTCAGAATCAAGAAAATGCTATATAAGATAACAGAAACATTGTTGGAAAAACAACTGTGAATGACTAAGTTATTCTGAATATTTTAAATACATCAACTTCAAAGGACCTAGGAAGGAAGATGCCATCCTCCTCCAGAGAAAGAATTGATAATAGAAGTATGCATAGTATGATTTTACATAAATATATATGTATATATGGACACATATACACATACATTTGCATACACACATACATGTGTGTATACACATGCGTACATACACATATTCAAATGGTGGCCTTTTCTAGTGGGGGTGTGGTGGGGAGGGAAGGGAGGGTGACAGTTCAGAACTTAAAATGTAACAAAAAATAATTTAAATTAAATTTAAATAAAGAATTTGGCTCTGCAGTTTACTAGTTGTGTGACATTAGGTTGTCTAACTTTTCTGGACCTCAGTATACTGAGCAGAAAATGGGGAGATTTGACTATAAGGTCTCTATAGTCATTTCTAACTCTGTATCTTCCATGACCCTAACCCCATTTTAGGCTCAGAGATGACAAAGAGTTGATACTCAAATAGCAGAAAATATTTATTCTCTTACTCTCACACCCTCCCCCATCTCCAGATATTTAGTTCCCTCCCTTGGATTAGAATGAAAGTTCTTTAAAAATAGGGGTTGTTCCATTCTTCATACTTGTATCCCAAACACTTATCACAGTGCCCAGAACATGATAAGGACTCAATAAATACTTGTTGATTTCTTCATTCTTTCAAGAACCAAAACTGATATTACCTTCTTCATAAAGTATTTATAGATCTATTGCTTCTCCTTCTCTCTATGCTGGCGATTGCTTCTTCTTTAATTTTTCACAGTACTTTTCCTGGATCTCTTTTGCCATATTCATATTCTGCTTTATATCAAGCTCATTTTTATATCTCTCACCACACATTGGATTTTTCTCAAGGTCCAACAAAGACCATTGTTTTTAATTTCCAAGATCCATTCAAATGCATGGTTCATAGTAGGAGGTTGATAGAAGTCAGTTTGGGTTGGGTTGAATTGAATGGAATGGAATGGCTGTTTTATAGAGGAGAAATTGAATCAGATAACTAGGTTTATATCTCATGTCTATCATTAACTACCTCTGTGACTTTTGGCAAGGTACTTTACCTGGCTGGGTTCATTTTTCTCATTTGCAAAATGAAGGGGGTTGTACTAGATAACCTCTAATGACCCTTCTGACTCTAGACCTATGACCTATGCATGATCCTATGAATTGAATCCCTGGGCCATTTGCACCTTTGCTTTTTTCCCCTCTTCTATTTCAGGGCTTGGAGGCTAAAGATATATGGCTAGAAAGAGGAAGCACAAGGCAGGATAGATAGACCACACATTGAGTTTCAATGTATGTATTTTTATGGGTAGTTTTATTCTGAAAGTGTCAGGCATATCAGGAACAGAGGAAAAAAGGAAAAAGTAAAAAAAAAAGTTTATAGGACAAGCCACAAGAGGCATAACACATTGCATATTTCATTTTTGACACATTTAAATGAATATTTATGCACCCTTTCTCTCCCAAACCAATAACATAATCAAATACTCTAGGTTTTTTTTTTCCAATAAAATGGTCAATTCAGTTAAATTTAGACTTCTGAACTAAGCCTGCTTGGAGATTTTATGGTAGCTTTTCAAACCTCAGACAACTTTTTATTTCCTTCACTTTTCTTTTGGCCTTGTAATGCATAATTTCCCTTGACTTATTAATTTTGTACAACTAGAACATATGTGAAGGAAGTCATTGTCTCCTGAAAGTTGTTACTAAAGCAGTTTCTTCTAATAGAAAGTTCCTCTTGAAAATTTAATTCTACTTTCCCTTTGCTTAAGAAACTGTGTGCTAATTAATCACTACCATCTCCCCGTTCTTTCAACACATCTATCTCCTATTCCTACAATCAGAAAGACAGGACAATTGATCAGTGCATCAGGAAGGCAATAGCTGTTGTCAATAGCTCTGATGAGGGCACCAGTCTCATTTCCCCTCCAAGGCTGTCTTTAGCCAGTCAATAAAAACAGATATAGCCCAAGCTTCTGGGATGGTGTTTCTAAACTACTCTTAACACAAGTGATTGTTTTGCTGGTTCCAAGTAAGCCAGGTAAGATTTTGTGTGGAAAGAGGAACATAGCAAATTTGGTAGAGATTGACTAATTGAGTAGCTTTCCTTCCAGGTCTATTTTGTACCATGTGTGACCCCAAGCAAATTTTTGGGTAATAGACAGAACTATAAGGTTGTTAAAATCATAAAGCATTGCAAATTATAAAGGTTTAGACATTGACAACATTGTCACAAAGTTGGTGACAGCTATATCCTTAATGGTGCCTTCTGAACCTTTCCCTCTTCTCTCAGGCATATTTATGCCAAAGGGTATCAGACCCCAGATCATGGAACTCTGACATCCAATCTCAAAGTAAGTAAATCTGGCTGACAATAACCAGTGTTAATGTGACACTGGGATTACAGAATTAAGAATAGAAACCTTCAAATATATATGATGGATTTTATCAGTGTCTGCCAAGAACCATTGATGAAGACTTAAAATTATTCCTATAAATCATTTTCCATGAAATGTTTCTAGAATTATGCAGAACTGCTTTTTAAAAATAACAGATCTTGGGGTGGCTAGGTGGTGCAGTGAATAGAGCACTGGTCCTAGAGTCAGGAGGACCTGAGTTCAAATCCAGCCTCAGACACTTAACACTTACTAGTCGTGTAACTTTGGGCAAGTCACTTAACCCCAATTGCACTGCCTTCCCCCTCCAAAAAGAAAAAAAAAAAGAGAGAAAAATAACAGATCTTGAAGTTTGTGACTATACTATAAGAATAGCTGTTGAGTACTAGAAATCTATTTTCTAGATATGGGAGGCCAGGTAATGATTATGCAAATATGTTTGAGATAATTTATTATACTTCTCCTTTTTAAAGTGTTCTATTTTTTTGAATTACATTTAATTACACAAGAGGAAAAGCACTGTTATTTTATAGTTTGCTTCATTTATCTAGGGGCAAACATTTCCTAGGAAGAAAATTTTTCATTATGCATGGACCAAAAATAACCCCATTCACTCTATGCAGAGATTTTACTAGAAGGTAAAGCTAGAGGATCCTGGAATATAGAAATGAAATAGGTCCTAGTGAACATCTAGTCAAACTCTCTCATTTTATTGATGAAAACAAACTCTGGACCAGATAATTAATTGGCTTACTTATGTCATGAAGGCATTAAGGAATTGAGAATAGTTTTCAAATCCTGGTCTTCTGGTATTAAATTAAATATTCCTTCTACTCCATATGGTACCTCCCCTTTTCCCTACCTATTCACTCTTCTGCAATATCCACATTCACACATATTTATGACCATTAATCAAGCACCACAAATTGATATATTCATTCAGTAAACATTTATTAAGCACCTACTATTTATTAAGCACCTACTTAGTCATACTAAGAAAGACAAAAGACAGTACCTGCCTTCCAGGAGTTTGCAACCTAATGGGGAAAAAGCATACAAGTACCTATGTAGAAACAAGCTATATACAGGATATAGAGGAAATAATCAATAGAGTGATGGTACTGGAATTAGGAGGGATTGGGAAGGGCTTCCTGGAGAATGTGATGTTTTAGCTGGAACTTGAAAGATACCAAGGAAGCCAGGAGGCAGAGATGAAGAAGGGGAACATTCCATTCATGGAGGGATAGTTAAAATGCCTATAGTCAGGAGACATAATTATTTGAGGAACAGCAAGGAAGCCAGAATAATTGATCAAAGAGTATGTTGTGCCACATGACAAGAAGACTGAAAAGGAAGGGGATTCAAAAACCTAACAGAGGATTTTATATTCGATCATGGAGGTGAAAGGGAGATGCTGGAGCTTATTGAATGTTGGAGGGGTGACATTGTTTGACTTGTGCTTTAGGAAGATCACTTTGACAGCATAAGGAGGTTGGACTGGAATGGGGAGAGACTTGTGTGAGGCAGACCAACCAGTAGTCTACTAGTCCGAACAGCAATAAGTGCCTACCTCAATCAATTGATAAATCAATCAATATTAAGCACCTATTGTGTGCTGGACATTGTGATAAGTACTTGGGATAAAAGAAAAAAGATCCAAAAGATCCATCCTCAAGGAGCTTACAGTCTAATAGAGCTTGCAGTGTAAAGGTAGCAGTGTCAGAGGAGGCAGTATAATTCATTTTTTATTTCATCATTACTAGGCAAGAGGATAGAGCCTAATTATGCTGCATATAATGATATGTACTTTGTAATTACACATTACTTTAAATACATTCTTTGGTTATATAAACCCATGAGGTAGGTAGGTCAAAGTGTTTCATTCATTTGAGAGGCAGTATGATGTAGAGTGCTGGGCTCAATATTGCCAGACCTAAATTCCAACACTCACTCTTCCACTTAGTACTTGTTTGACCTTGGGCAAGTCACTTACCCCCTCATCTATAAGATTAGGGAGTTGGAATAGATGATCTAGAACAGTGGTTCTCAACCTGTGGGTTATGTTCAAATTAAATACACTCTGCATATCAGATATTTATATTATAATTCATAACAGTAGCAAAATTACAGTTATGAAGTAGGAATGAAAATAATTTTGTGATTGGTGGTCACCACAACATGAGGAACTGTATTAAAGGGTCGCGACATTGGGAAAGTTGAGAACCACTGATCTAGAAGATTCCCTAAAATTTTTTATTTCTCATCTTATGAGCCCCGTTTTTTACCTGAGGAAACAGGTGAAAGTGATAAAGTGACTTTCAACCATATATATAATAAATATAAGAGCAAGAATGAGTACACACACACACACACACACACACACACACACACACACACACACACGCACACCTAACTCCATATGTAATATTCTTTCTTCTATACCACACTACTGCCATTGGATATCTAATCCCGTGATTGTGTCTTATGAAACAAATATTAATTACTTGAAAGAATACTGGACTTGGAGAAAGGCCTGGGTTCAAATCACAGTCATATTTGTTGTATGACCATGTACAAAATGATCAGCCTTTCTAAGCCTCGATTTTCTTATCTGCAAAGTGGGAATAATAATGTCTGTAGTGCTTTCCCAGGATTGTGCTAAGGTTCTACCAAAATAGTGTCTGTAAAATTATTGTTAAATATGTAAAAAAGTTATTATTGCTAACTATAGACGGACATAGGTTGGCATTAATTTAAGAGTATCTTGAGGAATGTGAGAAAGGTTTCTCTACATTTGAAAAAAAAATCTCTTCTGTCAAAGTGCCTCAATTCCTCACTGTTAAACACACTTTTTTTTTGTACTAAGACATTAAAAGTTGCTGATAAAATGCATGTTATCTGAGAAAGGTGACACAATTATCAACCATCAGCATTTTAAATTAAATTAGTTCATGAAATTAGCCATCTGTTTACCTGACTGAATTCAAAGTGATAGGATACAGAATAAGCAGTTATAATTGGTATAGAAAGTACTAGACCACTGGGGCTCTATAGCTATGGGCTCTGGGGAACCTTGGCAGGAGGGTTCTGGGTGTTTATAGTAAATAGGTGCCACTGAGGAGGAGAAGGTTTGCAAATCAACTTAGAGACACATATCCCTTTAAGAAAACATGGACATATTTCAAGATTTTTGCCTGGGGCTATTCTATTATTGGGGTTAATAGCCATCCAAGGGGGATGGTGTACCTAAGACAACGTACTCAGCCAAGATATACTTTTGTTATGTTAGTTTAGAATTTCCTATTGCCAGAGGCAAGCTGGTCATAGTTCAGTTTTGAGCTATGTACATACCCCTCTGTATTGCTCTAAAAATACTAAGAGCTGATTTACTTTGGAGAAACAGAATACCCCTTAAGTTAAATGGTATCATATAGTAAACATTTTATTTTATTCAACCTGTATCCATACTCCCTAAAATTGTGTTTGTGTCCTTTGAAAAGAGCTAACTGGTTGATGTCACTCTAGAAAATTATTTCTTTTTTGGAAGATGGATGAATTTTAGGTGTTGCCATGTTTTTTTAGTCCTTGATTTGTGCTCAAACATGCTTTCCATGCCCTGGCTACAGATACTTTATGAATTCATACAAGAGACTTCAGCTGTTTTTCATAAATTAACTCTATAATACTCAAATAATAACCAAATTTCCTCTGTTTTTAATAGAAAAAAGATGTATGACATTCATGGATTATGGAAAATGCCCCCAGCCTGAATATGTTCTGAATTTCCTAAGCAGTGCAAAGGATTCTATGGAAGTATCTTGCCTTGAATGTCTACATCATGCCACTATTGAATTGGCTTCCTGTATATGCTTCCACTGATGAACAAGATAATAAGCAGGGTACAACTACAGTCTTTTGTATCAATATGTGAACGCTTGTTCTTCCTGGCTTTTTTCTCCTTCCCCTTTAAATAGCATTTTACTTTGTAGCTCCTTAAACTAGTTCTCATAAGAAAGTCTCTGAGTATGTTTCCAACAGATATCTCTTCTGTGCTGTTGCAGTGATTTCCATACCTCCACTTTTGGTTTTGCCAATTCTGCCAATTGAGAACTCTCTAGTACAATGAAGGAAGCAGATTGTTAGATGGTCCGTATGCTGGGTGATTGAAAAGTTGCCAGCTACTATTCCATGTAGATCTTCTGTGTCTATCTCCACAAACAGATTTGTCAATTCAATTCAGTTCAACAAGTGTGAGTTATTATCCTGTGTCCAGCACTTTGTCTTTTGGGCCCCACTGAGATTAAGAGGAGGAAAGGAATCAGTCTTTTCTGTTCTTCCAAAAGAAGGCTGGATGAATTTCCACCTCTCACAAATGGCAGTTGCAGGATGGATGAAGCATCTCCTACATACTAAGTCCCTTCTAACATAGATTTGGGAATTAGGAGTATAGCATGGGGAGTGGGGAAAATAGAGAAGTAAAGGGGGTGAAATCTGAGTTTAAAGGTTGTGACTTCTTTTGCTGGTAGTACAAACACATTCTTAGATTACAGGTTTGCCAGAATTAAACCACTTCTCCCTTTACCCACCCCTCCAAAAATTTGTCTGCTTCCTTGACTCTCTGCCACAATTTTCCTCTTGCCTAGTGTATTTTGGAATATTACCAAGAAAAAAGTGGGGCTTTTGTTATTGTTTTTCTAGAACCAAGATCAGGATACTTTATTCAGTCTGGTTAAAAATATCGACAAATTTCTGCTCATCTTTATATGATCAGGTATGGTTGAGGGAGAGAATGAAATTTGCATTACTCTCTGATTTAAAAAAAATAAACTGGCACTTTGTTATAGCTGATTTTGTTATTATGTTTTAGAATAGCAAGACTTGACTTATTTTCCCAATGAATATATACATTAGGAAGTTGGGTGTCCAGGGATTAGCTGGCTCTATTCCACTCTGTCCTCCCTTCCCCAGAGGTCTAGAAGTTGAGTACCTGCTCTTACTTGGGTGCTCATTCCAATGTGTGGTTACCTTTATCAGTCTCCTGCTACACTTATTAGCTCTCTTGTATCATTGATTGACCCAGTGATTGGTACCCCAATATCATTTAACCAATTGATATCAATTAGCTTTTACAAAGGGAAATTTCCTGAAAGATATAGCTAGGACCAAAGTAGGAAAACATTCTCACTGAGCCAGGAGCAAACTCTGTGCTGTACTACATCAGTCACTGAGGAGAATAGATTCAAATTTAAAGCAGTTGCTACACAGCATTTGTTCCACCAAATTCAGTTCCCAATGTGGCATAGTCTAATGAGGAAATCATATCTTTGCTCAAAGAACATGATATTTTGGCTGGCAGGTTGATTTACTGCTGGGTTGGATCCAACAGGTCATTCCTCACAGAACTTGGCTGCTGGGAAACTCTAACTTGATCTTTAGAGGCTTGTTCTGACCTGTTGAAGTTTACAAGGTATTAGCCATCTGTAATATTCTATCATCTAAAAACAGGAATGCAAAGAGGTAAAGAACAGGATATATTCATAGATGCACGTGGGTATGGATGTAGCTTCTGGTACTGCTACCTCTATCCTCACTTGGAGGCTTACAGCAGTTATTGACTTGATCACTCCTTGAGGTAAAGTTGAGGGAGCTGTTTCTATACACACTCACTTCCGGCTGACCAGCCAATCAAAAGGCCCCTCTTCAACAAAGAACAAGAAGATGAAAAAAACCGGTATATAATAACTGGGCATAGTTTGAAGTGGAAAGTCAGGATGCTCTATTATCCATCATTATAAAGTGTTAGAAACAAGATCATCATATGTCTATGTGAGTTGGAAGGAGCCAGAGTAAGTTAGGTATATTTTGAACATGGGATCCCAACCAAATCACTTAACTTGCCTCCATCTGCCTCACTTTCCTCAACTGGTAAATGAGAATAATAATAGTACTTACCTCATAGGTTTTTGTGAAGGTCAAATGACATAATATTTGCAAAGTGCTTAGCATAGTATGTGATTTATAGTAGGTACTTAATAAATAAATGTTTATTTCTTTCTCTTTCCCCCCAATGAGAGTGCAGAGTTGATATTGACACTGGAATCGCAAACCCAGGTAACTGAAAATATATTGGTGTCTTAAAAAGAAATAGGAAAATTAAGTAGAGGGGCTGGTTTGAGAGAAAGGTAGTAAATTCTCTTTTGGACATACTATGATTAAGATATCCACATGATATCAATTTTGGAAATTTCTAATAAGTAATTATGTAGAAAGAAGATAAATCTACATATCAGGGAGTGGTTAGCATTGAGGAAATAGTTGAATCAATAGGAACTGATGAGATCACTGAGTTATAATATACAGGGAGGAAAGAAGAGGGCTCATGACTGAGAAATTCGTGACTGGGCTAATTTTGATTCAGCAAAAGAAATGAAGAAGTGTCCAGTCAGGAAGGAGAAGAATAGGAAGAGATTAATATCATGAATACATAGAGAGTAGATTCTATCCAGAAAGAGGGTGTGATCAATAGTATCAAATGTTAAGGCTGAAAGGTTAAAAAAGGATGAGGATTGAGAAAAAGCCATTGGATTTCACAATTAAGACATTATACCAGGGCAGCTAGGTGGCACAGCAAATAGAGCTGGAAGTCAGGAGGACCTGAGTTCAAATCCAACCTCAGACACTTAACACTTACTAGCCATGTGACCTTGGGCAAGTTACTTAACCCCAATTGCCCTGCCCTTCCCCCTCCAAAAAAGCAAAAAAAAAAAAAAGACATTACACCTTTAAGCTATCACCACAGTTTTGGAGAGATCAGTTTGAGTTAAGTGATGAGATAGGAAGCTAGTTTGCACAGCCTTGTGAAATCAATGAGAGGAAAGAGGAGGAGATTGTAGACAGATTTTTTCCCACTGAAGTTATCACTGAGATTGAGAAATTAATAGGCAGGTTTTTCCAGCAAAAGGATGCAAATTGGGAACCTCTTGAATGTTTCTCCCAAACTCAAGAATACTGCAGATGTCAAAGGGTGATATCAGTTCTCTTTCAAGTGCAACCAAACTAGGCATACAGTTTCAAATCTGAATCTCATCAATTTTTGCTTATATTGTTACTATTGCTTTCATAATGGTTCCTCTGGTTCAACTCTCTATCTCCTTCTTTCTCAAACCTTCACACTACTGCCAGATAAATTTTTGTAAAGAAGTAATTTCATTGTATTGCTCCTCTGATTAAGAATCAATAGTAACAGTAATGCGGTCTATTGAAGAAAGAGCTGAACTTGGAATCAGGAAGATCTATTTGAATCCCCATTTTACACATTTACTACATTAGTGATTCTGGGCAAGTCATTTAGATCCCTAAGCTTCGGTTCCCTCATCTGTAAAACTGGAGGACTGGAGGGTGTGTGTGTGTGTGTGTGTGTGTGTGTGTGTGTGTGTGCATGTGCGTGTATGTGTGCATGTGTGTGTGTGTTTGTAGTAATAGCATCTACCTCACTGGAGTTATTGTGAGGATAAAATGTTAAGTGTAATAAATATATCAAATGACAAGCATTCAGAAGTTGTATAAATTTTAGCTATTATGAACTCTCATTTTATACTTATAAGTTTTACATAGTCCTTTCCCTATAACAAATTGGTGAGAATGATAATGCAGAGGGTAAATCTATTTTTATAGATGAAGAAACTGAAGCTCAGAGGGTTAAGTAATTTGCCCATGGTCACACAGTAATAGTTGTTCTCTGTTGTCTTTTTGCTGTTGTGCTGTTTTCAGTTGTGTCTGATTCATCATGACCTGGGATTTTCTTATCACTTTACCGGTGATTTTAAATGTATAAATAGTGAGCATTTCCCCTAATTATGTGAAAATAACATTAAAAACTCATCAGATTTAGAGGTAACTGACACGAAAATAATTTGTGAGTTGATAACTTTAAATATTTTTTCCTATGTCATGGATTTTTTCAGAAGATGTCTCTAAGCTCTTTCCTTTGGCAATACTGCAGGTAAACAAAATATATTTGCTCAGAGTATCCCAAGAGCAAAATAATTTTGGTAGACAAAAATCGTGCCCTGTAACAACCTTGACATTAAGAGCTGGAGCAGTATAATCCTAGGTGCTAGCAGTATTGACTGTATAGTATAAACTACTCCTTCAAGGTTGGCCCCTCACTTTTGTAATATGGGTATAGACACTTCACTCTCCCCAATCCCCCATTCTTCTTGATAGCCAACTCCATGAATATGGCCTTCCCTTGGTCCATGACTCCAATCAGCTTCTCACCAGTGACAAACTAGTTCTTAATGAAGAAAATAAGAGAAGTAAACTTGCTTGAGATGTCTACTTCCAAAGTAAGCTCATGTTTTAACATAGCCTTTTTCTGCCACTTTGGAATTGATTGTGTGACATGGGAGACACTGGCATAGGATCACTCAGCATGGCATGCCCATATCAGAAAAGGTGCTGTGCTCTATGAGCAAAGCAGAATTGAGATAGCTCAAAGGAAATGAAGGATGTTCAGATTTGGAGAATCTGCCCCAAATGTTCACATAGACTATTTGTGCCTGACCTGTGGCAGAGCATTCCAAGCTTGTGTTGGTCTGATCAGCCACAGTTGGACACATTGAAACTTGACTCTAGCATAGAGATGTCATTTTGGTCCTCTTTTGAGAATGAAGGACGACAACCAACCAACCAACCAAACCTGCTTACTCATGAATCCTGAATTGCCTCTGTATCATGTGGTTGAATTTTTTCTCTGCTACTGAGGTATTTTTAAGAGTTATTAATAAATGTAAATGACAAAATTCTATCTTAATTTGGCTCAGTGCTCAACTAGGAGAAAGTCTGACACTTTGGGGAACCAAGATTTGACTCCTAGCCCTTTTGTTATTTCTCTAAGGCAATACCAAATACTGATTTTCCTGGCTGTAGCCCCTCTGTTCGTAAACAAGGATCATCCATAAAATGAGAGGACTGGAATAATTTATCTCCAAGGTCCTTTAGCATTCTAATAGTCAATGTTTCAATGAATCTATTCCACAAATAGCTTAAAAAGCAATTAGTAACAATTCTTTATACCAAATGAGCCTGCTATTATCAAACTATTAAAAATGTCAAGTAAATAATTTTAAGATTATAACTCTGGATTTAAACACTTTCCTTAAGAAATGGAGGGGGGATTGCCAGCAGGAAGCACTTTCAGAAGCTGAGACCTTCACCCTTTACCCCAAAGGAATTTGGGTCCCATTTATTTGAGGGGGGAATGATGAGGTACAGACTTTGTGAGCCCCCTTGAGCTCTCCTTGAATCTTTGAGGTATAGGCTCTGGGACACCCCCTTGAAATAAATCTTCCCAGGGAAGGCATTTGCCTAGGGTCATGGGCCTTAAGTTGTGGCTCTGCCCAAGTCTTTAGCCCTCTGTTGTTCTAATAGTTTCCCATCCTCCATGCTCCTGTTCCCACCCTTGAACTGGCCTGGCCCACCATTGTCTGTGGTCTCCAGGTAGCCTCCAGCAACTTCCCACCCTTAATCACTCATTACTGGAGTCTGACCTCATCTTGACTCCTGAAGACCCTCCCTAAACTTATTACTGGAGTCTGACCTCATATGACTTGTCCTGAAGACCCTCCCCAAACTCCTCCTCTAGACCACCCCTAGATTCCTCCCACAACCTTTCTGTATATAGAATCCCATCTCCCCTCCATGTGGTGTGAGAGTGCCGCAGAATGCCCTAGCACAGACTTGCTCTGTGAGAGTGCTGTAGAATAACTTAGCACAGACTTATTCTGTGACAGACTTACTCTGTACTGCTTGCCTAATGCAGGCATCATAGATACCTAGGCTCCTTAAGAGTCTACCCAATATGGCAAACTCTCAATAAACTTTACTTTTCTTTGGCTAAAAAAAGAAAAAAGGAAATGGAGGGGGGAGCAGAGAGCAGCACACCACAAAAATGCATGAGTCCTCTGCCATAGGGGAGGTCAACATTGATCATTCAGTTTTCTTGGGATAGCTTCTGGGGTGAAGGAGGTGGTAGCAACAATGACCCTGGAGCTCAACAGCAGCCCCACTAGATGCCTATACTTTACTTTGTTGCTTTATTGTTAATGTCATTTTGTCACTAAGCTTTTAAAATTTCCATGTGATTTCTTTTTTCCTTTTCAAGCTTATCTCTGACTGTCTGGCTCCTGCTTATCAAGGTGAGAGGAAATTATACCATATGGTACTACATCTTCCAAGAAGCCATGCGGCCAGGATTAAGCCTCAGAAGTCTATATGAAGGTAAGTAATTATTAGCCTAATTTTATCTGATTAGTTTTATTTTAAAAAATGGTTTATGTTACCTTTCAGCTTCCAAACTTAAGGTGTAGCCACCAACTCCTGGCTCCAGGCTGTATATAAAAGCTCAAAGCAGTTTTAATTGAAGTGGTAGAAAGAATGCTGGCTTTGGCATAGAGAGACAGGGGTTCCATTGCTAACTGATCAGCTAACTATCTATTTGATATTGGGCATACACTGAACTTCTCTGGACCTCAGTTTGACCATTTGTAAAGTGAAGGGATAGGAGCTATAAGATCCTTTCTAGTTCTAAGAGTCTATGTTTCAATGAATATCTTCCATGAATCAGAAATCTAACAACTCCACTTAGCTAAAAGCTTTTTTTGGGGGGTCACCCAAAAACCTGTAAGAGGGTCTGAATTAAATTAAATGACAATTTTGCAAGACATCCTGATGTTTGGCTAATGTCCCTCTTCCAGTAGCTCCAGAAGCATGGTAAAGGGTTTTAGATGGATTAACCATCAGTCTTCCATATGTTATTTGATCTTCAATAGTTATCCCCAAGCCAGAGGAAAGGAAATGAAATGTGGGGGCATGCACCTGCAGGATGAAGGATTGCATGAGTTTCCAAGAAGCCTTTGAAGTTCTTCCTTGCTTGGAAATTTATCTGCTTTAATTTATCTTACCAGTCAGAAACACTTTAGCCAAAGACTTATGTGTTTCTAAAACTGATGTGAAATAGTACTATTAAGGGCTTGTTTTCCTCTTAGAAATTTAATTTGCCTTATTATTCCTGCTACCAGTCAGTATGAGTGACTGTCTTTTCACAGACACTGGAAGCTAAACCATGGTTTCATGTACTTCATTATTGGTTCTCTCTCTCTCTCTCTCTCTCTCTCTCTCTCTCTCTCTCT
>CM053581.1:161747967-161764681 GCA_028627135.1 Pseudochirops cupreus
TTTCTAGTAATAGTTTCTTCCATTCCTTCTACCCACCTGAAAAGCTTGAATCCACATCCCACTGTGATACTGGTATTCTCAAAAGCCATCAAAGTAACTTGGGTTTAGGTACTCACTTATTACCATGTTAATAAAAACCTGGACAAACAATAGCAAAACTGCTTAATTAGGAGAGAAAACAAATGAAAGAAATAAATACCATTTGAAATACACACACACACACACACACACACACACACACAAACACACACACACATCAACCAATTCCTGAAGAATGAATTTTCATTATCCTGTTTTCCAACATAGTCTAGGAATGAAGCACCCATGTTCCTATCTACAGCCTGGGGAAAAGAGAACAACATTGTGGCAGTCCTGAACCTGATCACTGATAGTCCCAGCCCTTCTTTTCATTCCAGCTACAATTACACAAATCTCTACAATTCTACTGCTTCACCACCTCAAGGTCAGAAGCCTTCCTCAAAGTTAATCCATACTTCTACCCTGGCTTAGGCACCATTATTGGTCATTTGACAGTAAGAAGGCTTTTTTTTTTCTCAAACAGTTGTTGGCTCTTGTTTTCAGCTCCATCAATTAGAACCTCTTGCTATTGCTCCCACATGGCCTATTATGATTTTTCCTACTCAACCAATTCTAGATGCTTTCTATTGTATCTACAATAAAATATAGATTTCTCTGTTTAGCTTTTAAATTCCTACATATTCTGGCCCTAATCTATCTTTCCAAACACCGTGTACTCTCTCCTTGCCTCCACTTCATATAATCCCTTTATTACTTTAAAGATTCACTTCTATAACTATTTGTGCTTGAAAAATTTTCTGATCCCCCCAAGTGCTCATACCCTCTTTTCCTGTAGCATTTTGTATTTAACTACTTTGTGACTTTATTTTATATATCTATATCCATAGCACACATATAATATAAAATATACCCACAAACTTATTAACTTTATATTTATTCTGTATATCTTTTTACATGTATTTTGTCAGCCCTACTGAAATATAAGATATTGCAAAGAGTACTCATTCTACTTTTCATGTTTGTATTCCAAGTACCTGATGCAGTGCCTTGCATTGTTAAGAACTTAACAAAAAGTTATGGATTGAGTGATTCTACTTCTAGCAGTGATGAAATTTCTCTTATTGCCAGCACAGAAGAAAGCTGAAAAGGGAAAAATCACAGAAAAAGAGTTGAGGAGTGCCAGAAAGTGATTTCACCTGTTTCACCATTTTGTTTATTTTGGCTGCTTGCAAAAAACACAGTGTGTGGAAATGGTCAAAGTATATTGTAAGGAGCAGAGCCTGATCAATAGTTATCTATCAACACTACAAGAAGCAGCATGAAATTAAGCTTTGAGGGACAGAGGGAATGTGGTTGGGTCCATGGAAACACCCCTAAGGAATGGTATTCACAGGCTCAGAGTCAAAATTGTTGGAAGGTGAAGGAATTTATTTCCTTCCAAACCAGGAGTAAATATCCTTTTGCAGTTATAAGCTGCTGGGAGGGCTGAAGGCAGTTTTTTCTCATGCATCACTCTGAGTCTGTTGATTGACCGCATCAAGGTGGGCGGTCACACAGGACACAGATTTGGAGAGGCTCCAGCCCACAGAGGTGGTCTAATACTTACAAAGCTATAGGCTAGCCAGTGCCCCAGTTTTTTATATGACCTGTCATTTTACTGTTATATCCCTGGTGACCTACTCATAGCAGTGTTAATAATTGGACACACTGGTTGCAGTAAATTCTATTCCCCTATTCTATCTATTTATTCACATGTTTAACCAGACGTGTGTTTTCTCTAAATTGTTAAGACTCTAAAACACAGGTGTCCAATATTAGGTAATAATTGTCTCTCAAATACTAAAATAACTCAATATACCCTTAACCTTCAATAACACAACCTCACACATAACAACTCTAGACAAAATATTTAGGAACCCTGTTGGTTTGGAGGCATTTTCTTAAACAAGTCCAAAGCTAGAATTTATGGTTTGGCTGGGTCTCAGAGTACAGGAGAAGAGAGTATGACATCCAATGAGGCTGAAAAAATAGGTTGGGGCAAGGTTAGAAAGGGACTTAAAAGGTAAAGAATGGAGTTTATCTTTTTCTTAGATACAATAGGGAGACACTAGATATTATCAAATAGGAGAGTGACATAGTCAGATCTGTGCTTATGGGAAATAACTTTGGCAGTGGGGGATGGATTGGAATGAATAAAGAGCAGGGAGAATGCCATAATAACCGAGGTGAGAGATAGTAAGAGCCTGATTTGAAGTAGTTGTATCAGTGAGAAAGTATTAGGTGTGTGAGATGTTGTGTTGGTAGAAATGACAAGATTTTCCAACTAATCAGATAGGTGGCTTGAGATAGAGTAAGAAGTTCAAGAGGACTCTGAGATTATAAACCTGAGATAATGTAAGAGTGTTAGTATGTTTGATAGAAATGAGAAATAGGAAGGTTTGGGATACAGATTGATCTGAGATATGTTGGATTTGAGATATCTTTGATACATCCAGTTCAAAATGATCAATAGGCAGTTGAATCAGGACTGAAGTTCAGAGCAGAAACTGAGTTCAGATATGCAGATTTATCAGTCATACATATAGAATTGCTAATATAATCTATGAAAGCTGACATGAGCACTAAGAGAAAAGGTAGAGAGGAAAAGGAAAGGGCCTGGGTCAAGAGTCTTAGAGAAAACTCAAAATTTGAGGGTATGATAAGAATGATGAGAAGGCAAAGAAAATGGCATGGCCAGATAGATAGGAGCTGAGCCAGGAAAGATTCATGTTATGAAATTCCAAAGAGAGTATACAGGATGAGAGGAGAGTCAATAGTGTGAAACACATCAGAGACATCATATAAGGCAGCAGTTCTCAACTTGTGGGTCGTGACCCCTTTGGGGGTTGAATGACCCTTTCACAGGAGTGGCCTAAGACCATTGGAAAACACATATTTACGATGGTTTTAGGAACTGAGACATCACTCCTTTATCCGTCCGCCCACATGTAGATAAGCCCACATATGAGTATTAAAGGGTCATGGCATTAGGAAGGTTGAGAACCACTGATAAGGTGAACATGAGAACAGATTTGGCAATTAAGAGATCATTGATAACTTCATTAGAGAGATATTTCAGTTGTGTGATGAAGTCAGAAGGCATATTGCAAAGGGATGAAAAGTTAGAGAAGAGAAAGGGAGAGAGTTTTTAATATGGTATTTGAGAAAGGGTGGAAAAGATGATAGCTTGAGGCAATGGTAGGTTTTAGTTAAGATTTTATAAGGATAGGTTGGATTGTATCTGTTTGAAGGCAATAGGGGAAGATAGTGTAATTAGGCAGAGATTGGAGATTAGGGAGTGGGAGAGGATTATTAAAGGGATTATATGCTGGAAATTGATCACCTCAGAGATTGGGCAAAAAGAGAAATGAGTGGTAGTTGATATCAGGGTTGTTTGAGATGAAAAGAAGTAGGAAGATGAAGTTTATGGCAAATGGACTCAATTTTCTCAGTAAAATAAAAGGCAAATTCTCATTTGGGGGTGGGATGTTGAATGGCAGCCTTGGCTAGAGAAAAGAAGATTTGGAGTAGCCTCTGAGGAAATGTTTTAGGGAATCAGTTAGGATGCTCAGCTGAGTTTAAAAAAAATGAATTCAAAGTGCATACCACTAGCATGGCTGTGTAATGTTCCTCAGCTCCTTCTATTAGCATAGCACCAGAGAAGTTAAATAGTTGGAGTAATCTGGAGCTGGGGTTTGGCAAGGTAAGAGCAGTGATAGGACAAGGAGGCAAGGGTTTACAAAAGTTGATGAGTGCATGGAATTGAATAGATTATCTATGGGTTGAG
This sequence comes from Pseudochirops cupreus, assembly GCA_028627135.1. Classification (NCBI taxonomy): domain Eukaryota; kingdom Metazoa; phylum Chordata; class Mammalia; order Diprotodontia; family Pseudocheiridae; genus Pseudochirops; species Pseudochirops cupreus. Next base: position 161,751,833 of record CM053581.1, read on the forward strand.
ATTTTCAATGAAGGAAAATGAAGTCAGAGCAGGAATGACCTGAGAAAGTATTGAAGAATAGAGGGATTAAAGGTCATGATGAAAGTGAAGAATAGATTTAGGAGGAGTGAAGTATAGAGAGACAGAGTTTTAGAAGATTATGGTCAGATAGTAGAACATTAAATTTATTGACTAAGGAAGTAGAACGCTAGTGGATAAGGATGAGATGCAGTACATGACATTCTATGTGACTGAGGTATAATAAAGGAATATGACATAGGATTTAAGAAAATTGAGGAATTTGGATGTTAGGAAGTTTGAGGAAGCTGTCTCCTTCCTAATAAAAGGGTGGGAGTTGAGGGAGGAGAGGAATATAGGGAAATTGGCACTAAACTTCCTATGAAGAACTGAGATTTTTTGAAAGCCAATAGACAACAGTGGCTATGATTTAGATAGAGTAAAATAAATATTATGAGCTTCACAGGAAAAGAGGTTGCTAAATGATTGTGGCAAAGGATGGATTTGAAAGTGTCAATGGGGAATAAAGAGAATTCCGATTCTTCTTCCAGGATAAGTGTATTAGGGGATCTGAGTGAAGTCACAGTTGGTGCTAGAGAAGTGGAATGGAATATTGTCTTGCGGAAACCATATTTCAATGAGGGCAAATAGATGAAAGGAGTGTGAGAGAAAGATGCAGGAGGGATAGAAATATGGAATGGAAATTCCAGAGAACAGAGAGAGGCTGATAGAATTGGAAAAGAACATGAGTAAGTTAGGATTGAGAAAGATGAGGATAGAATAAGGGAATGTGGGAGTTCAGGATAATTTACTCTCAATGATTGATGATTAAGTTCTACAGGGATAGGGAGTGAAACAGGTGGGAGGAAATCACTAGTACCTTCCTTCTGAGATTACCTTCCATTTACACTGTGTATATCTTATATAAACATCCTTTTTTCACACTATCTCCCCATTTGAATGTGAACTTTTTGTGGGAAGGGATCATAATTTTGTCATTCTTTGTATTCTCAGGTCTTAGCACAGTACCCAACATAAAAAACACTTAATAAATGTTGGCTGACCGCTTTTTCATAAGAGCTTTAGTTGGTAGCAGATGAAAGATAATGCTTATAGTCCACAGTCTTCAAAGGCATTGCTTGGCAATGCCCATGGGTATAGTACAGGGATTGCCTTACTTGTTCCTTCTCTGGGTTTGATTGGAAAGGCTAAGGGGATGGGTCATAGAACATCTAGGTAACCAGGTTCCCCACTGTGGCCTCCCCTGATGCATTGTACTGTTAAATTCTACAGAGGTTGCTGTTTAGGACCCATGTCATCCCTGACTGTTTATCTTTTCAGACTGGCAGGGCAAGAACAAGGTGGAGTGGATAGTCAGGCAGCAGTATGAGGGTCTAAGTCTAAAAATCTATAAAACAGGAATGATAACACTTTTACTAATTATCTCTCAGGGTTATTATAAACAAAGTTCTTTGTAAATCATAAAACATTTATAGAAATATAAAATTATTCTAATTGTGTTTATTGTTTCACAATTTATTATCATTATGAACTTATTCTGCCAATCTTATTCAATGGAATTAAGAAATGGTCATGAGAGAAATCACTGTCTTGACAGTGTTCTTTTGTATTAAATATTCTGTGTGTTACTGCACTGGTGGATAAAGTGATTTCTTTTTCATAATTGAATAGAAATGTTGGGATGTAAACTCATTTTATATAGACTCATTGAAAGTATCTTTGTAATTTTATGTAATTTAGATATAAGGATTATTGGATGTTTTTGAATCTATTAAAATGTTGCTCTTCAATTTTTATAAATCACTGAGTGATTTTTGGCTACAGTTTCACCTGTGATAATGCTCTGGTTCTAGCAAGTGTATTTGTTGAATATGAAATAACAGTTTGATATCTGTATTTGTATTCTTGACAATATTTGGGAATCAATATCTCTAGAGGGATTTATGACTGATTATGATATATGTTGAACTGCTATATAATATTAGCAATTATCAGGTATTTAATAAATTCATTAAATGATAAATTTCTACCACCTGAAGTAAAGGATTGCAGAGTTTCTCCCACTTCCTTTCATAATCTATATTTGTTACTGAGTTTGGGCTTTTTAAGAATAACCCTCCAGTAATGGTGTGTGGGAATGACCTGGTTCTAAAATGTTATTAACAACCCTTCCACTTTCACAAAATAATTTCTGTCATTCAGCCATTTATTTGATGCTGTTTCTTTACTTGTTGGTTGAGTATGTGGGGATGTCACTTGAAGGATCTTTAATTCCAATCCAAGATTCTCACTGTTTCATGGGCATATCCAAAGATAAATAACTTTTTTTGTATGAAATATATCCAATGGTCTCTACTTGTAATCCACCATTACTTTCACTATGTTGAAATGATGTTTCTTTGTTCCAAAAGTATTCAAGTATTTCTTCAGGTTATTTACCTGTATTTATGTATTCTAAGAAGGACTCTTCATCCTTTTCCTCCTTTTGATAAAGTATTAATTTTCTATAGTTGCTTTAGGACAATGGACCTTGTATTTCATTAACACTATACGAGATTAAGTTAGGATGCTTTCCAAATCTGTTATGACCCACAATCCAATTTTGAAAAATGTACAACAATACCAATATTACTGTTTCTGGTGAAGTTGGTAGTATGACTCTGGAGAAGTCTCACTCTCCCAAATACTTAGTAGAGATTTAAAAATAGAACCAAATCAAATGATGATCAGTGAATCCAAAGAGGAATGACAATAAGCTCTTTCATTCAGTTTAAGACAACGTAAAAAGATACCCACAAGCCTGCATGACCAGGAAAGTCTGCCTGAGCACAGATAAATACAGTGGAAGGTTACCAGTACTGAGACCAGAGATATGGCAAGGGAATTTGAAACCTGCTGTGCTCTGCATTAAAGGATCAAGAAGCCTGGAATGTAAAGATAGGAAAACCTCTAAGGGTTAAGAAAGGCAGTGCTTTGACTGAGGACATGGGGGCAAGAATAAGGGATACTCAGAGTGATGCCTGGGAGTGGGAGGGAGGGAAGAGAGAAGTACATGAAACTCTCACCTGGAAGTCCCATGGCTCCCTGAAACCTGTAGTATTTTATACCTAAGGGGGAGGGGCAGGAAGCCCAGAAATATTGGTATTTGAGTGGGGACTAGGAGGATGGAAAACTTCTATCATTCTGACATTGTTCTGACAAAAATGCCCAAAAGTGATCTGGAAATTCACGACAATCTGACATGGGACCTGGAGAACTGCAGGACTCTGACATATGGAGTTGGGTTAGGGTAGTATTACTGAAACATGGAAGCATTTTGAGTACAAAATGAGTGGGATAGGCAAAGAAGTAAGAAACACGAGCCCAAGTAATCTAGGTCAGGACCAAAACATTCCAAGTTATAAAAGAGAGCAGACCTTGAACTGTACAAAGCCCCAAATCAGATGCTAGGACTGGAGATACCAATTTAGAGAAAGCTTTAAACATTATGGAGAAAGAGAATCCAGTGATAATGAAGAGGAAAACCCAGAATAAGAGATAAAATTCTAAATAGAACATCAGAAGAGTGAAATGTAACTTGATCATAAGGACTGAGAGAATATTGGAAATTTTTTTTAATGGCATTGTATGTGAAATAACTCTTAAAGAAAGAACTGGAAGAAAAATAAATAGTTTAGAAACAAAAGTGGAAAACTTTACTGAAGTGGTGGGCCCCCTGAAAATTATGATGAAACAAATAAAACTTAATGACTTCATGAAAAACATGAAATATTAGAACAAAATTAAAAGACTGAAGTAATAGAAGTAAATGCAAGATACCTATGATGGACATTCACCTAGAAAAAAGTCAAGGAGAGACAATATAAGAATCACATGACTACCTGAAAACTATGACCAAACAACAGCAATAACAAAACCCAACCCTGTATATAACATTTAAAGGAATCATGAAAACTGCCCAGATCTATAGGAAACAGATGGCAAAGTGAAAGTAGAAAGACCCCACCAGTCAACTCTTGAAAGAAACCCCAAAATTACAACTTACAGGAATTCCATTGTCAAAATTCATAGTTTCTAAGACAAATAAAATTACTTCAAGAAACCAGAAAGAAAGAGTTCAAGTAACAAAGAATCACAGTGAGGATCACATAAGAATTAGACCTACTTCAACAAAAGGATAAAATATTTTAGAATAAAATATTTCAAAAATCAAAATCTAAAGCATTTTAATCACTAAATATCTTGGTATGCAAGACTAAAGTATAATCCTACAGGAAATGAAATGATCTTTTAATGAGGTGGTTCATAAGAGATATCCTACTTAAAAGACCAGAACTGAATAGACCACCTTATAGTTCAGACATAGAAGTCTTGAGAACACTAGAAAGATAAATATCTTTGCACAGTTGGAATAGGTTTAATGATGTAGAAGTGCTTATATTTGAATGGTAATGGGATTTGAAGATCTTCCATGCCCCTTCTTTGGCAAGCAAACAGGTACTTAGCACCTTGTTTCAGTTCATTATTGTATCAAGTATTAAGAGCCAGAACTTGTGAATCCCATAGCGGGATGAACTTGCTGATGTAACAGGAAGGGGAGGAACAGGGAGGAGTTGATACCATATATAAGAAAAAGCCCAAGCTAGAGAGCCAGAACTTCTTCTGAGAGCTGCTGAGAATTTTTGAGAGCCAGCCAGAACTGCTGGGAATAAGAACTACTGGGAGCCAGAATTGCTGGGAGCCCACAGCATGGTGGCTGAGGAGCTACTGTGAGTGAGGAGAGGAGCATCCTTGCCTGAGGGAGCCTGTTTTGTTTTGAAGCCTTAGGAATGTGGGTGTTTGCTGCATTGCCTATGTGTACCAGCTTTGTGGTTACTGTAATAACTTTGCCTTTGCGGTTTTGGGACTTAGTTTTCTGGTATTTGAATAAATGCTTTTGTTCTGTCCTCCATGTGGATATCCTGTTACCTTTTGTGATTCACAACTACACCAGCATATTCATAGCTACTGTGGGTGCTGTGAATATTGCATTAGTGTTACAACATTATAAAGAAACAAATATTTCTTCAAACCTTCATGTTTTCAAGGGTTACAAAAGAAATTAAATAAGATGAAAAGAGGAGCTACTGGTGGTTTTATTCTATTTTGATGATTGTAAGAAACAAATGAAAAAAGGCATTAGCAAATGACTATACTAGGGGAAAATGAGGGAGAAGGGGGTGGGATTCTACCAAGATGACATAAAAAATGTGGAGAAAGGATGGGGATATTAAGAACCACAAGAATATCACTCCTAATTGAATTAGATAAATGAGGGTTAAACCCATAGCAACAAAAACATGTACATAGCATTTGGTATAGAAATATATTATACTCAACAGAGAAACAAGGAGGTAGAGGTAGGGCAACATGGCATTTATATGTACAAAAGAATTGAAGAGGCAGTATCTATCTATCTATCTATTTTGCTTTTTGAAGGGGGGAAGGCAGTGCAATTGGGGTAAAGTGACTTGTGCCCAAAGTCACATGGCTAGTAAGTGTTAAGTGTCTGAGGCCAGATTTGAATTTAGGTCCTCTTGACTCCAGGGCCAGTGCTCTATTCACTGTGTCGCGTAGCCACCCCAAGGGGCAATATTTATAAGTGAAAAAATCTTCAATTTTGGAGGGTGAGTCATAAAGGAGGGATTTAAAAAGAAAGAAGGAAATGGCAAAAATCAATGATCACTAGTGTTGAACACATTCCTTATCTGTCACTGTGTTCTTTGTAAAGAATGTGGAAAAGGGCAGAAACAGGAAAAAACATTCAAGAGGATACGATTGAAGGAAATACACAATTAACAACCATAATCATAATCATGAAATGAATGGAATAAATTCATCTTTAAAATGGGAGAGGAAAACAGATTAGATTACTAAACAAAATCTAACAATACAGTATTTACAAGAAATGCAATTGAAACAGAGTCACACAGAGTTAATTTGAGGAGAATTTATTATATTTCAAATGAATTTAAAAAAGTAAGAGTAGCAACCATGATCTCAAACAAAGCAAAAATTAAAATAGACATGGTTATAAGAGTTAAACAGGGAAACTACAGTATGCTTTAAAATATCAGGTAATATAAAATGACATCAATATTTAGTATACATGCCAAGTGGTATAGCATTTAAATACAGGGAGAAATGTAAAACCAAACTATAATCAGCAACTTCAAAGTAGCACTTTCAGACCTAGATAAAACTAACAAAAGATAAGTAACAGTTAAATAAAGGACCTAAATAGAATTTTAGCCAAGTTAAATACAATAAAATAGGCAAGATGGACAGTAGATGTAGAGCTGGCTTTTGTTCATGTCCCTCATTTGATAAATACTAGCTGATTAAGTAATTTAATCTTTTATGAGCCAGATAAACTTCAGAGACTACAGACTGCAAAAAAGATGCCCTAGAGGACTGATATAGAAAGATCCCTATTAGAATCTTCCTGAATCATTGAAATATTAAGTGCAGTTCTGATATAATCTCTAGATATGTCTCCTGATTACTGGGGGGGGGGAGTAGAAAGGAGTACACATATGTATTAACTGTGAATAGCACTTATAAAAAAAAGCTTACCATGTTCTAGGACATATAAGTATGTTAAAGAAAAGGAAAAACATTAAACACGCCATTTTTGACCATCTCACACACACACACACACACACACACACAAGCCTTTGGAGAAATATTCAACCTTAAATGTAGATTAAAGAATTTAATCCTTAAAAAAAGATGGCTCAAGGAGAAAACTATAGAAACAATAGATAACTAAAATGATAACATGTAACAGCATATCAAAGCTTCTAGAATTTAGCCAAAGCAGCTCATAGGGTAAAATTCAGAACTCTGGACTTCAATCAAAAGAGAAAACAAATTTTTAAATTGATAATAGAATTTTAAAAAATAGAAAATGAATAAATAAAAAAGCCCAACTAAACATCAATGAGGAAATTCTGCTCATTAAAGAAGTGATTAATGAAGGTAAAAGAAAAATGTTTAATTGATAAATTAAAAATATCTTAATGTTGGTGTTGTAAAAATTAATAAAATAGAGGAATGGTTACTGCCCAGATTTAAAAGGAAAACAAAATTATAAATATAAAAAAGATAAAGCTTAATTCAAAACAAATGAGGATGAAGTAAAACAATGATGTGCCAAATTAATGGAACAAGAAATCGAGAGGTTAAATAAACCTAATAAAAAGAAATCAAATAAGGCATAAAAAAAACTTTCCATGGGGGATGGAGAGAAACAGAATCATATGAATTCACTTGTGAAGTCTATCAAGATTCAAAGTCTATCCAAATTCAAAGATTTTTGCAAGCTAAAAAGAAAACAAACTGTTAAATTTCTTCTAAGATACAAATATAATATTGACACTTAAAATTAAGTAAGTCAAAGTAGAGAAATAAAACCAGAAACAATATCTGGAATGGATAATGACTGAAAAAAAAAGGACCAAATATTAGCAAAGAGGTTACTGTATTATATTAAAAAAGATTATATAATCTTACTAAGTTTATTTTATTTAGTACTAGGAATGCATGGTAGATTCAATATTTCAAAAATCTATAAATGTTTTTGTTGTTGTAGATGTAATAGTCCCTATTAATAGCAAAATATGATTATATCAATAGATACAGAAAAAGATTTTGACAGAATAAAACTCTTTTCTGTTAAAAGCACTAGAATGAATAAGAATAAATGTCCTCTTCCTTACAGAATAATATGAAATTAAAAATTGTTGTTGTCCTTCAGTTGTTTTCAGTCATGTCTGACTCTTTGTGCCCTCATTTGGGGTTTTCTTGGCAAAAAGGCTGAAGTGGTTTGCCATTTCTATATCTGGTTCATTTTTGCTGATGAGGAAATTGAGGCAAACAAGGTTGAGTGACTTGACCAGCTAGTAAGTGTCTAAAGCCAGATTTGAATGCAGGAAGATGAGTCTTCCTGATTCCAGGCTTGGTACTCTATCCACTCTGCCAACTAGATGCCCTATAAAAAAATATTGAGTCCTTTACAATTAGACCAAAGAAAAATAAAGTATTTTTGATATAGTTCAAGAAATGCTAACTATAATAATCAAATAAGAAAAGAAATTTAGGGGAAAACATATACAATTATAGTACAATTGATCACTTTTGGAAGATGACACAATATGGAGAAAACTATAAAGATTAAGCTAAAAAAATGAAACAATTATTCAGCAGCATAGAAGGATATAGAAGAACCAAGTAGGAGGAAAGAGACAAATTTCGTTCAATGTTAAGTATATAATGTATAAAATGCTTCGTTTTCTATGTACCAAGACACCCACAGGTATCATAAGAATAGAATTGAAAAAGTCTTTACAGAGAAAATAAACCTATATAATTGGGAAGACAGGAATTACCAATAGTTAGGTCATACTGATAAAATAAAAATGATAATATTGTGGAAATTAATTTACATATTTATAAAATATTAATCAAAATTAAAAAAGAGTTGCTTCATAGAATCTGAAAAATGTTTTAAAAATTATGTGGAGGAAAAAAGATAAAGAAAATAAAATGAAATAATGGGGGGGAAAAGAGTGAGACCGAAGTCGATCTATCCACAAAAGGTATCAAAGTATACCACAAAGCCAAACCAGTACCCGAATGATTTGCTATTAATAGGGACTATTACATCTACAACAACAAAAACATTTATAGATTTTTGAAATTTGATTAGTTAAAATTAGAGAAGTTGATTAATGAACAAATTGGGTATGCTTTAAAGAAACAAACCAACATAATTGCATAGTGTCTGATAACCTCAGACAACTCAACCATCAGGATAAGAAGTCACAATTAAACAAAAAGTCCTGGGAAAAATGGAAAATAGACTAGCAGAAATTACATTTTACTGTACTATCATACCATATACCACAATAAACTCCAAATGGAAACAGGACATAGATAAAGGTCACATAAAAAAATAGATTATAAAGGGAGGTTAGGTGGCACAGTATATAGACCACCAGCCCTGGAGTAAGTAGGACCTGAGTTCAAATCCAACCCCAGACACTTGATACTTCCTAGCTGTGTGACCTTGGGCAAGTCATTTAACCTTGATTTTCTCACAAAAAATAACAAAAACAAATTAGAGAAACAAGGAAAGTGATACCTTACACAACTGTTAATATGATAAGAATTCTTGTCTAAACTAGGGATGGAGAAGAGGCTAACAGGAGAAAAAATGAACAATTTGATTCTGTAAAAGTAACAGCTTTTTCAGGATTGTAAGTTAAAATCAGAAGGGGACCATTTAATGAGCAAAAATTGCAACAGGTTTCTGTACTAAGAGGTATGATATCCAAGATATGTAGTGAACTTATTCAAATATACAAGAAAAATAGACATTCTTCAACAAAAAGATGAAGAATATAAATGGATAGTTGTCAAAGGAATAAATCTAACCTCTTAATAGTCATATAAAATGCTCAAAATCATCAATAATAAGAAATGAAGATTAAATGAAAATTAAATCATTTCACATCCATCACATTGGCAAAGACTGAAAAAAAAGCAAAATTAAACTTTTGAAGGGGATGTGGAAGGACAGGCACATTAATGCATCATTGTTGAAGGTATGACTTATTCCAGCTATTCTGTAAAACAATTTGGAACTAGACTCAAAAGGTCTCTGTCTGTCTGTCTGTCTGTCTGTCTCTCTATATATATGTGTGTGTCTGTGTGTGTCTGTGTGTGTGTATATACATATATATATATAATATAAATAATAATTTACATAATGATGCTACTACAGCACATATACCTAAAATAGATCAAAAAACAAGGAAGAGGACATAGATGTGCCAAAAATATGCACAACACTTTCTTGTAGTTCAGCCATTCCAGGATGTCTTTTTGCTGTAACACGTTCTCTTGGTATTACACAAAGGTATAGGTTTCATCAAGCATTTCTTTCAATTTCCTTTATTTTGTATTATATAATTGTATAATATTCAGGGACTGTTAGTTTTGCTTTGAATTTTATTATGCTGTTTGTTGATCTATGCATATACCGGCTTGTGATCCAAGTTTTTAGATTGATTTTCTTCTCAAAGTATTTGATATTTTTAACTTTTCCTTCTTATCTTCCCCATTGCTCTTTTTCCGCTGATCTATCCATGGTAATTTACACCTAGGGCTAGATTACAAAGTTGTCTGACCCTCCTTTAAAATTGGGGAATTAAATTTTATTGGCTTTATTTTTTATCTCTTCCAGTAAAAAAACAACAACCTTATTAAGTACCTACTGTGTGCCAGGCACTGTGGTAAACACTGGGGATACAATTAATAAAAAGAAAGAGTCCCTGCCCTGAAGGAGCTTACAGTCTAATGGAGTGGTGGTGGTGGTGGGGCAATAACACACAAAATAAGGTAGAAAGGTAGGGGAAGCTGCAAAAGGATACTTGACAGAGCAGTGGAGTTGAAACCAGGCAAAGCAGCAAATGCTTCTACCTTAGGTATTTCTTGAGGGTATAGGAATGGCCTCAGGTGGATCTCAGACTCTTTTCCTCTAGATCCGGTGCAGTCACTCAGACTTAATTCCCGGCCTGCTTAGATTCTACACCCTGGTTCTTGTTCTTTCCTTGTTGGTTTGAATCATTTATCTCATTTCTGACTTTTTTGTGGGGTTGGAGAAGTTTGAGGTGGTTGTTCTGGAAACAGTTTCTACACCTTTGAGATTGACTAACTTTGGGTGAAGGGCAGAAGGAAACCCATTTTCCTTCATTTTTCCCCTTCCTTCTATCATACTTAAACAGAGATAATTTCTACTGTCACAAAAGTTATACAGATGGATAGGGAGGTAAGTTATTCTGGTATAGTCTCAGTAGGTGGAAGTGCATCCCCCCAGGTCAGTTTGCTCCCCGTGCTGGGGTTTGGAGTCTAGTATGGGGTAGCAAGGGAACTGCTGAGTGAGCAGATTCAAGACTAGTATTCTCCAGTGTTACTTCGTAAGGCTTTTACCTTGTTGAGCTTCTCACTCTCTTGCCCTATGGATTCAGTTGTAACTTATCTACCTCTTGGGAATAATTTCTCTCTTTTTGAGAGATTTAGTGAGGCTCTGGGAAAATGTCTAGTTCATCCTCTTGGTCATGTGACCTTCAATAGTTGTTTTCACTTTAATATTGATTAAGACTATCAATCATTTCTAATATACTTTTATTTTCCAGATTCCATTTTGTATGTTCCTTTCTCAGTCTTTAATCAAGTAACATGGCCTTTAGGGTTTCTATCACATTTTCTAGCTTAATATTGATTGAATCTTTCAATGTCTTTATTCAGCTTTCTAATACTTTTCTCAAGACAATTCTGCCATGTTGTTATTTGATACCTATCTTTAGGAGTATTCCTAAATAGCTTCACATTTCTTTTGTGCTTCCTACCATGGAAACAATTTTAAAATATATCATGTAAATCTTGAAATCTTTTTACATTTTCTATCAAATATTGTTGGGGAATATGTTTGTTCATGATGATTATGGCAGATACAATTTTTTAATCACCTTTTTTTGGCATAATTTGGTGTAATTTATCTCTTCATTGGATCAGACTCGAAAAGAATTTTTGAAATTCCAAACTAAGTATGCCTATCTTATTTCCAAAATAACTTGAGACATTGGCATTATATTTTTGCCATCTGTTTCATAATTTTGTAGCATTTCTGGATTTTTTTTTGAGTAGATTTTCACTTCCATCTTCAGCTTATCCCTCCTTAGATTTAAGTAACACTCTAATTTTAACTCAGTTAATTTAGTTGGGTATAGAAATATAGTTAATTCTTATAATTTTTCTGCATTGATGTGAGAAATTTTATTGTATAGCTTGGAAAAGATATCACTGACGAAAAGCAACACATAGTCTTTGCTTCTAGCTGATAAAATTTTTTCTTACTAGTTTTGTAATATGATGCTGGCATGCAGTAAACATATTCATGTCTTCTGTCCATTTCATGCTCACTTATGGCTTGTCCGCTGTATTACTCAGTGACATCTGCACCAAAATGTTTCCAGAAGATGGGATATTGGTGTTTCTTTTTTTTTTTTGCCAATATATTTTACCTATTTGTGGTATGAGAGCATAAAAAGACACCACTTATTCTGCTGCCATCCTGCCAAGCCTCCAAAACGACCATAACCGTCTGGGCACAAACAGCAATACGGCCATATGTCACTCTGACTAGCATTCCCTTACTTTGCCATTGTCTGGCCCCTGGCTTTGTCATGGGGCTTACTATTGAGTTGGGCTTTGAAGGAGTTATTAGATTATTATTATTGTTACTATTTTTGTTTTTATTGTTGATGATGATATTAAGCATACTTATGAAGATATTAAAAAATGATCAGCTTTTCAGGTGCTTTTTTTAAATGTGTATTTTTACTTACTGTCACCAGGGTCCTGAACAATGACATAAAATCTTATAGACAGGGTGTAGAGTACCAGTAAAAATGCATGCTTTATGTTGGTCCTTAACAATTGCTTTCAGCACTCAAAAGGGTACCTATAGTATATTGGCAATGGAATAGCAAACAACTACTTAAAAACATCTGAGATCTGGTAATAGATGTAAGCTAGCTGACTGTCTAATATCTGATTGCCAGGGTGAAAAATGCTTGAGGAGGTTCAAGGAAGGTATTCGGGTCAAAATACAATTTTCAGAGGGCAAAGGGCAACACACAAACATAATCTTGAGGGATGAGAAAAGCTCTAGGGTAAGTCAGTGAGTTGATAGGCATTAATTAAGTACCTATTATGTGCCAGACA
>CM053581.1:161765181-161781848 GCA_028627135.1 Pseudochirops cupreus
GTAAGCTTTTGAGATTCTTTTTCCAAATAGCAAATTTGACTTTTTAAGGCATTCTTCTCCTCATTGGCTTTTTGGGCCTCTTTTGCCATTTGAGTTAGTCTATTTTTAAGGTCTTGTTTCCTTCAGTCAGGTTGTTGACTCTCTTTTCATGATTTTCTTGCATCATTCTCATTTCTCTTCCCAATTTTTCCTCCACTTCTCTTATTTGGTTTTCAAAATCCTTCTTAATCTCCTCTATGGCCTGTACCCAGTTTACATTTTTCTTGGAAGCTTTTGGTGCCAGAGTTCTGACTTTATCGTCTTCCTCCCCTTCCATGCTTTGATCCTTTTTGTCCCCAAAAAAGGAGTCTAAAGTTAGATTGCTGTTCTTTGCTTCCTTTGCCTGCTCATGTTGCCAGTCAATTACTTGACTTTTTAGCTCTGTGGAATTCTGCTTCCAAAGGAGAGAGCTTTGTCCCAAATTCCTGGGGTTTTTGCAGCTGCCAGGGCTATTAGGAGACCACATCTCTGCAGCCCCCACCAGCTTTGGTTCACTGAAAATGTACCCCAGGACCACCACCCAAGACCGTAATCCCAATCCAGGCAGCTCAAGGCAAGAGCACTTAACCTCTGAATGATCGCTTGGCCCCCTTGCAATCTGCAGGCCACAAGCTCTGAAGCAGCCATGTGGTGGCTGCAAGGTGGCTGCTTCTGCTGCTTTCTTTTCTTGGGGGTGGACAGCCAGACCTGCTTTTTTCCCCAAAATTTAGCCAAGTTCCACTGATCTTTCTCTTTGTCTTTGTTTCTTATGGGTTGATAATTCTGGAAATTGCCATAGCTGCTGGTGATCTACTCTCCTCAAAGCTCCAGCCAGGGCTTCTCCTGGCTACCCTGGGGCCATGCAGCAGTATTAGGCCAGGCTGGTTTCAGCTTCCAGTGCACTGCAATGAGCCCTTCCTGTCCTGCCCGCCAAGCTGCCTTCAGTGGGAAACTTGTTTCTTTGTATTTTTGTGGGTTCTGGAGCCTAAAATTTGTTTGGAGTCATATTTTATAGACATTTGAGGTGGTTATAGGGGGAGCTGTGGAGTTTTCCTGCTTCTGTGCCACCATCTTGACTCTGCCCCCCAGAGCAAGAATTTAAACCTTAACACAGTCAAGCCCCCTCCTACTGTCCCTTATCCCATTGGCTGGGAGGCAGGCTTACAATCTGAGCATGAAATCTCCTCCAATGATAAGGAATAAAGAAGCTTGCCACTATCTCTCAGTGGCTGGGAGGAAGGCTTACAATCTGGGTGCAAAAAAGGACAAAGAACAAGGAAACAGGGGATAGCTAATCCAAATGTACCTATCCTTATTTGGCAAATGCCAACGTGAAGAAGGGGGAAAGAGCTCTAAGAGATTCCTAAAATTCCTGAAGGGCTTAAGGCTGATTGACAATAAGGGAAGGGGTGAAGGGTCCTATGTTGTGTAATTTCTTAGGAAACCCAGGACTCAGGTCTGTCTAGTCTTACAAAAGTCTATCTCTGGTTTCAAGACAGTCTCTCTTCCTTTTCCTCATTCTGAGGAGTCTTCACAGAGGGTGCAGAGAAAGAGTGTTCCCCACTCAGATGATAGATTAGGGGCTGGAAAATAGTCCAGTTTGTAGGCTATTACAATGGTAGGGGGAACATTCCCCTTCATCACCACCTTTTGATGGATATAAACTCTTTTAAAAGTTGGTTCATAGAACCTGTGGTCACAGGACATGGCATGAGTTAAAGAATTGTAGTACATAGTTCTCAGTAAATCTCAATCAGAAGCTACTTCTATAGGACAGACAGGCATATCCACAGGGAATTACTGATTTCTTTTAAGAGACTTACTTTTTAAGTGAAGCAAAAAAATACAGTAAGTAAAATGCTTTTGACTCTCACCTATTTCTTAAAGCAACATTGATATGATAGGATCCAAGCTGTTTCTTTTAAGAGACTTACTTTTTAAGTGAAGCAAAAAAATACAGTAAGTAAAATGCTTTTGACTCTCACCTATTTCTTAAAGCAACATTGATATGATAGGATCCAAGCTTATAGGCTCAAAGATCTCTATCTACAAGGAAACTTCAAAGTGCATCTACTCCAATGATGCCCATTTAGTGGTTTATAAATCCCAGTTTGTGCTAGAAATATATAATAGCACCTTAAGTAGTCAATATTGCCCAGTTACCGTACAAATATATATTTCCCTCTATGACAATACACATGTATGTTTTATAGGCTGATTTCTGAAGCAATTCAAAACCATCATGATCGTGTTCACAATGACTTTGGTTTTTGTGCAGTGATGATATCAAACTCTGACCTCTTCTAAATGCAGTGTGTTCTTATAGTTCCCAACCTGTCATCCAACTGCATCTAATGTAAAGTTTTGAGAGAAGGTAAAAGTTATCAATGTAAGCATTTAATGAATAAATCTAAAAGAAAATAGTGTATACTAAAACACCCCAGAGGTTTAAAAAAAACTTTTTTGGGGGGGTTTGTTTTTGTTGAAAAGAGGTCACGGAACAACAAAAAAAAAGTTGAGAACTATCAATCTAGTCCAATTCTTTTAATTTTACAGATGAGAAAACTGAGGCCAAGAAGACTACTTCAGCGTAACTATGTTTGAATGGCTTCATTCATTCATAATTATACTTTCTAAAAATCATTTGGCAAACAAAAATTACACAAATTTCATGTCAATCCAAAGCAATTTATTTGGGAGTTTGAGTTAACTCTATATAAGTAACTTTGCACTATGGGACCAGGAAAGATGAATTTCCCATTTAGTTCTTATTCCTTATCTATAACAAAATATTTTACCGGGATATTAAACCATTCATTCAATATTTAGTTTTACTCTAGTTGCCAGTTTATGGCTATTTTCAGCTGGACTTTTAAGCCAGAAAATATTACCTGATTCTTTCTTTACCTTCGCAGTCTTGTTTCCTTCTATCCCTACTCTAGTTTAGCCAAATTAGATTATTTGTACATGGCCTATACTTTTCCTCTCACCAGTCCATATACCTCTAATACCTTCCTACCAAATATCCACCAGATAAAATCCTATTTGTCCTTCAATGCCTAGTTCAGTTGTCACCACCTCCATAAGTTTTCTCTAAATCATCTTTTGCCATCATCTTCAAAGATTTCATTATTCATATTATACTGAAAATCCCTTTAATACCTTGAACACCCAATATTCAGCTTTCCTCCACTTCAAATATCTCCTTCATTCCATTTTAACTATAAACTAGCAAGGTCACAATCTCACATATGATTACAAAGGAAGGAAAATATATTCATAGAAATTGTGACTTTGACATTCTTTTATACAAGATGAGCTGGCAAGGTCCTTCAAGGAGGAAACTGTCTCCTATGAAGATGATTTTGCCATAAATAGGTCTTTAGAAAAGGCCTACACATCCTATGAAAGTGATATACCCCAAAAGATAGAAACAACCCCTCTTCTTTGGGCCTACCTGCTTTGAACTACTTCACAAATAGTGATAGGTCAATTGGCAAGCTTCTGTACATCATGTCAGATTTGAGGACTTAAAAACTTTTATGCTTAGGAACCAGGGTTTTTTTTGTTTTGTTTTGTTTTTTGCACCCAAATTTATTTCTTTGCAATCAATAATCAAAAGGAATATGCTCACTTTTAACATGTAATATGGTAGATGACAATGGTGATGATGATGATGATAATGACTTGAATATAAGGGTGTCCCAAAAGTCTTAGTACTTAGACCTAAGAATATGAGAATACTCTATATATAGTATTTTAAGGAATCTAAACTGTTTTGAATGTATTATTTCTTTTGAGTCTCACCAGTAAGTCTTGAGGTAGGTGCTATTATCATGTATCATATATTATCATATATTATTATATATAAATGTATTATATTATTATGAATATTGTTTATTATATTTTATAAATATATTATATATTATTTCTATATTTGGGCTGGGTTGGGCAGGGTGGAGAATGGGGTATGGTGGAAATTTGGAATGAGAAAGTCAGAGTTCAAGTCCTTCCTCTATGATTTATAAACTTTGTGATTGGGCAGAGCCCTTAAAATCTCTGGCTTCCCGTTGCCTCATCTATAAAACAAGGGAGTTGAACTAGATGACACTTAAGTTTTGTTCAGATTCAAAATCTTTGTTGACATACACTTAGTACCTGCAACAGATAGGTGGAATAGTAGATAAAGCACTAGACCTAAGTCAGGAAGACTTGAGTTAAAATCTAGTCTCAGATACTGACAAGCTGTTTGACCCTAGGAAAATCACGACCTATGTTTACCTCAATTTTCTCATCTGTGAAATGGGAATAATAATAGCAACTACCTAGAAAGGTTGTTTTGGGGATAAAAGAAATTAATATTTTCAAGGTGCTTTGCAAAAATTAAAGAACTATATAAATGCTTGTTATCATCATCATCATCCATCATGATACCCCTGAGTACTAAGTTTCTTAGCTATTCTTTGAATTCAGTAAATGAACTGGCCTAGAGAAGTTCTATAAAATTTAACAGAAGTGTCTAACCTTGGAAAATCTAAAAACAGCAATATCTTATTACCCCAAAATCTCTAGTCTAATCCGTGTGGCTACTGCCCTCCATCTGTACAGATCATAGTCCATCCATACCTGCTCGTCCACAGTAGCTGTTATCCACGCTCCCCAATAAATCCTCCATAGAGAATCTACCCAAAATGCAGGAGGCCTCGATATACCTTTTAACTTAACTAGGCTACCATTGTAATACTTAGACCATTAAGTTTTCAGTCCTCTTGCTTCCACTTTTTCTGGATCAGATATTTTTGGATGATTTCTTGTATGAAAATCATATTTGGCAACAAGTTAATGCCTACTCGCAAACCCGTCTTCTGCATTCATTATCCTTGAGAATATAAGCTTTTTGAGGACTGAGATAGTTCAAAGGATCATAGGTTTAGAAGTAGAAAGAATGTTAGACACCTTAAAGTACACCCCCATTTTACAGACAAGGAAACTGGCTCAGACACATTACATGACTTTTCACATAGCTAGTATACGCATGGGACAAGAATTGAACACAGATTTATACTATTCTCTACCCTCCCCTATGCTGTTTTTTCATTTTGACTTTATCTTCCTGGAACCCAGGATTCTGTCTTGTGCCTAGTAGGCGCTAAATAAATACTTGTTGGGAGCAGGTGCTGCCACTTCCATGGGGCTGAACCTATCCTGTTTGATCTTTTGCCTCTCAAGGACCAGTGACCCTGATAACTGGATGGCCAGAGCTGATTGGCTCGTGTATCTATAGGATGTATACTATTGTTTGTTTATTATCACTGAATCATAGAGTTATATTTTTATAATATATCTCCTCATTGCCCATAATTGTGTTACTTCAAATACTGTAATGTTTGATAATGTAAGACCAGATCACAAAACTGAGAGAAAACTGGTGTTTAAAAGGTGGATTAGGTCCCCCAGGTGCTTCCATCAAACCCCAGCATACTACAGAGAAAAACAGCACAGAATTCACACAGGAAGGGGGTGTGGCAGGGACCACGCTAGGTGCTTCGCAAATATTATCCCATTTGATTCTCATAACAACCTTGGGAGATAAGTACTATTATTATCGCCATTTTACAGTCAAGGAAATTGAGGCAGACAGAGGTTAAGTGACCTGCCCAAGGTCAAACAGCTAATAAGTGTCTGAGACTATATTTGAATTCAGATCTTCTTGACCTAGCATTCCATCCACTGTACCATCTAGCTACTTCTGGTAAAACCTAAATTGATGAAGAATGTCTATTGTCCAGACTATGACATATATGTTAACTCACAAGTATATATGAATACAAGTCAGGAAAATGTACAATGATTGTAATAATGACAAGCTGCAACCTTATGTACTATCCTCTTAAAGAGACAACTTTTAAACCTAACTTTGAATCTTTCCATCAAGGTTCTGAGTTCAATTATCTTGAGTGTTCTAAATACAACAGAACTCAGAATAAAAATCTAGGTCAATTTTTAAAAAATTGACTGTATATCCACATCCACACATACACACATGCATACATATGTTCATTTATGTTAACCAAATACAAAAGCCTTTCCTGATTTCACATTGCAGTATAGAGGTACAAGGACTTTTTAAAATTTTATTTTTAATTTATGGAATAAAATAAGCATTTCCATAACATAGTACAATAAAAACATGATTGTATGTGAAACTGCAAATCTATTATGCCCAACTTGATATTCCTTTCAAATTTACAATAAAATTATCATGTAAATTTCCTTTTTTCTCACTCCCCACCCTAGAGATATATACAAGTAAAATTATTCTTTTCATACTTCTATTTTTCAGTTCTTTCTCTAGATGCAGATAGTGTCTTTTTTCATATGTCCTTTATAGTTAATTTGGATTTCAATAATAAAATAACTTATTTGCCCAAAGTCATTCTTAAAATAATATTGCTATGACTGTATGTATCATTCTCTTGGTTCTGCTCATTTCTCTCTTCATTATTTTTTGCAAGTCTTATATATTCAATGCCATCCCAATTAAATTACAAAGCTTTTTTTAGCAGAACACACACTCTGATAGCTCATACAATGTCAGAAAGATTCTGAGTACAGTCCCAGGGGCAGATCATGCCTGATTGCCAAGAACAAGTACTAACTATGAAGAACTTCATCAATAATGGTAAGGCCAATAAATGGAAATTTATTTATTCATGGCAACCAATGATAAAGTTGTATGTCGGATGGCCCTTAACATTCTTCTGTTTCTTCAGGGAT
Source organism: Pseudochirops cupreus (assembly GCA_028627135.1). NCBI lineage: Eukaryota > Metazoa > Chordata > Mammalia > Diprotodontia > Pseudocheiridae > Pseudochirops > Pseudochirops cupreus. Next base: position 161,771,977 of record CM053581.1, read on the forward strand.
AGTGACCAAGTGTGCTAAAGGCTGCTAAGAATCACCAGATTGTTATTTTTTTTAATTATTTGTAAATATTTACTTAGCAATTATTCAAATGTGAACTCCTTGTCCATTGATTAAGGTATCTACATAATTCTAGAGGATCTAATTTATGTCAAAAGTAACATTATAACTACAAATGAAACTAGACAATATAAGGAAGGTTTATTTAAATATAAGAATGGATTTATACTTTCCTTGGAGAGGTAAATAAAGGATCTGGGTCATTGTATTTCCTAAGGCAACTGAAATATCATTTCATGAAACATTTGGTCATTTTTATTACTATTCTCATGATTAAGATGAATTGTGGTTAAATGTAGTCAATAAGACCTGGATTCATCTTCTGGCACAAATTGGCTGTGTAATTCTATATATATATATCATTTAACCACTCAGAGCTCCAGGCAACTCTGAAGCATGGGTAGAGGGAATTTCCATGCTGGAAGCTCCCTATGCTAATAAAGTCAAGGGTGTAGCAATAATAATAATTGCAACTTATTCACCAACACATATTACAGAGTATAAAAAGGTAGATAAATTTTATGAACTTGACAAGATACTCTAAATAAAATTAATGTATTTTTATGCTTTGTAACTCTAGTTCAAAGATGGACATGGCAAAGGATGGCAAGATATATATTATAGGGATATGATTAAGAATCAAGAAGGGAAAAGAAACAAAAATCATTTATGAACTATATGACATCAATATTTTTTTTCAAGAAGTTAAGAGAGATCTAAAGGAAATAGGAACCACCAAAAACCACACAAAAATTAAACTGAATATTTATTTTATCCTTTTTATTTTTTTAATATTCTGAACTTAAATACCAAAAAAGAGCATTTAAAGATATGGGAGAGAGCAAGAGAATTCCATAGGAAATTATAACTCTCTGTTTCATATGATGTGAAACTGAACAGATCTTAACTGATAGAAAATGGTTACTAATATGTGATTCATTTTTTATTAGTTATTTGGGCATAATGAGCCTAGATATATCACAACAAATATAAGAAGCACCAACAAATTAGGATACTTGGATACTTTAATCTAGGATCTCACCTGTGTAGTTATACACTTCAATGGTACAGATTGTACCACATCTGTATCTTTTTATTCTGTGCAATATTTATCTATATACCACTTGCAAATCCTCCACAAGGGGACCCCTAAAAAATCTGGGACTTTCCTTTAGATTTCTTTACATTTTATTGTACCAATGGAGCACCTAGACTGTTCATTAGTTATCTCTTACTCTCATTACACAACCTTTCTGCCTTATTTTAGATCAACAGATCTCTCGTGAAAGTAATGGTGTGCTTACAACTAAATTAAAATAAAGTTATAAAAACAATAAACACTAGAAAACCCATGGGACCTTGACCATTACATTTAACATCTCAGCTTTAGTTTCTTCTTCTTTTAAATGATGGTATTAAACTGAATGCTCTCTAATGGATCTTATAGCAAACAGAAATAAATATGGACTATTATAATTTTCTACAGAAGGGTAACCTATACAAAGCAATCATCACAACATGGGGAGTGAAACAGTTTAGAAACTACCTTAGCAGGTGGGCATTTTATCTTCTTTTTGAAAATTTTAGTTATTTTACTCTGAATTTAAGAAATAAAATAAGCATTTCCCTAATAGACTAGAATAGGAAAAAAAGATGATTATACACGAAACTTCAATTTTATTCCTTGCTTATTACTTACAATATCACTACTAGATCTGTTTCTCAAGATGACTAGGGGGAAAGAAAGAGTCTTGATGTTCTAAACTATTTATAGCAGCTATCTTTCTGATGCCAAAGAACTGGAAATTTGGGGAATGCCCATCAATTGGGGAATGGTTGAACAAGTTGGGGTATATTATTGTGATGGAATACTACTGTGCTATAAGAAATGATGATCTTAGAAAAAAATGCATAGAATTTATCCTCTGAGAAGCAGAAATTTTGGCAGCCAAAAATTACACCAGTTTAGCATATATATACTAAGTGGTGAAATCTCATAGAAGAGGATGGGGAAGATTACAAGTAGATTACCTCTATTACAAGAGATGATGGAAAAAATCAGTTTGTAGAAATCTTGGTGTAAAATCTAATCAATTTAGATTATCCGAAACACTAAGGATAAAAGCTAGAAGATTTGTTTCAATGAAGTGTTGGTTGTCTAATCAACAGATGGAAAATGGAAAACATCTGTACATATTCCTGTAAGTATTAACATAATTATTAGAACTGTGATTTCACTGGTTTAGGGAACTCCCAAATAAAGAATCTCCCTCAACTAATTCAGATAGGCACTTTATTGTGGGCTACTGTTTGTTCCCTTAGCTTCTAACTGGCACTTATGAATCATAAAAATCCAATTAAAATCTTTAATAATTAAAATTTAAAAACAAAAGAAAAAAATCTAAAATACAACTACCCTTCCATAGTTAGGAACTAAAAGAAGTATCTTGTAGGTCATTTCAGTTCCCGACATCCTATCACCCAGGCCCATATTTTAAAAATTCAAGATCAGACTTTCCAAGCATGGTGGAGAGTTGAATTAAAGGGGTATGGCAGAGGATAAGATATGACCACAATACTTGTAGTAACCCTGTAAATCCACCCAAGCTCCTACTATATACATTCTCTGAAACTTAGAGTCTTAGTTGCTTATAGCATTAAGAAGGTAAGGGATTTAGTCAGTGTGTATCAAAGGCAGGACTTAAGCCCAAATCCTCTAGGCTCTGAGGGCTATTTTCATTCATTATGCCATCTTGTCTTTATTGTTGGTCAGTAAAATCTGACACTTTGCGACTTCATTTTTTTTGTTTGTTTTTTATTTTTCAAAAATATTGGAGTGGTTTACCATTTCCTTCTCCAGCTCATTTTATGGATAAGGAAACTGAAGCAAACAGGATTAAGTGATTTGCCCAGGTCACACAGCTAATATGTATCTGAGGATGGATTTGAAATCTCTAGGATGAGTCTTCCTGACTCCAGGCCCAGTGCTCTATCCACCGCACCACCTAGCTGCCACAATCTCTATTCTCTATCAATTACAATATAATTACCACATCTGAACTCCCCAGCATGATGCATGAGGAAGTGTAAATGTCACTAATTAAAACAAAAAATGGGACGAGCAAACAGCCAGATCAAATCTATTTTGTGTCAGAGTTGATAATTTTGAGAGCATTGAAGGATCAGTACATGCAATCTCTAAAAAAGTGAAAAATACTAAATCATTGGAAAGAAAATCAATGTTATTACTATCAGAAAGGAGAAATAAATAAACTATCAAGAACTCTCAACCTATATGTTGACATTCTTATCTCTACAAAATCTTTAAGGGAATGACGTAAAGGTATCAGAGAAATTCTTCATGCACAAACACCCATATAAACACATACATACTTTCATACATTCACATATAGATATACATAACTTATATTAATTATATCATATCATACTATATCACATCCTATCACATCACATAACATCACATCATATCATATCATATCATATTACATATGAATGGAACAGCAAGTTTTCATGTATTCTACAGCAGATGACAATTTTACAGTCATATAGTCAACTGAAAACCATAGAGGATACAAGATCCCACTGTGCTTGTTTGGTGACTACAAAATGTCAATTCAATATGGCAAAATATACACTGAAAGATTGTCCAACAACAAGTTATATGACACAAACTTCAGTTAAAATCCATGATATGCACTATAGAAATAACTTGATAACTTGAATAATCATGTGGTTATTGATATATAGGAACATAAAAAGAGGCATGTGTGTTCCCCAAAGGTGTTTGCTTCTGCCATGCAGGATTCCCAGGGGAGAGTCCAAATGCAATAAGGTGTATCCATGAGTGATGAGATCCTTTTAATGCTCCATTTTTAGATTTTTTTGTACTAATTTCACCAAGCTATAGAATGCTAAAGAGTCTCCTAAATGAAATCCCTAGTCAGTGAAAAGACATTGACTTAACTATATCCACAAGACAAGCAAATTGAATAAAGAATGTGTTTTATCCAAAATATGATATATAGTTGAATAGTTGACAGTTGAATGGGTCTCTCTCTGTGTCTCTGTCTCTGTCTCTCTCTCCTTCCCTCCCTTCTTCTTTCTCTTTCTGTATTCTAGTATAAGTATAAACATGTGTGTATACTGTATGTATTATACACATACACATATATCTTACTCAGACTCTGCATAGGAATAATGAAATAAAGATGAGATTTCATTTCCTTATTTATTTACTGATTTGGGAAATTGTACAGTGCTTTCAATGACCCCAAACTGGTCCCTGAAACAAAAATCTCATCTTTTTAATGAGTAATGCTGTATGGTTGTGAATTAGAGAATCCTGAAATATTTGTAGCAATTTAAGTTGCAGGTCACTTAAAGGACAATCAAGAGATGTATGATGGTTGTAAAGAGACTATAGCATATTGCAAACAATAAATTGTATACACGAAGCAGCATAAAAGGTGTCATCAAAAAGATATATGAAGAGAAAGGGAAGTTTATCAGGCCTGTAGCAGGAGCAAGAGATAACAGATCGATCTTGTGCATGCTGCTTTGGCATAGATAGAGGGTCAGGAAATCTGGAGGAAGGCCACTGATTGGTTGGATTTCTTCTGATGGATTTATGCAAGGACACATACAAGAGTCCCACAGGATGACAAGTTTTGAAATTTCCATCTTTTGAGCAAATATAAATACCACCATGATTAAAAATCTATTTAAGTCCTGAAACATGTATATAAGGCACAAGTATGTGTAAAAGACATATATGCATGTGCATGTGGATGTGTTATTCTCTAAGGCAACTCTCTAATGTTCTAAATTTCAGAGAAGGTACTAACTTGAACTGGTAGGGGAAACTTCACCAACTGAGAGTTGTCTTTATCAATGACATCACAGACCCAACTCTCTTTTCCCCATTGTATAAGTCTAAGTCTATGTATATGTATATGCATGTGCATGTATATATACATATTCATATGTATTTAAATGTGTGTGTATATGATAGGAAGCATAGTGGCTAAAAAATCTAGTTTATTCATGTAAAAAAACTATCTTTAAAAAGAATGATAATACAACCAATATACAGAAGTATGAAAATAATGAAATGGGAAAATATTCCATGAAATAATGCAAGAAAAAAAGCAGAACTAGCAACTGGGTATATACACTGATTACGACTATAAAAAAGAACACATACAATATGTGGATTGTAGTAATAGTTAGAAGGGGCTATAGAATGAGTTATTGATACACTGCAAATGGTACCTGTATACATAAGGGTATTTTTACCTTAAAATTGATTTTAAAATAAAAAGCATCAGCATGCTTAGAGTAGATCTCTTTTCCTATACTCACTGGTCACTTCGCCATATTTTATAAAGTGCCAGCATTACAGTGATTAACTAATTCCTTGAACAACAGTTCTTAATAAATGCCTCTTGTATGCAGTGTACTCTGATGGCACTGGGAGACATGCAGTTTAGATATGGCACAATCCATGCCTTCAGGGAGCTTGGAATCTAATAATAGAATTCCAACCCAGTAGACTATAGTAAAGTCACATGACATAGTAAGTACCCCTGGAGAGGTTCAAAATAAAGTGCTGTGTGATGTCCAAGGAAAGATATCTCTACGATTATACAGTTCTGGAATGGATTTCTCTGAGTTTGAGGTGGGGGACATTGTTTTAGTGTTTCTTGTGGTATCTATTTGCTTCCTCGAGCCATTCATTTATCAGGCATATTTACAGAGGAAACTTGTAATATATTTGAAATTGTTTTTCAGTCTCAGTCACCCAGGTAAATTGATGTTCCAATTACCAGCAGTTGGGGGTACAACAGTTAGCAATAATAGATGGTTTCTCTATAAATCAACTTTGCAATGTGTAGGGTAAAGTAAACATAAATGGGAAAGAATCATTTAAATGTTAACCCATTCAAAAGGAACCAGTTCACTGGTGATTGAAAAAGTACACACAGTCTTTGCTACAGCACTTTGCTACAGCACTACAGCTCCTACTACAAGAAAGCATGGCCAAATATGTCAACCTTTTAGTTCTTTTTATTTAAGTGAATAGGAAGATTCCTAACTGAATAAGGTTGCTATAAGCACCAGAGAGCAAAAATCATTTAAGTCTGGAAAAGAAAGTGATCAAGGGATTTGTTATACTGGAAATTACATTATTTTGGAGTACCCATGATAAGAAGGTAGAACTTATTACCAAAATGACTACTGTACCAGAGTGCCAAAACAGATTTAAATTTATTTTTTGCTTTCTCCTATGAATCATGTTGATACTTCCAAACAAGGAAAGAACATGGGCAGATATTCAAATAAGATAGGCACTCTGCCAATCACAAGGCAAGAAGGTGAATGGGACTGTCTGAAAAGGTGGTCTTGAGTACTAAGGCAGGCAAAAGAGAATATTAAGAAGAAAGAAACTTATGATTCCCTAGCCTGAATGGAACTTCTCAAAGTTCAAAAGCTGAAGAACTCTTTGAAGTCTGGTTTCCCTCTGCCAGTTCTTCATTCAATTCAGGCTAGCCTTTATTTGCTACCCTCAGGACCTTGAGATCTCTCCTGACCTTGCAGGTAAAAATTCTTCCAATGACACTTACTACCTGTGTGACCCTAGGCAAGTCTCAATTCCCCAAACTGTAAAATGAAGGGATTATACTATATGACCTCTAAGTTTCCTTCACAATCTCAAGGCATGCTTTATGTCAGGCCTGCACAACATTCCATCCACCAAAGGATTTCTGAGCTGCTGGTAAAAAAAGTAGGGTTGCCATTACACACGCTCTCCTCTTTGTCACGTGACCCACAGCAACCAACCAACATCAGTCTGTCTCTAGATTAATTTATCTGCAGCTGAAGAGGTTTAGCTGATTTTTTATTTTATAAATTTTATTTTAGACTTTAATACCAGAACACAAATACAGAACAGAGAAAAGAAACAAAATCACATCATAACTTTAAATATTGGAACTTAAATACAAAGTTATAAAGAAAAAAAAGCATGTTGTATGGATAGCAGAACATGAGAGGATTCAAAATATGTAGCAATAAATTTTTGTTTCAAGAAAGCCTATATGATAAATAATACATGTTGTGTTGAGAATTGACCATCTTTTGTTTGCTTTCTTGTGAGTTTTCTTTTGTTCTCTGCTGTATACTTTTTTACTTTGTTCTTTTTTTCCCTCCCACCACCTACCCAGAAAGCTACAATAAAGTTTGGATGTTTCTCTATAGCTATAAATATAGACAAATGCAAATACATATATGCATACATATATGGACACACTTTCCCAAACATACTCTACTCCTGATCTTTGTTTTTATGTCTGTGCATATCTCTTGTTTCCTATCCCTCCTGCCTCTTCTACTCTACTTCTACCCACTACCTTACCCTCTTATTACATGCCTACCCCTCTCCAAGGATCCCTCTACTATACTCCCATTCCCATAAATCTAAACACCCCTTTTACCTATTCCCTCATTCTTCACTCTAAAGATCCCTCCCTTGTCCTCTCCCCCCTCCCTATGCCCCTACTGTTTTATTTCTTCTGAATTTAGAAAACTTTTATACTCTTCCAAATATATATGTATTGTTCTCTCTTAAAGCCATTCCCAATGAAAGTAGGTTAACAGGACTACCAGCCCTACTTCCCCATCTAATTTCTCTATAGCACTTCTTCCTCTTGCAACACATTTGTATAATTACTAATTAATTAAATTTAATTAAAATTAATAATTTTTAGCTGTTCCTAAATGGTTTTACTTTTAAAATTCATATCATACTCAGGTTTACCCCAATCTTTCTTATGAGCTACCCAATTATTAATAAGAAGTATGTAGCTTATATTTCTCTTGGTTCTTGTGTGTCAGAATTTCTATCAAGTTCTGGATTTTTTTTAACAAAGTCTTGAAAGTCTAAGAGTTTATCAAATATCTGTTTTCTTTCATTCAGGGTAATACTTAACTTTACACAGTATGGTATTTTTGGCCGGAGCCAGAGTTCTTTTGTTCTTTGATATATTATGTTTCAACATCTGCATTCCTTTAGTGTCTCTGCTGCTAGGTCTTGTGTGAGTCTAATTGTGGCACCACCATATTTAAATTGTTTCAATCTTGATGCTTTTAATATTTTATTCTTGAGCTAGGGGTCTCAAAATTTGACTATGACATTCCTATGAGGAACATGGTCTCTTTTAAATGGTGATCAATGGATTTTTTCTATTTCTACTTTCCCCCCTTTGTTCAAATGTTTCAGGATAATTTTCTATAATTATTTCTTGTATTATCATATCAAGATTCCTTTTTCAACCATAACCTTTAGTTAGTCCAATTATTTTTATATTTTCTCTTCTTGATACATTCTCCAAATCTGTTGCTTTTCTTTTAAGATGTTTCACTTTCTCTTCTATTTTTTCTTTATTCATATTTTGGTTAATTATTTTCTGATCTCTTATATTTGTCACTCACTTCACTTTGTCCAATTCTAATTTTCAAGATGTCATTTTCTTCCTTAAGATTCTGGATCTCTGTTTCTAATTGGTTGACTTTCCTTTCATAACTTTCTTGTTTTTCTTGGATTAATCATTTTTTTTAGATTTTTTTAAATTTAGTTTTTCTTCCATCTTTGTTATTTGATTTTTAAAGTCTTTTTAAAGTTCTTCTATGAATTCTTTTTGGGCAGGCGATCATTTGACATTACTTTTTGGGGGTTTCTTTACTTCAATATCCTCCCTTGAAGATGAACCCTGGTCATCTCTCTTCCCATGATAGCTTTCTATGGTTGGATTCTTTCTCCTTTGCCTATACATTTTTTGTGGTAACAGCTAAATTATTTTGATCACCTCTAATCCTGGAGTATGGGAAATGATGCCTCTTGCCCCAGATTTTCAGTTCTCGCCTCTAGATTCGAACCAAAGCCAAACCTTAAAATGCTTATACATGCCCACAACCAGGGATTTTCAGTCTCACTGCTTCTGCACTCACCAGGTGTATGATGGTTCCTTCTCACCCTTGCTGCTTTTCACAGAACAGCTGGGTCTGACATTCCTTATCAGCAGAGGTTCCCTCAATCTTCCAGGGCTCAAATGCCCAACTCCTCTCACTATTGGGGATAAAAGTTCCTGTGGCTGGGGCTGATGCAGCCTCTAAAACCAACTAACCCCAAGGCTTGCCACTTGTTGTTAAAATGGAACCTAGCTTGGATTTGTTTACTCTTCACAGGGACCAAACCTCATCCTTGATTTTTCTTCAGATCTCAAATTGTCCCAGCAAGACTGGTTGTGCCACTATTCTTATTTATCTCAACCCATACTTTTTTCACCTTAAGATGCTATTTTAACACTTTTGTGCAGGAAAATCTTGAGATTTTGGAATTTTCTGACCTACTCTGCCATCTTCCCAGAATCTTCTCCCCCAAGTTTAGCCGATTTTAATTTTGACCCCTACCTACTGCCAAATTATGCAGGTCTGCTCTATGTGATTAATCTATGACCACAGTTCTGGGACTTTTTGACTTAGTCTTCCACCTTTTTGGTGAATGAATAGTTCATGCTTTTGATCTCTTATTTTCTGAACTGCTAACTTGAGAATGTACTCTTCATTGAGAAGGCTGTCTACAACGGCATCTCCACTTTTTTTTGTCTCTCACCCTTAACACCATATGATGAGGCTTCTGACCTCATCGTTCTATTGAAACTGCTGTCTCCAAAGTAATCAAGTGACCTCTTAATTACCAAACCCAACAGTCTTTTCCCAATCACCCTTCTCTCTTC
>CM053581.1:161782348-161824545 GCA_028627135.1 Pseudochirops cupreus
CTTCCCTCCCCTTCCCTTCCCTTCTCTTCTTCCTCTCCTTTTCTCTCTCCTTCCTGAATTCTACACTAAACTATTTGTATTAGCTCAGGCATTCAAAAAGCTACTGCATTAGGGGACAGGTTTAAATGCCCATCTTGTGTTTCAGAAGCTGTTTTTGTCAGACATCATTTGACAGTAATTTGTGAAATTGCCTTCCTTTTCTTGGTTATTTTTGACACATCACTTTTCTTGGTAATGCCTCATTTCGAACAGGCCTTTCAAAGGTACAGTCAGTTTTTCACATAGCAATTTGACATATTCTCTGTAAAACAATTAATACCAAATCTCACATATTTTAAGAACTTTTCTGTCAGTGATTTTCCAGAGGCCCAGTTCTTTTTCACTGGAGACAAATGTCAACCTGCTAGTGCACTTTTTGAACTCTGGGTTCATTAGGCTATTTTAGTTATGTATGAGGGTGCTGCTAAACACAAGTATCAACTAATACAATTGAACTTCATTTGGACAAGTAAATTATTTTAATTAACACAGTATGAGACTTAACCTTCTACTCAAAGGGTCAGGTGAAACGTGATTGGCAAAACTCTGTAGAACCTATTTTTCTACAAATACTTTTGGCTTATATTGAAAACTTAGAATTCTTTAGAGATTTTAAAAACAAACAAATGAAGGGACAAATAAAACCTTTGCTTTTTTTTTTCTTCAGCACTGAAGACATACTCAGGTTTGTGAGAACACCTAAAATTGATAGCATTTTTCATTAGAATGTAAAAAATTCAACCATTTCTGGGCTTTGTTTCTTCATCAAAAATAAATAAATAAATTCAAAGAGTGAAAGTAGAATTCAAAGAAACAAACTTTTAAAAAATCTAGTTTGAATCTAAAACAAGAGAAAGTCCTGGATTATGCTTAGTTTCTTCACAAAACTGGTAAAGTACTATGACTTCAGCTTTCAAAAGATTCATGGATTTAGATGAAAAAGGACCATAGAGGTCATCTTGTCCAATTCCATCAATTCATAGAGAAGGAAACAGTGCAAAGAAATCTCGGAATTTACATCTTGGAAGTACACTTTGTCCCTATGGCCTTTCCTTTTCACTGGATGGCTCTTCCTAGGACCTCTATTTAAGAAAGCTGAGTACAAATTGAAGTGTAATTTTTCACATTCTTTGTTTTTCTTTTCTTTTTGTTTTTTTACAACATACCCAATATGGAAATATGCTTTGCATGATTTCACATGTAAAATTGATATTATATTGCATCCCTTCTCAATGTGTGGGAAAAGGGCAGAAGGGAGAAAATTTGGAACTCAAAATTTTTTGTGTTAAGAATAAGTGAATAGAGGAGAGTGAATCACTGGCAGTTATAGTGGTTTCCAGACTTCTCAACCCATAAACACCAAAGAGAAAGTAAAAGGTCAGTTGGGAACTCTATTGGAATCAGGTGACAGAAAAGCACAGTCATGCCACTGCCCCTGGGGCAAGAGGTAGTGGAGGTATAATGGCTGCAGCTACTGCTGTATGGCTGCCTGCAGAGCTCCTGGCCTGCAGATGGTAGGGGGACCAAGTGACCATTCAGAGGGTAATTGCTCTTGCTTTAACCTGCTTGAATCTGGGTCACAGTCTTGGGTCCTGAGGTGAGAAATACCAGTATGCCAGAGCTTGTGGTGGCTATAGAAAGAGGACCCTCCTCAGACCTCTGACAAAATTTGCAAAACCCCCAGTAATTTGGAACAAAGCTTTGCACTCTGGAAGTAGAGTTCTACCATGGCAAAGAGCTCAAAAGTCAAGTAATTGTCTGGCAAGATAAGCAAGCAGAGGAAGCACAGTCAGACCATAGAATCCTTTTTTGGGGACAAAAGGGATCAAAACATGGAATCAGAAAAAGTCAACAAAGGTAAAACTCCTGCATCAAAAGCTTCCAAGAAAAACATGAATTGGTTAAAGGCCATGGGGAGCTCAAGAAGGATTTTGAAAATCAAGTAAGAGAAATGGAGGAAAAATTGGGAAGAAAAATGAGAATGATGCAAGAAAATTATGAAAAGTGAGTCAGCAGCCTGCTAAAGGAGACCCAGAAAATACTGAAGAAAATAACATCTTAAAAAATAGACTAACTCAAATGGCAAAAGAGGCCCAAAAAGCCAACTAGGTGAAAAATGCCTTAAAAAGCCAAATTGCCCAGATGGAAAAGAAATTTTAAAAACTCACTGAAGAGAATAATTCCTTCAAAATTAGGAGTAAATGGAAGCTAATGATTTTATGGGAACTCAAAATACTATAAAACAGATCCAAACAAAGGAAAAAAATAGGAGGTAATGTGAAATATCACATTGGAAAAACCCCTGACCTGGAAAATAGATCCAGGAGAGATAATTTAAAAATTATTGGACAACCTGAAAGCCATGATAAAAAAAAGAGCCTAAACACGATCTTTCAAGAAATTCTCAAGGAAAACTGCTCTGATATTCTAGAACCAGAGGGCAAAATAGAAATTGAAAGAATTCACCAATTAGGTCTTGAAAAAGATCCCAAAAAGAAAACTCCTAGGAATGTCATAGCCAAATTTCAGAGTTCCCAAGTCAAGGAGAAAATATTACAAGTGGTCAGGAAGAAACAATTTGAATATTGTGGAAACACAATCAGGATAACAAAAGATCTAGAAGCTTCTACATTAAGGGATCACAGGGTTTGGAATATGATATTCAGGAGGTCAAAGGAGCCAGGATTAAAACAAAGAATCACCTACCCAGAAAAACTGAGTATAATGCTTAAAGGGAAAATATGGTAATTCAATGAAATAGAGGACTTTCAAGCATTCTTGATGAAAAAACCAGAGCTTAACAGAAAATTTGACTTCCAAATACAAGAAGCAAGAGAAGCATGAGAAGGTAAACAGGAAAAAGAAATCCTAAGTAACTTATTAAAGTTGAACTATTTACATTCCTACATGGAAAAATGATAATTGTAACTCATGAGACTTTTATCAGTATAAGGATAGTTGAAAGGAATATATATATATACACATACATATATAGGTTTATATAGGAGGGTGTATGTGTGTATTAATGTATATGTGTGTGTGTGTATGTGTACATGTATACATAGACTGAAGGCACAGGATCAGTTGAATAGGAAGGGATGATATCTAAAAAATAAAATTAAAAAGTGAGAGAGAAATATAATGAAAGAAGGAAATAGGGAGAGAGAGAATATGGTGAATTATCTCATATAAAAAAGGCAAGAGAAAACTGTTACAATGGAGGAGAAGAGCAGGAAGGTGAAAAGGAATGGGTCAACCTTACTCTCATTGAATTTGGCTGAAAGAGGGAATAACATAAACTCTCATTTGGGTATCTTACCCTACAGGAAAGCAGGGGGGAAGGGGATAAGAGGGGGAATGATAGAATGGAGGGCAAATTGGGGGAGAGGGTAGTTAGAAGCAACACTTTCAGAAAGGGACAGGGTCAAAGTAGAAAATAGAATAAGTGGGGGGCAGGATAGGATGGAGGGAAATAGAGTTAGTCTTTCACACTATAACTACTATGGAAATGTTTTTGTAATTACATATATATATATAACCTATATTGAACTGCTTATCTTCCCAGTGGGGGTGGGTGAGGAGGGAAGGGAAAAAAAAATCTGGAACTCAAAGTTTTAAAAGCAAATGTTAAAAAAAAATTGTTTTTTTACATGAAACTTGGAGATAAGATATATATGTACTGGGGTATAGAAATCCATCTGGCCCTACTAGAAAGTTAGAGGGGGTAGCGGGAGGATATAAAAGAAAGCAGATTGGGGGAAGGGGTATTCAGTAGGCTCACTCTTTTGGGGTTGGGATTAGGGGAAAGATAGGGAGAAAATTTGTAACTCAAAATGTTGTGGAAATAAACGTTGAAAACTAAAAATAAAGAAATAAAAAATTACAAAAAAAGAAAAAATAAAGAAAAAAAAGAAAAAAAAATAAATGAATAACAAATTGTGTTGGGCTGGGGTGGTGGTAGAGTGGCACATAAGAAGAAAGTTGTCAAGGTCAGTCAAGTCTCCATGATGCAATGGAGAATTTCTGAGTCATGCTCTAGAAATCTGTACATCTTGAAAGCTTACTCTAGCCCTGGAATCCACACATTGTAAATACCCTTTGCCCCTGTGGCCTCTTTCCTTCTGATTGAATAGCTCCTTCTAGATGCTCCACTTAAGAAGGATATCCAGGCCAGCCATGTCTTCAGTCCTCTCTAGGCTGCACTCTGATCATTCTCTACCATGCCCCATATTGGATACCTTTATTTCATCCCTACTGCATATTTTGAGCTTCCTATTTTGTTCTGTCTTTCCAGATTAGAATGTAAACACCTTGAATACTGAATTTCTGCTTTTATTCATATTCCCAACACTTAGCACAGTGCCTGGCACATAGTGTTTAATAAATGCCTATTGATTGATGGATTGATGGTGTCTTGTGTGAAGATTAGCGACATAGTCTGTGGAAAAACTACTGTACTATTTACACCATATTTTCCTGGGCATATAGACTGACAGAACAGAAAGTGACCTTAAACACATTTTAGTCTAACCCACTTCAGAGTACCCTTTAGGTTAGTTTATACATCTTCTAGGGTACAAGGAAGGCAAAAAGGAAGAAGTAAGGGAGGGAAGGAAGAGGAAAAGAGAAAGGAAAAAAAGGAAGAAACAAGGAAGGGAGGAGAGCAAGGGAGGGATTCATGCTTTTGGATATAGTATATGAAGTTTTCCTATGTTCAGCAGCACCTACTATCATGCAGGCACTGGAGGAAGAAGGCCTGATAACTGGGCATCAGTGATCAGGATTCCTCTTGTATCACCAACTCTTAAGATCATAACCTAAGTTCCTTTCAGCTCAGTTTCAGCTTAGAAATTTGAAATCATTTGCATAAATGTTTCATAAATTTATCACACTTTGGCTTCTTTGCACCCACCTATAGTTTTAACTTTGGTAAAATCTCCAAAAATAACTCAAGCCCCATTTGCCATTTAGATTCTTATCTCCTTCCTTATTTCACAGGACTCAAAAGGAAATTACAGTCAAAGTTTAGAATGCATTTACTGCATCAATTTGGAATTGAAAAGAAATACTGTTCAACTCCAGGCCATGTTATGACAAGCAGATGTCTGAAATAATTTAAACTCCCTGGTCCTCATCATTAGGTGTGATTTTCCAACACACCCATGTGACCTTTCAGTAGAACTCATTCCTGCATTCTCCTTCTAGTGAATGGGTAGAATGGTAAGGGAATTTGATGATCTTCCTTGCCCCTTAATAGGCCTAGGGAATTTAAAGATCTTCCCTGCCCCTTAATAGGCCTAGCAAATTTGAAGCTCTTCCCTGACCCTCAATGGGAACCTCTTGGAGCCCAACCAGAGAATCTTGCTTAGAGGAGCCTTGTTTTTCAGGAAGGCCCAATTACTCTGTAATTAGGCAGTGGATCACAAAGGTTATAGTGTCCTCTGACCCTGAAGAAGTATATCTATATCTATATATAGATATACATATATATGTATATATGTATATCTATATATGTGTATATATGTATATCTATATATGTGTATAAACACACACACATATATAATATACACACATATATGTATATATATATGGAATATATATGTGTATACATACACACACACACACACATACACACCAAGGTGAAGTTTTGGGGCTCCCTTATGGGAAGAGTTGTGTGATTTGGTCATTTGAAACTCTGGGCAGCCATTGAGTCCCCAGGCTTTGAAAACCCAAATGTTGGTGCTTTTCTCTCTGGTAACTGACATTGTATGTATGTAATGGTCAGACAGCTAGAAGTCCTGTCTGTTGGTCTGTTGAATTGTATAATTTTCTCTGTCTGTATTTTTTGTCTGCCTGTAATTACTGTTTGTATTTTCTCTGAAGTTCAGGGTGTAGACTTTTTCTCCTGAACTAAGTGAATCATACACATACATATACATGTATATATGTATATGTATATATTTTTTATTAAAGTAAGATTAACTCCTTTTGAGTTGCTTTACTTTAGAAAAGCAGACCAAAGAACCTGGGCATGCTAGGGTGCTTGCTATTACAATGAGGAAAGGGGGAATAGGCTTATAGGATAGGCACTGCTGGTGGTTCAGCAGATAGATGGCTGGGCCTGGAGTCAGGAAGACCTAAGTCCAAATCATCCCTCATATACTTCCTAGAGTGTGACTCTGGGCACGTCATCTATTATCTGTCCACTTCAGTTACCTGCTCTGTGAAATGGAGATATTAATAGCACCTACTTCCCAGGGTTGTTATGAGGATCAAACGAGACGTTTGTAAAGCACTTTGCACAGTGCTTGGCACACAGTAGGCAGGATCAAAATACCTAATATTTATAAAATGTTTAACACTGGGCCAGACGCATATTAGACACTTAATAAATTATTTCCTCAGGGTCACACAGCCCCACCCTCAGTCTGAGGCAAGGATGTTAATGCTTTCCATTTAACTCTTTCATATCATATTCTACATAAACAACGCCCAGGAACCACCAAAGGGTTCCCCAAAATCATGTCAGTTGAGTACGAGCTCTGGCAAGTCCTTCTAAGCTGGTAAGATTTCAAACTAGAAGGGTAATATGCTATACTGTAAATAACATTGGGCAAAAAGTCAACAGAAACCTGGGTTTGAATCTTGCTTCTGATATTTTCTAGCAAGTTTCTTAATCTTTCTCAGCCTCAGCTTCCTCATTAATAAAATAGTAATGAATAATAGTAACAATAGCAGTAGTAGTAGTAGAAGAAGTAGTAGTAATAATAATAATAATACAACCTACTTCACAATGTTGCTGCAAAAATGAATGAGATAAAGTTTATAAAATGCTTTGTATGCCTTAGAAGGCTGCCTAAATGCCAGCTGTTACGTATCATTTCTCATTGCTATCCTCTGCTCTCTGATTGGAGGGTGGGATAAAGAATGTCAAATCTTCATTTAAGAAGATGCTCAGTTAAGACATCTCCTCATTTCTCACTTGCCTGTGCTACTTTGGGACTTCTCTGAACAACCTTGCCCCCATGCCAGGTACCTTTCCTCCTCCTGCCTTTTTTAGCTCCCTTTTGTGTCTTTGTCCTCCTTTATTAGATTATAAGCTCCTTGAGAGCAGGGACTATCTTCCTTTTTTTTTTTTTATATTACTAGTGCTTAGCACAGTGCCTGCCTGATTGATAAATTTTTACTGGCTATTGACATTTTCTGCCTTAGGACTAGCACAGCTATGTTCAAGGAAGCTCAGTATAGGACTATGAGTTGTTCAGTCACTTTAACATTTAAAAACCATTGCAAATACTTAAAACTCATCTGTCATGTGACTGAGCAAATACAATGTGCCTCACTGGAGTACCCAGGCCAAAAAAACCCAAAAAAACAAACCCAAACTCCAAACAACCCTATCATGGATCTTTGAGGTAATGAAGGAGGAGGAGATGAATGGCATAAGTATTTATAAAGAGCTTATTATGTGTCTGGTATTGTGCTAAGCACTTCTTACACATGTTATCCTATTTGATCCTTACAACAACCTTGAGAGGTAGGTGGTATCATTATCCCCATTTTGTAGTCAAAGAAACTGAGGCACATGGGTTAAGTGACTCACCCAGAGTTGCACAGCTAGTATCTGAGGGAGAATTTGAACTGAGGTCTTCCTGACTCCACAACTGGTATGTTATCCACCATGCTACCAGATGGCCCTAGAAATAAAACAGGTATTTCAGTTGATCTTCACAACAGTTCTCTAATGTAGGTGCTATTATAATCCCCATTTTACCCTTAAGAAATCTGAGGTAAATGGAGGTTAAGTGACTTGATTGAAATTAACTATTATGAAGTATGTGAGACCAGATTTTAATTAAGGTCTTCATGACTCAAGACCTTGAGCTCTATATATCTAGCTGATTGCAAGAAAAATTGAAATATGACTGGAGGCACACATCTTTTTGGGGAAGTTTACTCTTTGGTTTATGTCACTTGAAGTATAAACTTTCTCAAAAATATTACAGATATTTTAATGACACTGCCTCTCAGGCATAAAGACATTATTGAGAACATTTATGACTATAAAGAGGCACAGTAGGGAGCTCTCCTCAGAATCTGGAAGACCTAGGTTTAAGTCTTAACTCTGACAAATACTGGCTATGTGACTGTAGGTAAGTCATTTCTGACTCAGGAAACTCTCTAAGACTAATTTGCAGAGAAGTGCTGATGTGTATTGGTAGAGGGAGTTTCCTCATTGACAGTTCTCTACATCAACGTAATCAGAGATCAGAGTTAAAGAAAAAATATAGAAGGTAGGTCAGTCATGTAGTGAGAATAAAAGGCAACATATACGTAGCCCTAGTGGTCCATAGGGACCTCTAATTGTTTAAGGTAACACAAATAGGGCATCTAGAATATTGGAATCTACGTGAAATATTTGTAGGGCAAAATATATACACACAGACCAGAATCTTACAGTAAGAGAAGGCATGAAGGCATTTTGTTCTATACTATTGTATCAATGCAAATATGTTGAGTAGAAGGTGCTGGTGTTAATGGAATCCCATTTCCATCAATGTGTTAATATTATTTGAGATTCTGTAGTTGTCTGGATAGTAATGCATTTGCAGGTAAATGTTTGACTTCAGGTTCATAAATCACCCCAAAATTTGGTGCATAGGTTAATTTTGTTCAAGAAGTTTTTGTCTCTTTGTTATACTTCATGGTATTCTGGGCTGTCATTAACACATGCTGTCAAAAGCCTCTTTTAGCTTTAGCCTTGAAGGCAGCCAGGACTCTCTGACTTATCATAGGATTCTAGCTCAAAAGATGCCACTTGGCTCATCATTTGTCTATTTTTCATTTTCTCCCTTAGCATCTTCATGTTGAGCTATCTATCAACTTTTCGAAGGCAACACTATGAAAAATTTTTCTCACATAGACCAAAAGTGAATCTATCATTCTTTTATTTGGGGCTCTCATATCAAATCCCATCTCGATGCATTGACCACAGATTCTGAACATAGGTGGACAAGACAGAGTACAGAAATACAATTCTTTGCCCTGAAAACATCCTGAAAATGACTTAGGCCCTGTTTTTCAGAGGCCAGTAATTCTTTGCATCTTTCACACAAATCTTTTATTACTTCATTATGGGTACATCAGTGATAACAGTGGTGTAGGCATTCCCTTGATTGAGGCAGATTATAACCCATCCATGCCTTTTCATTCTGTGTAACTCTTGTCTGTATATTTTTATAGGTCCTTCACTCAGAATGCCAATCAGATGTCTGGGTTTTTAGATATTTCTTGTAGTAACATTGCAACACTCAGGCTCTTCTTCTATTACCTCTTGTGTTCACCATGTTCCCCTCCTTGTTCTATGCTTTCAATGCTTCTAAATTGCTCCCTGTCATTAAAGCATACCTTTTAAAGGCTATTCTCTGAAATCAAGGAACACCACAATAGCTGAAGAATTAAAATTTCAGGTGACCCAGTAATTATACCACTTGAAATCTGTGCCCTAATCTTGTCCTGCCCTTTCCTGATTGCTTATTTGTCCATGCTGTGTTCTCATGCTTAGAATGGGATCTCTATTCTTCTTTTTTTCCCATCCCACATCTACTACAATTTTTAGGCTGATAATCTACAAGATATTATTACAAAGAAGAGCAAGAATGAAATATATCATAAAGGAATTGCATGATGGAAAGAGGAGATAGATCAATGACACAATTACTTGGCATAAGGAAAGAAAAACAAGTGGACAGCCAGAGTATTTCACTGATACCTTTATGATGTTAAGAGAAAGAAAGGAAGACCTATAGCATGTTGGGTGGATACTTTGTGGCAAAATTTTGGGAGAACATGGGCAAAGTCAGGCATGGATGGGTTGGGATCTATATTGTTAGAAGGAAAATTAATGAGTCAGATCCATTTGAATGAGTATTTTAGATACTTATCTTTTAAAATCTAATTCAAATGTTATTTCTTCTAGGAAGCCTTGATGCCCCTAACCAGAAATAGTCTATCTCTCCTTGGATTTCCCATAACAATTTGTTTACATTTCCTTATATGTATTATTTTAGGATCATTGAATCATAGATCTGGGGACTTCAGGCCATCTAGTCACAGAATCATAGATTTTGAGAGGTAGAAGAGACCACTGTAACCATCTAGTCAACTCATCTCATTTTACAGATGAGGAACCTCAGCTTCATGGAGATTAAATGGCTTATCCAAAGCCATATATGCAGTAAGCATCAGAAAATGCCAAGATACAGGTTATAGGGGGATTCAAACTCAGGTCTTCTGTTTCTAAATCCAGTGCCCTTTTCATTGTATTAGGCTTATGATTTGCTTTGCTTTACAGTAATACATGTATATGTCATTTATCATGCTAGCTTATAAATTCCATGCTGGCAAATATTGTACCTTACTTATCTTTGTACCCTCATCATTGCTTGGTACTGGGCCTTATATATAATTAGTAGGCACTTAATAAATGTTCCTTGAATTTGAATTTGAATTTGAATTTGAAGTAGATGTATGACATTAGCAATACAGTTGCCAATGTATCATGCTGGGGCTACTTGCTAGCATTTACCAGGACAGGAATCGTTTATGTAATCAGAAATATAAAATTATTAGCTGCTTGTTGTTTAAAGATATAAAATATGTATGTATTAACCCAGCTGCCTGAAAGAGGCTCAAAAGGGGGTTGTAAATTGATTTGTATTTATCTGGTTCAACAAAAATCAGCTGAGTTGTTTTCATCAGCAGCTAAGATAATCATCTTAGCAGCTGTACTGTGCTTTTTGGAGGCCAGTCGGCATTTTAAGCATATTAAATTTTCATCTTTAACATATGTCATCACTAGTTGAAATGCTTGATTTAAGACTTTTTTTTAAAGTTATAAATACTCAGATTCTGGCTTTGGAAATGTCCTGCTGAATGAAGGAAGGGTGTTGTCCTAAATGTGAAACACTTGAACTTAGACCTTAGCAAAGAGTTTGGAGGCACTCATAGTCAAACCAAGGAGGCATTAATGCTCCCCTGTTTACTCCTAGGCCAACATTGATGAAAGAGGCAGTCTCAACTGTCACCTGGCTAGCACAGTAATGAGCAGGCTGAAGTTACTAAGATTTTTAACATTTCTAAAGTTCTTGCTGGAGGAAAGAAGCTTCAGGATAAAGAAAGGAGGATGCAGAGACAGATAACCTTCACATTCTACTGCTGAGAGTGTGTTCTTTAACACTGATTAATATGGAAGCAGGCAGGAGGATTTGGTAGAAATGCTGGATGGGAACCAGGAGGTTTTCTTTAAATCCTGCCTTTTGCATTGGCCTGCTGTGTGACCTTGGTTGAGAGCAGTAGTTGTGTTCTATCTTTCTCTTGCAGAGATGTTATTTGGATGAATGTGATAATTTCTCTGAAGTGCTTCAAGCTCCTTGCAGGAAGCTGCCATGTTAGTATAACCAGACTCTTCTATTTATCTCCTTTTATAAACATTCATTTTTTAGCATGGTGCAAACTGTCTGACCACACTGTAGGATCTGCAGCACTGTAAGAATATGTGGAAAGCAGCAAGGAGTATCCAATTACAATAAGATCTCAAATAGAGGATTGTAGCCAGAGTGTTACCAAACATAAAGAATTCTTATTCTTACCCCCTGGAGCATCCTATTTATTTTACACCTCTCTAGTTGTCAAGAAGACATTTCCAAAACTGTGTGGAATGTTGAACAAAGCACCAGATTTGAAGTCAAAAGATCTGGATTCAAATTCTGATTTTCCTATTTACTATTTCTGTCACCTTGGATAATTTGTTTAACCTTTATAGGTATCAGTTTCTCATCAACAAAATGAAGAATTAGATTTGGATTAGATGACTTCTGAAATCCTTTCTGCATAAAAATCCATCATCTTTGTATCAGACCCAAATGTGGTAAAACCAAAGGCCACTCATTATAGTTTAGCCATTGGAGAATGAGAGTTAAATGGGCAGGATTCATGTAGTTTATTTGATGATTCCTGGCTTCTATACTAGGATTTTCCCATCCCTTCATTAATGTTTCTCCTTATAAGTTATAAAAGATGGGGGTATAAATACAAGTAGGATGCTAGTGTTCTCGACTCTGATGCTTACTCTTCTAATACCACTGTCTGGTAGCTATCCTTTTCTAACACCTCATTTCCATTAACCTCCTTATGCCCTGCCTCTAATTTGCAATGATAGAGAAAAAATTCTCCACAGGTCTTCTCGTCCAACATGTACAGGAACAGAAATCCCATTCACAATATCATGTCAAGTAGATATCTAGTTTTCACAGAAAACCTCTAGTTATGGGCAGTGAGCTATCTCCCAGGGGCACCCATGCCATCCTGGACAGCTCAAATTGCTAAGAGGTCCCTGGTCATTTCTAGGTGAAACCTCTCATCCTGGAAACTTTATTTTTACCTATTACTCCCAGCTTTCTACTTTGGGGTCAAAGCAAAACAAATCCAATTTTTCTTTTACCCGATACTTAAAGAGTTTTAATTTCCTTCTTTCCATCTTCCCACTCCAGTTCTGTCTTCCATAGAATAAATATCCCTAGCTTCTTTAACTGATTCCCATATGGCATAGTATTCAGTTATCTCACTAACATTCATCTTCTTGCAGACATACCATATCTTTCTTGCCCAAAATGTGATGTCCAAATGAATATCACACTCCAGATGTTATGCTTCCTATATTTTCAAAGCACTTATTTCTATGTTACTTGGAAATTATGAGCATTTTGTGTGATGACATTCCTAAGATGTTCTTATATTTTTATGAATCAATGTTATATGTAAGAGTTCTGTTGATAATAATTCTCCAATTCTGACATAGTTTATTTGTTGAGTTCTCAAGGATATATTGAAGTCTGTATTGGTTATAGTGGGAATTGCCTTCTGTTTTATGAAACACAGTGGGCTTCCATTGTATAATTTTAGCACTCAGGTTGTGTCTTGTTAGGTATGCAGTACGTGATAAATTTTGATGCCAAAGAGACCAAAGTTAATTAGTTCTATGAAGACTTATAGCCTCCCCTAGAAATAAAACCAGAAAAAGATGTCAGATACATCATAGGGGATTGGAATGCTAAAATAAGAAATCAAAAGATAATTGGAATAACAAGCAAGTTTGGCCTTGGACTACAAAATAAAATAGGGCAGAAACTAACAGAAATTTGTCAAGATAACTTGCTGGTTATAGCAAACACTCTTCTTCAACAACCCAAATGTAACTTTACATATAGACATCACCAGATGATTGATATCAAGATCAGATTTATTGTATGCTTGGCAGCCAAAGACCTGTCCTTCATATATTGCTGTGTTACACAGCATGCCTATCACATGATGTGCACCATACCATAACATGATGTGGGACAATGCATCCATCCATTGTGTGGCATGTCATCACATAAAATAATCTGTTCCTCATATGGTGTGACATGTTTGTCACAGAATATGGACAGACTTCAGGAAATGGTGGCTAGTAAAAGGACGTGGCATGCTATAGGTTATGGGGTCATGAAGACTTGGACATGAATGAATAACTGAACAACACCAACAACAATTATCGGTATTTTGTAGAATAAAGTTCAATTGTTCAAAAAGAATTTCTGAGCTCTTTGGACATATTTATAATGTGCCCTGAGAATATCTATCAATATTCTTCCTTTTGCACCACTAGGTGTTAATTGTTCTATAGCTGCCTTGGGGGGATGAGCTCTATTTCAGTAACATTATTATTATTTTATATATCTAGATTCATTGGCTTTGATTTTACCAAACCAAAAGTACACATTAAAGGTGGTTTGGGGTACCCATTACTCTAAATAAGTTCTGCCCATTAGTCTTTGACTTCGGTATACTAACCAGTTTCTTAGAACATGCGGGTTTAGCTTTCCCTTATATTCTATGTCTTACCTAGAAAAGAGTGAGGTATTTAAAAGTATTACTTCCAACTATTGAGTCAATTTGACCTTAGGATTCAGGATCAAAGCCTTAGTCTCCATTCTCGTTGATGTATATTAAGATTTTTTTTTTTTAGTGAGTTCAAATGACACATTTATACTTTTGGGAAAAGTGTGTACTAGATGAAGTAGTTCAAAGTGCTTGTTAGTGAATCCATATAACTTGGTGTTATTTATGCAATCAAATTATTAATACATTGATTTAATATAATTCCCACTTTAACTTGATTGCCATACTCCATTCTATTCTGGAGTGATGATGATAGATTCAAGGCTAGGCAGGGCCTTAGGGTTAAATGATCTCCCTGGAAGATGTCAAATTTGAAATCAATTGCTCTTCATGTCATTGGTTTGGTGGCATCTTTTATATAGAGAAATTTTTTCTGTGAGGATATAAAAAATCTGGCATTACTTATTTTGTAGATTTTTAGTATATGACCAAGTCATGGGCATAGAACTGAGGCAAAAAATTTAGATAATCAATACAGGTGGAATAAATGGGAATGTAATTTCAAGAGATTTCTTCAACAATCCAAATCAATAATGATCATAGATTATAGGATCATACATTTGGGGCTATTGAGTTGCCATTTGTACTTTTGAGACTTTTTGGCACATAACTTTTAGCTCCTCAGTCAATATATTATTTTCTTGTGTTTATAGATCTTTTGAGAGACATAAATTGTTACTGCATTTTATAAAATACATAAACATATAATTGTCCTAAATTTTGAGAAGTCACTAATATTGTCTCCAACTGCTAATAAACATCTCACCAATTAAAAAGAATAGGCTCAGGATTGAACAAGAGAGGGAGCTGGTGAAATGCTATTTTAAAAATTTAAGCACCACTGGGAAATATTTGAGGTAATAATTATGGATCTTGTCTGGATGTCTCACTTCCCAGTTTTGCAGAGAAGTTAGAATTCTATGTGAGGGACTCTCTTTACCACTGAAGATTGGAACAATTTTTTGCAATTTGTAGTCTTAGAGAGTTGCCTAGGGGACACTAAGATGTTATGTTAAGTGACTCTCCCAGGGTTCCATAGCCAATAGATGTCAGAGACAAGATTTGATTCCATGTGCTCCTCTAGACTCTCGGGTCAACCCACTATACCACAGGGTCTCTCAAGATATGAATCATAGAAACAAAGACCTCCAAGTCAGAAGTGACCTTAGAGATCGACTAGTCCAAATCTATACAGAAATAAATTCCCACCACAATAAGCTAGAACTTCCCAGAAGGGTTTATTGAATACATAATTGCTAGATAGAAGATCACAAGAGTATAAAAGGTGCTAATAGGAGTTCAGATGATGGAGAGATCACTTCCTGTTGGAAGGATTAGAGGAGACTTTGTGGAAAAGGAAGCATTTCAGCTGTGCCTTAGAAGATAGGTAGGATGTCAAAAGTAGGTGATTGTACAGGGAATATAAACAGCAACATGAAAGAAGGTACAAGACACCACCAGTCTAGCTTCTGAGAAAGATTACGTTAAACCTCTAAGCAAACTACATACCCCTCAACAGTGTCATGCCTTTTTGAGTTCTCTCATCAAATCTGAAATGTATACTTGATGACGAAATCCCAAATCATCTTGTTATAGAGAATTTTCCTCCCCTTTCAGTTGAGGTAGCTGGTGTAAATGTCTCTGACTTCCTTATCAAGGCTAACACTGCTGGGGGTGGTGTGATTCCTCATATCCACAAGTCTCTGATTGGATAGAAGGCAGAGCAGAAAACTGCATAAAGTGTTGTTTTAACCAACCCTCTTCTTCCCTGTCATTGCACTATAGCTTTGACAGAAGAAATAATGGGGATATGTGGAATTTTTTAAAAACAGTTATATGGAAAAGCATAGTCAATTTATTATAGACATGATAAAACATTGTAAATTCTTTAGATTCCAGGTCTGACAAAGTATCCTGTCATGTGGCAGCAAATTGTGTGTTGGTTAGCTGGCTTTCTTGCCATGTGTTTTATATTAAAATGGACTGATAAAACCATTCCACCCCCCAAAAAACATATTTTATTTATCTTTTAGTTCTTCCAAAATTAAAAATATCAATTCCTACTGCTAAGGAGGAAAAAAAAAACAAAATAAAAAGCCTCTCTTTCTTCTAAAATCATGGGATACAAAATGATCTGTTCTGGGATGGATGAGTGCAGAGGACTAGGAGGGGAGGTGACAAGCCAAACCCCCTCCCAAGTGCTTAAAAACAACCAAAAAAACCCCTGTTCAACAGAAACTGTAATAAATACAGGACAGTGCAAGATAAGTAAAAATGAAGAACAGTGACTAGAGACTGTATTGTCTTTCTTTCATCTCCCTTCCTTTCTTTCTCTGATAAGATCTTTCAGGGTATTGAACAATTACTTTTCTCATTCAGAATTGTTGTTGCTTTAAAACAATCCCTCTAGATTTCACTGGGAATTGGATGTGAGACACAACTATTCCATCTTGGATGAGAAGTTGGTAGAGAAAAGCAGTATTCCTTTCTCTTTCTAACACTGTCATTTATGAATTTGTGGGGAAAAAAAGTGTGACAGTAAGACAGGGAAGCGCTGCTTATCTTATCTTTGGAGGCAGCAGGAGGACTTTGCATGAGTCAAGAAGCTAGGAAGACTGACAATTACTGAAGTTGCTATATGAAATTTATGGATTATAATAGCCTTTAGCAACTGTTGATTGCCCTCAGAAGAACCATTCCCTGAGTATTGCAAGAACTAAAAAGAGGGTTATGGCAAAAGGGTAGGACAGAAGGAGAGACTGAGCCTGCTGTTCAGGATCTAGGGTGTAGGTAATGTCCTATACCATTTTATAAAAAGGATAGCTTTGAGTTGCTTACAGAATCCATGTGGCTCAGAATCCAAGCCTCTTGGAAATGGGTTACATATGGGTGTCATAATCAGAAGTCAATAAGGTCTTCCAGGCAGAGGATGACAGATAACAAGAGAGGGAAGAAACTATATTAATAGCTGATGCCTCTGGCTTCCTTCATGAATACCTCTTCCCTAGGGCATCCATGTGGGGCCACTGTTTCATGTCATGGTCTCAGGACATGTAGGCTGGTGGGTCTTGAAATTCACTGAGTGTATTGCTCCATACAAAATGACCCTCAAACCCATCAACACAAACGGTAAAAAGTCAAAGAAAACAAAGGGAAAAATGCAGTTTCTATGTCGTGTAAACTATTGAGGGGTTGGTTGGCGGAAGATGGGATTATAATGTGAAAGTTCGAATCTGCTTCCTCATTTTCTTGAGTGGTATAGAGCTCTGTCTGGAGCTGTGCACAGAACCCTTTTTTTTCCTGCTCATGGACCAGCTTTGTTCCTCCTCTTCCTCATAATGGCTCTCACAGTTGGCTCTCTCATTAAATCAATGCTGGAAATTAACAATGCCCCATAGCCTTAAAGAAGTGGACCAGATTTGAAGAAAATCAAAGTGCAGTCAAAGAAAGACTTTAATAAGCAGTGAAACTGTAACTCACCCCTCAATATGGTACTTCTTGAAACACTACATATATCGACTTCCTCACTGCCATCAGGGCTGGTATAAATTCTTGTGGCTTAATAGATTTGGTAAGACTGCATTTCATGAGCAACTTACCTATTCAGAGTGCAGCAGCCTTTTGTAATCCTACCATTGCTTCTGAATTTTGTAAGTCTGTAATAAGACTCTGGGTATTTACAGGAAAGGGCCTGTTCCATTTAAGTGTAAGTCCCCCATTTTATTGTTACCTAGGGATACAGTCAAACTATTTCTCTTGGTTCCTGAATATAGGCCAACTGTTTTATATTACAGAACTGTGACCTCACAAAGTCAATTACTTTTATAGAGAAATGAATTTTGATGGTTTTACTACTTGGCTTGGTGAGTTGCTTAACACATGGCTCTTGATTTTTATCAGCAAATGTGTTTTTTTATGTTGTTGTACTCACTCCCTGTGTAACCAGACATTACAGTATATCATGGCATCTTTGTTATTTTATATTATATCTTCTGACTAAAGATTTTTCTCAACAAAACATGAAGTGAAGTTCTCTCCTCAGTGATGGTGGTAGTAGGGAGAAGGGGGTTTGAAGAGAGAGGTGAAGAGTCAGAGCTGCTACCACAAAGTGTGGTAGTCAATCACAAAAGAATAAAAAGTTTACTATAACACAAATTTGTAGTTACCCCAGTAAACACAGTTGGGGGACTTCTTCCAGTGTGGGCTAGCACTGTAGGAGTAGAATCACAGAAAGAGGTTGGTTACAGTTTCCCGGTATTGAGAATCACCAAGATACAAAAAATGATTCAAGTCAGTGAGAGATCAAGGGTAGAGAATGATAAGTAATCAAACTGGTAAACTTTAATTTTCAGTTTTGTGGAGGAAGAAAAATAAGGCCTGACCAGGATGGACTGGGAGCATAAGAAGGAATAAAAGAACTGAAGGGCGGTAAGAACAAAGACTAGATTGAGGAGTGAGGCAGAAGGGATAATAGGACAGCAGATTTTGGTAATTGATGGAAACTTCAGAGTTTAGATTATGAAGGTAGCACAGTTATGAATTTGAGATCTATTATATGACAGGAAGTTTTAAGGATGGCACATTTGAGTAGACATTATTAAGGCTATCATCATGAAAATATGTGAAGGGACTAGCTGGACTTTCACAAATATTATTCACAGTCACCAGATGTTTGCAGAATATAAGAATCAACTATATTGTTTGCTGGCTATAAAAAAAGTATTTGATTTACTAGAACAAAATATAGCCTTAAAGGCTTTCATCTAATGAAGTATCTCCCATGCCTATATTGAGATCACAGAAGATTCCTCGAGAGATCCAGAGACAGAGATGATATTTAATATTCTACTGCTTATAATGATATACATTAAGGCAAGTGAGCCATTAAATAGTGTGTCAGATTATGTAGAGTCCGCTCTCTAAAGGTATTTGCCATTGTCATGAAGGGGATACAACAAAACATCCAATTGAAAGATGACTGGTGTTAAGGTTGATCATATGCCACTGTTTGTGGATGAGATTTAGCTGATTATGTTAAGCCCTGAACCTCCAAATTACTCAGTAGAATTTGGCTCAAACTATAGTCAGTAAAATTCTGTGTGTGTCAGGCTATGCTCCAGAGTTTGAATGGATGTCTCAAAGAGCCCAGGCAGCTCTCTAATATTCTAAATTTCCAAACAGTTATTGATCTGAATTGATAAAGTTTCCTCACTGGACTCTCCCTACAACAATGAAATAACAAATCTAGCTACATGTCACATAATGGTCAACTTACTGTTTTCCCTTAGAATGATGTGACTCCCATTATGTTAAATTTATATATTACTCTCTTTTCAAATGTCATCCCCAAATGATTACTTGAAATTAGTAAAAAAAAATTTAGAGAGAAAAGCTATCAATCCTAGTAGAAGAGTAACAGCAATTTTTAAAATGTAGGCATAATTTTGACTAAATTCATCATCAGCTATTGTTAGAAGCACTATTAATTATTGTTAAGTACTTTTCTTGTTTTCCTCTTTCAAAATAGGATGAACATAGTGTAAGGCAATACTATTAAAATATGAGCATATTTGTTTCTGAAAGGGGCAGAAAAAGTACTTGCATATAAAGAAAATTAAATAAATCAATTTGGGAACCATGTATGGTTATATCCTTCCCATAGCTGAAGATTTTGGTGGCTCCAAGACTTACAAAAAGATATTTTATGTAATAAAAACTGCTAACATCTATGTTTAAGGAAAAAGTTTACAAAATGGAAATGAGCTGTTTGGTTGCCACAAGGGAAGAAAATGGACTTTTGCATAAATACTTAAATAATTTTATAAATTATGTAAAGTGATGTCCCCTTCATATGCAAACAATTTAGAGTCTGACAAGGGGAGGGGAAAAGTACCTTTATTTACTAAAAATTACAAAATAAAATTGTGAAGAAAAAGTTGTCAAGACAGAATGTTAGAGCACCAGTTTGAGGATTGAAAACTGAGACTACAAGACTTGGTGGTCCTTTAGCACATTTGCATGCGATTATTTTTTAGGTTTAAGAGATTAAAATAGACAAAATGCTAAATCCAATACTTGTTTGAAGACTATGGAACGATCAAATAATGACTTGTTTTTGTAACAAAGAAAGAGGCCTTGATTTTTTCTTAACTTCTTAATAGAAAGGTGGGGGTAGTTAGTGCCAGGAGACTCTGATTTGAGCCATTTGAGAAGTGAACACAAGGAATAAAGACTCAACATGGAAGAAGGAAAGCTAAATTTAATGGAACTATGACAAAAAGACTTCAACTGCTGGTTCATGATTGATTGCATAAAAGCTCAAGATAATGGGAGCCAGCTGAATGACCTTTTAACTTTTATCTATACTTTTGCCAGTGGTAAAGCCTCTCAGTGGTACCTGCTACTCAATTTTGCCCTCTTTAGTTTGAGAGGGGAAAGCATAAAGGGGGAGAGAGAGACTTTGCATCTCATTGGTTGTGGAATTGGCTAGTTGGCAGATGACTGGAAGACTCAAAAATCCTTGTGAATGAAGAGCTGGCTTGACTTTTCTGCAGAGGCCAGAGACAGCCAGCCTAATGAGCATTTCAGTTCTCTGGTCTAAAGGGGACAACTAGCCAATCCAGTAGCATTATACTTTCCCAACATCCCTTTAAGGTTATGACTTAAAAAGAGTTGTCGTGCCTTATCAGTTCAAAAGGAGAAAAAGATTTGCCTAGCTAGACGGAAGAACAATACATTATAAAGAGCATATATTGAGTATTTGTTACTGTCTTAAGTACTAAGGATAGAAAGAAATGCAAAAGATAGTTCCTGCCTTTACGGAGCTCATAATCTAATGGGAAATACAACACATAAAAAGAAACTAAAAGGTAATGGGGAAGAAAGGGTGCTGATGATATGTGAGCTTCAGAGTTGATTCAGTCTAGGAAAATGAGTTTCTGGAGACAATGATGAAAATCCAATTGGTCAACTTGATTGGAAAAAAAATTTTTTTAATTAAAAAGAGCAGTTAGCAGAGAAGTTTCATCTTCAATATTTGGCCTTACAGTGAAAAGTCTGAATTAATTTAAGTGTTGACTGATTTGATCTCCTTGTTGTCCAAGGGACTCTCAAAAGTATTCCCTAGTATCACAATTCAAAAGCATTGATTTTGCAATGCTCAACTTTTCGTATAGTCCAACTCACAGCCATTTGTAGCTTTGAGTATATGGACCTGTGCTGGCCAGATGATGTCACTGCTTTTTAGTATGCTGTCCAGATTTGCTTTAACTTTTCTTCCATGGAGCAAGCATCTTTTGTGGGTTTTTGTTTTGTTTTGTTTTGTTTTTGGACTGGATTAATGACATCCAGGTCTATAGTCCATAGTTATGAATTACCTCCAAGTACATGAGTTTTTCTGACACGTCAAATTTCTACAAATGAACTCTCCCCCACAGATATTGAATGAATTGGTGGAAGAGTGTAACTCAGGTTCATGTGATAATTGTGACTGATTATTTCTGAATTTCCTTCAATTGAGTAATTGATACTTGCTTTATAATGAGTAACTATCACTGCTTTTGTATTATTATAAAATAAAAGGTTATATTTAAGAGATAAGGGTATCATGTTTATGGGTGGTTGGTTTTTATAAATGATAATCACACTGATGGAGGTTTTAGGACTTTACTGAGGCGTAGGGGGAGTATATTTACCACAAGGTTACCTACCTCTAGTATGAGATGAGAGAGGTGGGGGGGAGGGGGAAGAGGATCATAATATGGTAGTGATCCTTCTCTGAGAATCTAAATAAGCTGGTATGAGTACAGGTTAAGGGGGAAAAAATTTTATCAGAGAATGACTGTGGTGTTTTGCTCCAGGCATGCCATGATTTTGTTAAAATAGGAATGATTTTACGGTATGTAGAATTGGAAATGGAAAGGAATTCACTTATTTTTGTATTATATGTACAAATTATATACATCTCTATTAACATTAACAATAGCAACAGTTGATATTTATACAGAAATTAAAGGTTTGCAAAACATTTTATGTAATTTTCCAGCTATGACATAGAATCACAGAATTTGAGAGTTGCAATAGATCTCAACAGCCATCTAGTCTAGTCGTAAGGCTCAAATGAGTTAATAATTGTAAAATGCTTAGCACAACCTAATCTCCTACCCAAAAAATGGATACTAGACACCTTTGTGATAATGATCTTCCAGTGTCTCCTTCACATCTTTCATTTGAAAGGGACCTTACTCTTGTAGTCCATTGTAATTTGGCCCAGTTCTAATAGTTATAAAGCTCTTCCTAATATAGTCAAAATGTACTTCTTTTTAACTACTACCCAGTGGTCCCAGTTTGGGCAAACAGGAAAAAAAAAGAATTTTCAAAAGAATTGAAATGTTTAATTCAATAAATGTTTGTTCTTGTCATTTCTTGTAGTCTTTCCCTGCCACCAGCTGACCGTGTGACTGTGGATGTAGCATTTGACCTCTCTAAACCTCATGTTAAAAAATATCTATCAAAGGAAGAAGTTGAAGCAGATGATCTCTATGGGTTATCTAGATGATCTCATCCAACTGTGAAATTCTACCATCTAGGAGATCCCATTTTATGTTGATAACTATGTAATTCTCTAGGTCCTGGTGGATAACACATATCCCAGGTGGATAACAGCAACCAATGTTGACATAGTGTTGTTCATGGTGTTTTTTTAAGCACTGTGATAAGCACTGAAGGAGATACAGAGGCCATGTTTGACATGGCCCTTGTTTTCTAGGACTTTTTAACTTGTTAGGATAGATAAGACAAAATTCATGCAAAAATTCATGAAACTGTGGTATTGATTGTAAATGCAATAGGAATCCAGAAAAGAAATATGACAGTCTTTGCTCAAGAAGCTTATTTACTGTATTTGGGAAGTGACTGTGTGGTAGATTGGATAGAGTACCAGGACATGGGGTTAGGAGGGATTTCAATTCTAATCCCATTTCTTTGCTTTCTTTTTTTTTAAGGGGGGGGAGGGCAGAGCAATTGGGGTTAAGTGACTTGTGCTCAAGGTCATACGACTAGCGTTAAGTGTCTAAGGTCGGATTTGAACTCGGGTCCTCCTGACTCCAGAGCCAGTGCTCTATTCACCGTGCCACCTGGCTGCCCCTCTAATCCCATTTCTTATACTCTCTAATTGACTCTAAGCAAGTCATTTAATTTCCCTGAGCCTTAACTTTCCCATCTATAAATTAGGTGTAATAATGCATTTTAGAATCTATCCTTCAGGTTTATTCTGAGGGTAAAATAAGGTCAGAGAATCTCAGAGTTAGAAAGGACCTCAGCGTCCATGTAGAATAATCCATATGGAACCAAGAATATCTCCTATAAGACCACCAGAAAGATGTCTTTCAGCCTTTGCTTGATTACTTTTGGAGATGAGAAACCCATTTCCTCCTGGGGAAATATTTCACTTTTAGATAACTCTAAATATAAGTAAAATTTCTTCTTCCATTAAGCCTAAATCTCCCTCTGGAATTTTCACTCAATCCTCTAACCTCTGGGGCCAAGCAAAACAAGTATAATCCTTTTGCCATAGGATAAATCCTTGAGGCCAGTTATCATCCGCCTCCCTCCACTACCTCTTCTCTGCTACAAACTAAACATGCCCACCTCCTCCCAGAATTTAGAGGTGTATTTTCCAATTCTATCACTATTTTTTGTCCTCTTCTTCATATGCTCCAGCTTGTGAATAGCTCTCCTACAGTGCGAAGTCTAGAATAGAACATGGTTCTCTGAATGTAGTCTGAGCAGGGAGGGCAGAATGATCTTCTACTTCACTTATTTTTGAATTATATGTACCTCTATTGACATTAACAATAGCAACAATTCATATTTATACAGAAATGAAAGGTTTGAAAACATTTGATGAAATTTTCCGGCTATGACATAGAATCACAGAATTTGAGAGTTGCAATAGATTTCAGCAGCCATCTAGTCTCGTCGTAAGGCTCAAATGAGTTAATAATTGTAAAATGCTTAGCACAATGCCTGGCATATAGTGAACACTATCAATGTTATAATTATTGCTGTTATTATCTAGTCAGTCAGAAATATTTTATTAAAATACTACTATATTCCAGGTTAAACCCCAAGGACACAAAGTGGAAAAACATCTCTCCTGTCAAGGAGATGACGGGGGAGACAACACGCAACCCATTATGGATAAACAAGCTATATACAGGATAAATGGGGAAAAATCAACAGAGAAAAGACATTAGCATTAATGTTGTTGTTGTTCAGTTGTTTCCATCACACCCGACTCTTTATGACCCCATTTGAGGTTTTCTTGGCAAAGATACTGGAGTGGTTTGCCCTTCCTTCTCCAGTTCATTTTAAAGATGAGGAAACTCCTCATCTACTATGTGTCAAGATGTCAAGACTTGTGGGATACAAAGGAAGGTGAAAAACTAGAAACAAAATGAACAAAAACCCAGTACTTGATCTCAAGGAGTACACAGTCTATTGAGGGAGACAACATACGAACAACTATTTACATACAGACTAAGTACCAATGAATTGTAGAGACATTGGCATTAGCATTAAGGGGGATACGAAAATGCTTGTTACAGAAAATGGAATTTTAGCTGCCACATGAAGGAGGGAAGGCAAGCCAAGAGATGGAGATAATGAAGGAGAAAATTCCAGGCATGAGAGACAGTGAAAATGAATGGAGTCAGGAGATGAAGTGTCTTGTTGGAGAAACAACAAGGGAACCAATGTCATTGGATCACAGAGTATTTTGGGAGAGATAAAGATGTAAGAATACTGGAAAGACAGGAAAAGGCTAGTATCTAAAGGACTTCAAAATCTTGACAGAGGAGTTTATCTTTAATCCTGGAGGTAAAATAAAATTATTTGAATTTTTTTTTTAACAGAGAGGTGATGTGATAGAAGAACAATTTGACAATTGAGTAAAAGATGGACTAGAATAGGGAGAGAACTGAGGCAGGGAGACTGCTACAAGGCTATTGAAGTAATCTGGACATGAGGTGATGGCAATGTCAGAGGAAAGGGACATATATGAAAAATGTAAGATAAAATAGTTGAGAAAGATACTTAGATTGTGAGCCTGAATTACTGAAAGGATGGTGCTACCCTGAATAGTAATTGGGGATTTAGGAAGTTTAGGGTGGGTGGGCAGAATGAGTTCAGTTTTAGACATATTAAGTTTCAAGTGTCTATAGGACAGCCACTATGGAATATACAATAAACTGTTGGAGATAAGAGACTGGAGTTCAAGAGATATTAGGCCTGAATGAATGGATCTGAGAGTAATCTTTGTAGAGATGATAATTGAATCTGTGGGAGTTTATGATATTGTCAAGCAAATTAGTATAGAAAGAGTAGAGAAGAGAAGAGAAGAGGGCCCAGGAGAGAGCCCTGCAGGAATCCCATGGTTAACAGGCATGCCTTGGGTGAGGAGGATCCATCAAAGAAGACTGAGAAGTAGTTATCAAATGGGTAGAAGGAGAGCAAGGAGAGAACAGTGTTGTGAAAACCTAGAGGGAAGAGAATATCACGTCAGAGAGAGAGATCAATAGCATCAATGTCTGCAGAGAAGTCAAGAGGGATGAGGACCCAGGAAAGCCATTTGATTTGGCATTTTAGAGATCATTGGTCACTTTGGAGAAAGCTGGTTGAGTTGAATTATGAAGTTGGAAGCTAGGTTGCAGAGAGTTATGAGAGAGAAAGGAAAGGAAATGGACCCACTGATTATAGGTGGTATTTTTCAGGGAGTTTAAACACAAAAGGGAGGACAGAATAGTTATAACTAATAATAATAACTGATAATCCCTATAAGTAATAGAGATTGAAGGAGGTTTTTTTTGAAAGTTTTCATGTTTGTTTCTTGCACATTGGATCAATGGGGTGTTTGTAATTAAAATGGATTATTTAGCATCCCCAAGTCACTTGTGAACAGGGTCACATTTCTTTGTGTCTTTGCATATGCAAGAACACCTTCACTGATCTCAACCTCTTGACATCCTGAGGTCCAACACCTTTTCTTCCATGGAATCTTCTCTTACTCCTTCCCCATAAAAACAAACACATATATACAGTCCCTTGGAAATTATTATTTTTTTCCTTGTCTGATCTCATACCACTTTGTTATCCTCTCCAGTACTTAAAATAGTTTACTTTGCATTATATTCATTTGTTTAAATGCCTTACTCCTTCCAATTAGATTGTCAGCTCCTCAAGATAATTAACTCATTAATAAATGTTTATTGATCACCTGCTCTGAGCAGAGGACTATCCTATGTGCTGGGAGGTACAAAGTTTAGCTACTCTAATGGTATCCACATTCTCTGCTATAGAGGGTCAGGGTACAAACATAATTTCAAAACATAATAAAATTTTGATCTTGATTTAAGCAACTAGTTAAGGGAAGAGACATTGATTTTTGTACTGCCCCATTACCTTATCCTTATACCTTGCCCGGTATAAGAGGTACACACAATAGATTCTCAATAATTCTTAGATGGATGGATACCATCATCACCAGTGTTACTTGATATAATTAACCCAGAAAAAAGCAGAAACCCAATCTATGGACCTTTTCAATTAACTGGACATTTTAAACTTCTAGGATTTAGATGCATAATCAGATGTATTTACAACTGGAATATATCTTAAGAGGTCATGTAGCCCAACTTCCCCTCATTTTATTAGCAAGGAAACTGACACCCAGAGAAATAAAGTGACTTGCCCAGGACCAAATGGAAAGTAATTAGCAAAGCTAGAATTTGAGCCCAGGTTCTCTGGTTGCAAATCTCATATTATCAAGTTAGAAGAAACACTAAGAGAATGTAGTCTAAAACTTTCATCTTGTAGGGAAGGAACCTGGAACCCAGAGAGGTTCATTAATCCTAATACCTCATATATATAGCATTTTATAGTTTGTGAAACACTTTAGAAATATAATTCCATTTTATCTTCACAATAACCCAAGGAAATAGGGGCTATTATTATTCTCATTTTATATAGATGAGGAAATGGAGACTGAGAGAGGGTAAGGGACTTTCCATGGGTCACACAACTGGTAAGTTTGAAGTTGGATTTAAAATCAGGTTTTCCTGATTTCAGATATAGCACTTTGTATTCACTTTGCCACCCAGCTGCCAAAATCATGTTGTTGGTCCTTAATTTTCGAAAACTCCAGTGATATCTTGGCTTGAGAATGAACTGGATTTAAGTGAGGCAGAGTTGCAGAAAGTTGTCAACCTCACTCTGTCTTCCACAGTCATCAGAGTCCAGTGGCAGAACAAAAGTCAAGTTGATTGGCAATGACCCAGGATGCAATGGATGACCTTGATTTCTTAGAATGTCTGACCAAGTTCTAAACTGCCTTCATGACTGTATCATCTATGCATTCTGCCAGACAAATTCTTCACATGTTTGGGGTGGACATTCCTCTAAATCATTGACAGATTTGAGGCCTATTGATGACCCTCAGACTGGATTAGTCTTGGTGTGGAGATAGTTTTACTATGATGTGACCACTGTACATGTTACAACTTCTTAGAGTCACAGGTGAGAGTAGAGTGCCAGGTGGATACCAAAGGTGGATAAGCAGCACTGAAAAGGGCTTGGCAAGTCCTCACACACCAGAAGAGTTGGTCCTCTCTGAATATCTCATACACCCCTAAGATCATATAGCAAGGTAATTAAGGAGTGGGAAGTAGAAGATGGATCTGTCTCCCAACCCAGTTGTCTTATATCTATGGCAGAAAGAGACAAATCTCAAGGGAACAAATTCATACCAGGAGCTCATGTTCCCTAAATGGAGCTGCCAGAGGATGTGATTCATTTAGTATATAGTTCAGTGTATTTGTTGTTTTCTGCACAGTGGCCTGCAATTAGGAATGGGGTTCAGTCAGGTGACCCTGAGATGCTGCTATAAGTTCATCAACGATTAAATAATCTCTTGATCCTTTATTTCCTTATACATTTCAAGAAGATTTTTACCAATGCTCAATCCTTTTCCAACCAAACAATAAGTGAGTAAGAATATCTCATTCTCTAGGCAATTTTTCCTCAACATATTACTGTGCATAGTAACAATGGTGCCAAGCTTTCAAGTTTCACTAATAAAGACAATTTGAAAAATATCAAAAATAAACCCAACTCCTGCAAGTTTCACATTTCTATCTGAAAATGGGGATAATAGCTGTGCTATCCCTCTTACCAGCCTGGCATGGAGATTAAGAAACAATATAGTGAGACAGAAAGAAAACTGAGCTTAGTTTGAATCTGAGCTTTGTTACTTCAGAAACATGACTAGGGATCTTTAAGGTTCCAGCTTAGAGAAACTCATGACTCCATTATTACTGTGAGTGAGCCACTTGACCTCTGAATTTTGGTTTCCAAATCAGTAAAATGGGAATGATAATAATAATAATAATAGTAATAGCTGTACAACCTCCCAATTATTGTTTTTGTGAGGAAATCTCTTTGTAAACCTGAAATGTGAGATACTATTAATATGACCCCTATATGGAGCATGATGAGTCTTCCATGTGAATTCCCAAAGAACTTCAATAATCCAAGCAGCCCGCACTAGTTCTTATCTTCCTAAAGTCTAGACGCAGCAGTTCTCAATCTGAGTTATGTTCAATTTGTAACAATGAAAATACATCCTGCACATCAGATAGATTCATAACAGTAGAAAAATTACAGTTATGAAGTAGCAATGAAAATAATTTTATGGTTGAGGGTCACCACAACATGAGGAACTGTATTAAAGGGTCGTGGCATTAGGAAGATTGAGAACCACTGAGAAAGGCATAGTGCTCCTTTATTAATTAACCCCCTAGGCAAAATAATGAAAAATTTTACCTCTTTGGAGGTATCCAACACTTAGCACAGTGCCTGGTATATAGGAGACCCTTAATAGATGTTGATTGATTACTATATTCAAGCTACCAATCAAATAATCATAATTATAATGATGATAATATCATTTATATGGCACTTTAAAGTTTGCAAAGTTCTTCTCATTTGATCCTCAAAACAACTCTGTGAGGTTGGTAGGGTCATTAGCTACATTTTACAGGTCAGGAAACTAAGGAAGATTATTGTTAACGAACTTGCCCAGGGTTACATAGCTAGTAAGTATCTGAGTCAGGATGTCTTTAGGTCTTTCTGACTGAGTCTCAGGTGCTGTCCACTGCACCTTCTAGTTGTCCTAGTCTCTGGTACACAGGCCTTGCCTTTTCTCCCCACTACACAGGTTCAAATGATTAAGCAAGTAACAAGTCTGAACTGACCATATTCTGAATTTTAACCTAGGTATTGATGTAAAATATTGCTAGGATTATAAAATAGGAAAATCCATGGCTCCAACCCTCACTCTGAATCCATTTTGGTCTTAACCCGCATCATTTGTTGTTGTTTAGTAGTCCCTCAATTGATTGTACACGGAGAACAAAAATGTGGTCAAGCTATACATTAAGCATTCCTACTTCGAGCATTTTCTTTACCCATTGATTGGTCTTCTCCCTCAACATTATTCAATTATCCTGTGTTTGAAAACAATAAGGGAAGATGTGCTAGACCCTAATACTGGATGGACTTGGGAGTACAGAGGCAAGAGAAGTATGGAGCAAAGAGTCTACACTCCTCCTTGCATTGATATGTTACTATGGAATTTGCTTCTTCTATGATGATTCCCATACTCTCAGTTACCAACTTTCATTTTTAGTGAACAATGAAATCTGAGCTTTCCTGTGCACTAATCCCAATTATTGCAGGTAGAGAGAGGCTTGTGCCTCTATCAAGCCAAATGTCTGGCTGTGGCTGCTCATGGCACTGTTACGGAATACCAGTCTAGCCACAAAAGCTATGACTTCATGACTAACAGAAAACTTCTCAAGGGCATGAAGAAAGAAGGGCAGATCTGCACAAAAAATCACCCCTTGGCCTCTCGCTGTCTTTTTTATGAGATCCCTTTGGTTCATTCAATAAACAGTGATGAAGTGCCTGCTGTGTGCCAGGCACTGTCCTAAGCACTAGGGATATAAAAAGAGGAAAAAAATCAGTCCCTACTCTCAAGAAGATTACAATCTAATGATTTTGAAGAGCATACACTTGGGTTTACTTTCCTTCCAAAAGCTCACTGATGCAATTACTCTGTAGATTTTGCCTAAAAGGTTACTTTATGGAGAACTCACACAAGGGAAGTGTTCATATGGGAGTCAGAAGAAGTGATACAAGGACACTCTCAAGGTCTCTCTGAAAAATTTTGGAATTGATTGTGAGACATGTGAAACTGATACAGGACCACCTAATTATGCAGGTGTCAAAGAAGAAGCTGTGCTCTGTAAGCAAAGCAGAATTGCAGTTGCTCAACAGAAATGTGAGATAAGCAAATTTAGAAACATCACTCCAAATGTTTACATGAACTACCTATGCCAAACCTGTGGTCTGATCAGCCACAGTCAGACACACTGTCCCTTGACCTCAATATAGCAATGTCATTTTGGTCCTCTTAGAAAATGAAGGACCACAACCAACCAACCTTGTAGATGACCTTGGAACCTGTCTGCCTCTCACAGAAATGAAATGCATTGCCTACTTTCATTGCATTAATACTATGAATGCTAGATAATAGTTAATTCCATCAATAATAACCACATAAATGTTGATAATGATTGCCCCTCAAGTTTTTTACATTAGCCAACTCAGAGACTAACACGAAGTATGTTGAAAGTCCCCCAAATAATTACAGAAAGGATATTCATTGCCCTTCTCCCTTACAAGTCCTTTGAGAAACCCAAGTTTCTAAATCATTTAAGCAGGCTTCTTGAATCCTAGCCTGAGACAATGCTTGCTTTTAGAGATAATCCCTGCTGGAATGAACTTCAGTAGAATAACGCTTTGTCTTTTTTATTGACAGGTTTTAGCTACTTTATGTCTTTCTGTTTGCTCACATCAACCTTGTTATTTTTACTTTACAAGAAAGCAAACAGCCTGCAAATCTTTCTGCAGACAAGTCAATACATTTTTATACTTTCTGGTGTTTTATTTTCAGGGAAGTTCACGGGGAGACGGGCATGTAGCCAGATAGCCTGGAGGTAACTCAGTAAGACTCATGAAGCTGACTGCAGCAGACAAGTCTCTCCAAGCTTCTGACTTCTTCAATCACTTGTTGGACCAGAATCCAGCCCAGAGAGATGATGATTAACTAATCTGTCACTCTGATGCTCTGGTCACATTCAAGGTTATGGTAGGAAACTCTAAGAAGGAGAAGCATGAGTAGAGTTTTAAATTAATGCCTCTAAAGTTGTACAGATACAGCCATAAATAGCTGTCTGATGTTTTGATTCTGATGTTTTTTAATTTTTAACAAGGCCTGTAATTTTATTCATATAGAGACTTCCCAGCGAGAAAAGTACCTTATTCTACTGTAGGTCAGCACTAGTTATTCAGTTTATATAGTTTTGCAGTTGCATGAGGGCAGCAGGAGGGTAAGCAATTTGCCCAGAGGCACACAGCCAGTACATCTCAGAGGTGAATCTCCTCCTGTCGCTGAGACAAGGTCTCTCTAGATTACATCATCCTGCCTTGTCAGTATTTCTGTGATTTCTTTGAGGATCATCTCTGTCTCATTCACTAGGTTTTCCTCTTCTCCAAAAAACAGCAAATAGTGGCTCCTGATTGGCCCAGCTCAAATGACATCTCTTCCATGCAGGCATCTTGGATCCATCAGGCAAGAACTGACTTTCTCCTTTAAGTCTCAAAGCCTTTTCTCGGCAGCTCTCAAGCACACTTTGGACTTCAGTTGCCTGTAGATGTGTTTGATCTCTCCAACAAGATTATATACTGCTAGAAGACAGAAATTGTGTCTTATTCATATTCTTAACTCCACAACACCAGTACAGGACCCTTTACAAATAAGTGCTCAATAAGGTTTTATCAAACTGGAAATGACCTTACTCAATACATCCTGATATTATTGATGCGTAACTATTTCCACATTCTCTCCCATTTTCCCTTTCCATTTTATTCCCTCCCTCCTCCCCCATTCTCTCTTTCTTCCCCCCCTTTCTCTGTTCTGCCTTTCTCTTACCTGCCTTTCAATTCTTTCAACAACTACTTTTTTGGCAATAGTTAGTTTTATGCTACACGTTGACCCCTTGAAGGATAGAACAGCTGCTGGGACTATTGCCAAATGGGCCAGTTTTCCTGGCTCCAACTTGAGCCAAGAGGATTTCCAGGAATGCCTTCACCTTATAGGAACCAGTAATGTTATCCTGGAAGTTCTCATCTAAGGCTGGCTACCTCACCCAGGACACTCACCTTCTGCTTCTGAGGTTCTTACTTCCTAGGCTGTGTATGAAGACAGGAATTACAAAGGTAAGAAGGGTTCTTTCCTCCTATATCTTTTCATCCCACTCCAAATACAGCAACTGATGATAAACTGCCCTAGGAGAAGCAATTTAATTCACATTTATATTAGGCTTTTAGGCTCATGAAATGCCCTCACAGCAGTCCTAAGTGATGGGCAGAATGAACATTATTATCCTAATTATATAAATGAGGAAAATAGTCTCAGAAGAAACTTTGTCCAAATTTTACAGCTAATGCTAATAACAATTTTCACAATAACTGACACATTATAGTGCTTTTAGCTTTGTAAAATACTTTGTAGGGAGCAGAGGAAGAAAGCTAATTATACCCTCTTGGCTGGACCCCACTCTCATGTGGGCAGCACCTCATGTTCCCAACTCCTCCCTTTAACAACAACAAACAACAACAGTTTGCATTTATATAGAACTTAAAATTTACAAAGTATTTTATAAGTATTATACTATTTGATCCTCACTATAACCCTAGGATATAAGTGCTATTAATAGTTCCATTTTAGAGATGAGGAAACTGAGATACAGAGAATTTAGGTGACTTGCCCAGGGTCACCCACCTAGTATGTGTCTGAGGGGGGTTTGAACTCGGATCTTCCTGACTCCAAGTCCATTACTATATACATTGTGCCTCCTACTTGTCCTGTCATTGGTCTTGCTGTTTGCCAAAACTTGATATGGAAAGACCAAAAGGAAATTAAATGCATGTAACATAATTATTTCCAAGATCAGTGATACCATATTTATTTTCCTTCCCCATCATAAACCGCCTCAGCTTCATTAGTTCTAGTTATTGGCCTGGATTCTTAGAGTCTTTCTCTGCTTTAGAAAACTATGAATTACAAATTAATAAAATTTTTTTTCAGTCTAGCTCCTAGTCCCTGTATTTTTCCAGAGAATGCTTCCTACATCAATCTACCTCTCCCTCCACATACCTTTCTACCAATTTGCCTTTTTCTCTCTGTGACATTTACCCTCTGGACATGCTTAAGCTAACAGTACAATAAACAAATTAACTTAGACAAACAAAAAAAATGACAAAAAGGGAAGGAAAACCAACTCTTAAGAGACAATTATTGGGGGTAGAGAATCAATATAACAGTCAGGGGGATAGGAAAACAAAGATGTCATGCATTCTGTTCTCAGTGATGGGAATGACTCCAACCCCTTTGTATCTGCTTCAGGTGGCTCCCACATAATTCCTCTACAATCTTTGTCTTTGTGTGTGTAATGGTAATGGAATGTAAAGATCCTCTTGTATTGGCTTGGTTTTCAGGTTAAGTGTTAAGACCCAGAGCTTATGAACCCTACAGTGGGATGGACTTGTTGATGCGATGAGAGGGGGCTGAACTGGGAGGAGCTGGTGCCCTGTATAGCAAGGGGCCCAAGCTGAGAGAAGCTGGAAGAACTTTTGGGAGCAGCATCATGGAGGCAGAGAGTAAGAGAGAGAAAAAGAGAGAGAGAGAGAGACAGAGACAGACAGACAGACAGAGACAGAGAGAGACAGAGAGAGACAGAGAGAGAGAGAACTGCCAGCTGAAGCTGCCTAGACTGCTGAGGGCTACTTGGAGCTGCCCAGGACTTTTGAAAACTGCCACTTGGAGCTGCAGAGAACTGAGGAGGCATGGCTGTGGTGCTGGTATTTTGTCTTTCTATTTTGATGTTACTTTGTCAGAGGCATTTGTTGATAGAGGCCTCAGACCTTGTTGGGGGGCCTAGGTTGATTTTATAAGCAGAAGGTGAATTGAAGAGGATGCCAGCAATATGCATAAATGTTGTGATGTCTTTGTTA
Organism: Pseudochirops cupreus; assembly: GCA_028627135.1. Classification (NCBI taxonomy): domain Eukaryota; kingdom Metazoa; phylum Chordata; class Mammalia; order Diprotodontia; family Pseudocheiridae; genus Pseudochirops; species Pseudochirops cupreus. The sequence goes on from CM053581.1 coordinate 161,816,582, forward strand.
AGCTTGGTCTTCCAAGAAACAGCAACTGCTGAGTACTTGCCTCAGGTCAAGATGAGGAACAAATCTCTCTTTGGGTATTGAATGTGGTGAAGATTTTGTAACCTAGTTGTGACCTAGGGGTGGATGGCCTTTGTGTTTTGTGACTGACCAAATTAATGTACTTTGTTTATGATTGGAAACTAAAGTCCAGTTGAGACAACCCAGGGGTGGAGTACTTTGACTTTTGTCCTTTGTGATTGAACTGGGAATTTACTAAATGATTGAGTTACTCTGTATTTTGATTTTCTCTTTTCTGTGAATGTTTTGCCTTAATTTGTTACTGAATATATGGAGAGTTACTATGCTTGTAATCAAAACCTGGAAGTTGCATTTGCTTGGTGTTACAGTATGTCACTTTCAGTGGAGGCACTGGCAAAAGTTATGGTGACTTGGGGCTGTCTTAGACCCAACTCTTCATGACTACTTTGCTGTTAGAAAGCCTCATTGTGCTCCTGGAGCTCTTTACATCCTCCCCTCAGTGTGCTCAATTATTTCTTATATTTCTCTGAGATTTCATCTTTTCCTTCTTCAGGAAGAAGAGGCAGGAGACTGCTTCCTTCCTACAGTCACAGACCCTTTTAGATCAAGGCAGAATGTACTAAGGGTTACTCTTCTGTCCCACAGGCATATATATAGTATATAGTATATATAGTTCTCTCTCTCTCTCCATGATGCTACTCCCAAAATTTCTTCTGGCTTCTCTCATCTTGGGTCCCTTGCTATACAGGGCACCAGCTCCTCCCACTTCAGCCCCCTTTCATTGCATCAACAAGTCCATCCTATTGTAGGGTTCACAAGCTCTGGGACAACCTAATTTCATAAATATTAGAGGTATTATTATTCCCGTTTTAAGGATGAGGAAACTAAAGCTTGGAGATGTTAGTGACTTATTCATGGCCCCACAGTTAGCAAGACCAATCAATCTATCTGCTCTATCACAGATGCATCTTTTAGCTCAGAAAAGTATTATCTTTTTTTTTTAAGTTTACAACTGAAACAAAGGAATAATGATTTTCTCACCCAAATATGCATAGAAATTTGCTCACAAGAAAGTAGAGTGGTATATTAAAACAAACAAACCCATCTTAGAAGAATACTTTTTAGGATTATGCTTTACTCATTTATTTTCTATATGCAGAATAAGCTGATATAATTTTTATCCTTTTAAAAATTAAGATATTCATCCATATATTTGAACACAACTAAAATTTAGAAATCTCAAGTTTCTTTTGGCTTGCAGTCAGGTTAGATTTTTTTTCCCCTCAAACTGCTGCTTTCCTTTCAGAATAATGCTATTTTTATTTTCTTCCAGTATGATCATAGGCCAGAGACTACAATGTGTTATGCCTTCCAAATACCTGAAGAAACAAAGTTAATTTTTCCTTAGTTACTGATCTCATAGAGATGAATAATGCAAAGACAGGAATCCAACAATGACATTACAGATGGGATTCCCAGAAACATACATACATGTCCATGATCAGTGGCAACAGATGTAAAATATAATGTGCAGTTCAATCCAAATTCTGATTATCTTGCAAGGTCCAAGGTAGATGATGATAAAGAAATGATGAAATTAGAGTCTGAAGAAACATGTTCAAATTAACTTACTACCTATGTGACCTGGAGAGAATCACTTAGCCACGCTGGGGCTCAGTTTCTTAATCTTTAAAATGAAGGGATTGAATTAGGTGGGCTCTGAGGACCCTTCTGGCTCTATATTTATGATCCTATAATTCCTACAGCACAATGTTTGGGTAATTTTGGACACCACTTTCTGAGATTTTAGAAAAGAGAGAATATTTTTATAACTGGTTTTTTTTAGGATTGTTGTGAGACTCAAGTAAGATAGTGTTTTTAACTTACTTTGTAAAGTACTACACAGGGTGTTTCCAAAATAAAATGCAATTTGAAGCAGCACTAAGACTTTTGGGACACTGAAGAAAGTTAGCTATAGGAATCATTCCATTAATTATTCAATTAATCAGAAAAATTTATTATTTGTCAGGCACTATAATAAATGCTAAGACTGTCCCTGACTTCAAAAGTCTAATTTTACAGTGTAATGGAGGAGCTAACATTTGTATAGAAAGTACTTCATAGTTACTAAATACCTTATAAATCAGAGGACCCAGGTTTAGTAGGTACTACCTATTATGACCTTGGTCAAGTAACTTTACTCCTTTGACTCTGTTTCCTCATGTAAAAAATGAAATAGGTTATTACATAAATAAGTTATATATATTATGTTATATATATTATGAAATGGGTTATATATAAAATAAAATGGGATTAGGGGAATGTACCTCCTCTAAGGTCCCTTCCATGTCTAAATAAAGTGGACACTTAGTAGGTGGACCTTAAGATCCAATAGTTATTTCTAGATACTTTATCATAATAAAACTTCTCTTTGGATTATGGATTATTATAGAATAGCATAATGCCTGATATGCAGTAGGCACTTAATTAATGCATGTGTTTGATTCATTAGTGTCCTGCAGAGGATTTATGGGAAGACATGGAAACAAATGAACAGAATTGAAGAAATAAATGGCTTGCAATTTGCTCTGTTGCAAAGTACACTCATATTGATGAAATCAGAGATCTATAACAAGTATTAACAATTCCTTAAACCACTGGTCTGAGCACAGGAGGGGGTACAAAAATGAATGTAATTTAATCTCTGCCTGAAGGAGCCTATCTGTCACGACCACAGGTTTACTGGATCATAGCATTTAGAGCTGGAAGATACCTTATAAGTCACTGAGTTCAATGATGCTATGCTATTTTATTTTAAATGACTCAATTCTTCTAGGATTCTGTATCAATGGAATGTTAGTAATGTATGGAAATGCAGGGTTCTTAGAACTAGCAACCCTCTTTCTGCTGCTTCAAAATTAAGTAGCTACTCAATGAATGGTAAATACAACTACAGTAAACCTTGATTAACTGGACCACTTAGGGAGCTGGGGAATGGGGTGTTTTGGTTAATTGAATTTTCTAATCAATGCAGGCTTCAATTATTGTTAAAAAATATAAAAATTTCTAGGCTGGGAATTCAGGTTGAAAAGTGGTTTATCCTGGATTCAATCTCATAGTACTATGTCTTCCTCAATGTATTTATTATACTTAAATGGAAATTTATTTTATTTGTGTACATATGAATTCTCCTACTAGACTGTAAGCTCTTGAAAGTCAGGTGCAAGTCTTATTTAGCCTCCTACACCCCCCAGTACCTAGGACTGCATTCTGATTGAAATCTGACTGTACTGCATGTCAATATCTTTGATTGACATTCAAGGCTCTTCACAATCTATTACCACTTTAAATTTTATTCTCATTACTTTCCTCATAGCACTTAATTTAGTCAATAACTAAACATAACACTGTAATTTAGTCAACTATGTACCCTAAATACTTCCTGATCTTTCCTTCTTCCATGCCCTTACTCTCTATGAGATTTACTATTGGAATATCTTCCTCCCCTTCATGGTTTGCATATGAAACCCAAATCAAATACCTTTAAGTCATTTTCCATGATTGCCTTAGATGGTAACAACTTTAACTTTGCAACTCATATTTTATTTTGTAAATCTCTCACATATACGGAATATCATGTTATAATATTATATCACATAACAAATTATATAACTTTCCTTCAGAGTGTCTTATTGCCCAACCAGAGTCTAGGTACCATCAGAAGTTTATATCTCTTCCCTGCTCCCAGAACAGCACACTGTATCCTACAGACAATCAATATGTTTGTAGAAGAAAGGAAGGAAGGAAAAGAAGAATAAAAGAAGGAAAAGAAAAAAGAAGAGGAAAAGGGAGAGAGATTAACAATAGAGCAGCCCTAATGGGTCATATGCTTTTTACTTTTCTCCATATTTCTTTTTCTTTTACATGAATATTATTCACCATTATCAATTCCCTTTCCCCTCTAAACTTTTTTTGCATTGGAAGTCATGATCTAGGTTTTAATCCTACCTTTAGTTCAATGACCTACACAAGATATATCCCTTATATGGGCCTTGTTTTCCTTATATATTAAATGAAGGAATTGGAATAGATGGGTAGGAAGGCCTTTTCCACTTATAAGTAATTAGTTTGAGGAAGCATGGCTTGATGGAGGCTGTAACTGATCTTGAAGTAAGGAACATCTTGGTGCAAAGATGTTTCTCATACTTACTGGTTGTATGTCCTCCTCTTCCTCTTACTCCTATGAATTGCATTCTGGGAAATATCCTGGGAATTGCAGTACTCTCTTCTCCTCCCTCTTTCCATGTATACAGAGTTTAAAACAAAAATATCTTTAAAAAAATTTCCCCTCGCCCACTGATGATGGTAGTTTGCATGCCTGAGTCACTTTTTATAAATGAGTTTGTTCTTATTGTCTCAGTATACGTGACTATCGAAGATCAAAGTAAGTGTGCGTTAAAGAGATAACCCTAATGGTTACATAGTCTATTTATATACTATATATAGTCTACACATTATGTATGTGTATATATGTGTGTATATTGTGTGTGTATGTACATGCACAAGCTGCCAATTTGAGCAGAAGCTAGGGACTGCTCCTATCATCTTCTCCTTCTTCTCCTTCTTCTCTTTCTTCTTCTGCTCCTCCTCCTCCTCCTTCCTTCCTGTCCCAGATGGTTATCTTCCTGATAGTAAATTGAGTCATCTTTTGTCTCAATTCTTGCCCATCCCCATGTCATTGTGTACCCTCAAGCAAACTAGGACCTGGGAAAGACTTTATTCTGGAAAGGCCAAGGTCACCCACTGTGTCCTGGGCCATCACCTGTTGTCTTGATCTTTGCTTTGCCACTGGACTTCAATGACTCAGGACAAGTGAGGCTGGTGACTTTGCACAGCCCTGCCTCACTTAAATCCAGTTTACTTGCAAATCAAGACATCATCCCCCCGGATGTCATTGGTCCTCTTTGAGAACAAAGTACAAACAACAAGAACAACAATAACAAGAAAGGGAGGAGAGTATAGGTGGTTCTTCCTTTGTTCTCAAAGAGGACCAATGATATTGGGAAGGCGATGTCTTGACTCACAAGTGAATTGGATTCAAGTGAGGCAGAGCTGCACAAAGTCACCAGCCTCACTCTCTTCTCCAGAATCATCTGGGTCCAATGACAAAATATAGGCAAGAATTACTCACAATAGCCCTGGATACAGTCAGAAAGCTTGGCCTTTTTATTCTAAGGTCTTACCCAGGTCTCAGTTTGTTTGAGGCAACACTCATTCAGTAAAGAAAAATTAGGTAAGAATTGAGGTAAAAGACGGCCTAGTTTGTCTTCATAAAGTATAAATCTGGGAGAGGAAGACTTTCAGACTTTCTGGTCTGAACAGAAATAAATGCTATTTATACTAACTCTGAGCCATCCAAACCCAAAGAATCACAAATACGGGTTAATTTGGAGCAGAAAGGACCTAGGAAAGCTGAAGCACTTTCAGGAGAGGGAAACCCAAATGCTGTTAGGACCAGAGAACTTGCCATGCAAGGATTGTTTTTGACGGAATCAAAGATGTTGAGCAGGACTTGGAGGGCGGGGTGGGAAGGGAAGGCATGATAAAAATCTCTCAAGAATCTGAAAAATTAGTAGGAAGATGAGGCATTAGCCTTGTTTTATTTCACCCCACAGAGTAAAACTCAGAGCAATGGTTAGAAGATGCTGATAGGAAGCTTTAGGCTTAATTAAAACAATGATAATATCAACAAGGTAGTAAGGAGAGCTGTTGTCTAAAAGGAGATTGGGCAGGTTTCGGAGGCAGTGGGTTTACCACCTCATTGGAAGTCTTCAAGCAAAGACTGAATGAGTACTTGTAGAGTGATTTCTTGATTAGAATAGGCTAAACTAGCTGGCTTCAGAGGTCCTTCCTTTGATTCGCAAGTTTCTTTTATTGTGCTATTCAATAAACCAGAACAAAGCCTAGTACGAGATAGAATTCGAGGTTGACTGGAATCATAAAAGCCAATACTATGAGATGCCAAAGTGTAGTACAGTGGAAAGAATCATGGATTTGGAATCAGAGGTCCCAGGTTCAAATTCAGTCTCTATTAACCTATTTCCTGCATGAAGTAACTTAACCTTTCTGGGCCTCAGTTTTCTCATGATTAAAATGGATGGAGGCGATTGGACTAGATGATGTCTAAGATTCTGTCCAACTCTAAACCTATGATCCCATGATTCTAAAATACAACTTAATGGAAAGAAATATTAAAAAACAAGAATAGAAAAAAAAACCAAGGAAATCATATTCAACTCTTCATGACCCCATTTGGGGTTTACTTGGCAAAGATATTGGAGTGGTTTGCCATTTCCTTCTCCACCTCATTTTACAGATAAGGAAACTGAGCCATCAGGCTTAAGTGACTTGACCAAGGTCACACAGTTAATAAGTGTCTGAGGTCAGATTTGAACTCAGGTCTTCATGATTTCAGGCCTAGTGCTCTATCCACCACACCACTGAGCTGAAAGATGTCTGGCTACAAATCCTTAAAAAAATCTAATTTGATCATTCCTTTGGACTTAATGTCTTTGGGATACTCCACTTTTCAAAGACTCTAATTTTTTTTCTAGGTAAGGCTATTCTTTTTTCTTTAAAAAAAATCAGTACTCTGTAGAACAAAGATATCCTCTCAAACACGCCTAGAATGACAATGACTATATTTTTTTAAACCAATGATGGAGGGTCCCAGATGGAGTGGAGTCTTCCACATATCTTTTCCCTGTTTAGAAATGACCAAGTCCATCTTTTTTACTTACTTTAAGAAATATTTTGCAAACAGGTTCCAATTGACATGTTTCCAAGTCAATCAAGTATTTTCTAAGCACCCAATTGGAGACCCTAGGGAGCATCTGGTTAGCCTCTAATTGTGTAGAAAAAGAAAGATAATCCTAGAGAGGTTAAATGGTTTGTTCAAGAACACAACTAGTAAATGGCAGAGTTAATGTTTGAAGCCAGATCCTCTATTTCAAAAGCCTTTGTTTTTTCCTACTACATAATATTTCCTTTTTATCTGTAGGGGTTTACCTTCTTAGAATCTTATATTGTATGTATGTGTGTGTATATATATATATATATATATATATATATATATATATATATATGTCTATGTGTGTCTATATATATACACACGTACTCTATTAAAAATTAATTTGTTCTTCAGTCATTTCAGTCATGACTCTTCTAACTCTTTATGACTGCATTTGGGGCTTTTTTGGCAAAAATACCTGACGGGTTTGCAATTTCCTTCTCCAGTTTATTTTTCAGATGAAGAAACTGAGGCAAGCAGACTTTCCTTAGGGGCACATAGCTAATAAATGTCTGAGGCCAGATCTGAAGTCAGGTCAGGTCTGGCATTTCATCCAGTGATATCTTCTTCACAATTAGAGGGTAGTTTTGAGAGGAAACTACTTTCTAGGGCAGTGGTTCTCAACCTTCCTAATGCCGTGACCCTTTAATACAGTTCCTCATGTTGTGGTGACCCCTAACCATAAAATTATTTTCGTTGCTACTTCATAACTGTAATTTGGCTACTGTCATGAATCTATCTGATATGCAGGATGTATTTTCATTGTTACACATTGAACATAACCCACAGGTTGAGAACTGCTGTTCTAGGGGAATATGGGAAAGACTTCAGGTAAAAGGTGGTATTTGAACTGATTCTTAAAAACTGAATCTTGAGGAAAAATCAGGGATTCCAAAGGTTGAAGTGATGAAGGAGAACGTTCTAGGCACTAATAGGAGGACCCAGAACAAAGGTACAACCATGGGAGAGGGAGAATCATATGTGGAAAGTAGCAAGTAAGCCAGTATTGATGGGTCATAGAGGAAGTAATATACAAAAAGACTAAAAAGGATAAAAATTTGGCAGTATAATGGCTTTGGAAATGAGTTGGGGGGGG
>CM053581.1:161825045-161847005 GCA_028627135.1 Pseudochirops cupreus
TTTTTTTTTTGAATAGGAAAGAGCAGGCATTCACTATTTGAAGGAAATGTTTAAGACTGTGATGATTCCTACATGGTCTTCACTTCATACAATATTAGGATACTGCAGCCAACTTGTGTAGGCATTCATTATATAAATGACAAAATCATTATGTGTTCTTTCTACCTAAATTATAAAAGAGGATGGGCAACAAGGGCTTAAAAGCAGTGTGCTAAGGGGAAAATAACTGAACAGTAGAAGATGAGTAGTGAATTGTTTTCCTAGTTCAGTAATAATCAACTGTCTAGCCTTCCTCCAATATCCTCAGTGTGTTTCTTGGAAAAATGAGGGAGTTGGGTTGGATGATTTTAAAGGTTGTTAAATTTAGAGTTAGAAGGGTCTTCTAGTTCAACCCCCTTTCTTTTTACAAATGAGACAATTCTGTGGTCCCTTCCAGCTCTAACATTTTATTACAACATATGTGAATTACTCATAAAGACTTAACTTATCAAAACTAAAAAACTATTAGATACATAAATATAATGAGTAAATATAAATACATACATACATACATACATATATGTGTGTGTGATTAATTCTTTTGAGTTCTCAAGTTTTAGCTTGAGTGAAGAAAAACTCCATAGCAATTAGAGCTCTCTAAAAGTGAAATGCAATTCCTCAGAAGGCACTAGGTTATACTTTGCTAGAGGTCATTGAGCAGTGACTAAATGACCACTTTGCACTCATATTGTAAAGAGAGTTCTAAGTCATATGTAAGTTGGATTTGATGGTCCTTGATATTAAAAAAAATCACACACTCTAGGGATTGGAAATGAATTCCTAGGGCATGTGTTCCAACTTGTATCAAAATAGAACTCACCCAATAAAATATCTTGCAAGTGGTCATCAAACCATTACTCAGAGATCTCCAGTAGAAGGCAACTCATTACTTCCTAAGGGAAATAATTCCACTTTGGGATAGCTCCAATTGTTATGAAAATATTCTTTATATGAAACCTGAAATGTACACTTTTTGCTCTGTCTCCTGCCTTCTGGGGCTAAGCAGAACAGCATTTACTCCTATTCCCACCTGATAGGATTCCAGAAATACTTGAAAATAGCTAATATGATACCTTCCAAGACTTCTGTCCTTGCGGTTAAAAATCTCTAGTTCTTTCAATCGATCCTCAAGTGTTGTGCTCTCTCCTGGTGGCCCACCTCTGGACAATCCCAAAAATATGGCTCTCAAACTGAATACAATATTCTGACTCGGGAAAAAAAATATACTACATACAGTGAAATATCTGTAGCAGTGCTTTTTGTAGTAGGAAAACTGGAATCAAGTCCAATGCCCATCAATTAGGCAATGGCTAAACAAATTGACATGGTTGAACATTATTTCCTTGTAAGAAATGATGAATATGAAAAATTTGATTAAGTATATGAAGGCATATAAACCAATGCAGAATGAAGAAACAAAAGAATATACACAATGACTGCAAGAACATAAAAGAAAAACAGCAATGCTAACAATTCAAAAAAAACTGAACACAAATTACAATGACCAAACTTATCCTTGGAGAAAATATGAGAAAAGAAAATGAAAGAAAATCTTTTCTTTGCAGAGGTGAGTGACTAGTGGTTTGGAATAGTACATATAATATCAAACTTACTTTGTTAGGTGAATTTTGGTGAGCTGCTTTGCTTTCCACTTTCTTTTTCATTCTTTGTTACATAGAATAATTCACTGGATAATTGGGCGGGAGGAATATTTAGAAATAAAGCGGAAATAAAATATAAAAATAAACAATTTTTAAAATGGAAGAAAGAGAAAATATTATTTCACTTCTCTGACTCTGTAAGTTTATTAATTTCAACAAATTTTCTGCCAGGAAGAGATCCCCCAAATAAAAAAAATTATTCATTTGTTCGACACTTATTAATCATTATTATGTTAAAATGAATTGTGCCTATTAACAGGAAAGATGAAAATACAGATGAGGTATGATCCTCACCCTAAAGTGGTTTACAATTTAATAGAGTTGATAGGACTTGTACACAGATAACTATCATTTAAAAAAATACAATATGGACATAAAAAGAACATAAAGTTCTATTCACAGAGATAAAAGAACAATCACTTCTAACTAAGGAGATTCAACCAATGCATTGCACAGAATAATATAACAGAGTATTAAAATAAAGAAGAGATATAGGGAGAAGGAAGTAAAGTTTCATTAAATAGTAAACAAAGGATTGAAAGCAACCATACAAAATTATTGATTAAACAATCTTTATTGGAATTATAGTAGTAATAACTGACATTGACATCGTGCTTTAAAGTCTGACAAATGATTTATATACATTTTTTTCAGTAGAATGTAAATTTCATGGTGGCAAGCAGTTTTATTTTCTTCTGCACACTTTTAATGCCTAGCCTAGTGCCTAGTAATAACAATGATAAACAATGAAAATAAGAATAGCTAACATTTATATACCATTTGGGGTTTGCAAAGTGCTTTACAAATATTTCATTTGATCCTCACAAAAACTCTAAGACGTAGGGGTTAGTATTACACCCATTTTAAAAATAGGAAACCGAGACAGACAAAGACCAAGTGACTTGCCTGTGTCACTATGGATAACAATTACCTTAAGCAGGACTTGAAATCAGGTCTTCCTGACTTCATACCCAGCACTCTGCCCACTGCACTATCTGTCTCTAGTGCATAATCAGTACTGAATAAATGCATGGGATCATTCCCATGACTTTTCTGAACAATTTAAAATAAATTTTTTGTTGAACTGAATTAAATTACACTGTATCTGAGACCATAAGGCAGCTACTTGATGTATTATTATTCCTATCTTACACATGCAGAAACAGAATCAGAATGGTTCACTGACTTAACCATAGCCACGTAAATAATGAACATCAGAAGCAGGATTTGAATTTGATTCTTCCTGAATCCATGCCTAGCTCCCTATCTGCTCTGCTTTCCAGATCTAAACTGTTGATTACAACTCATTTAATTGCATTCAGAATATTGGGGAATGAGCAAGATGATACTATATGCATATTTGCATGAGGCTTTCTTATTCCGAATGTTTCAGTGCAAGAATAAATATCAGAATTTCTAATTTTTTCAACTAGCACATCATCACACTATGAAGTATCACAAATATTGATTTTTTTTAAAGCACTGGTCTATGTAGGGCACTATATAACAGGAAGAAACTCAAGAGAATTTTTTTTCCCTTGGCATGTACATTATGAAGACACATCACCTGTACCTCAGTCCAGGGAGTTACTGATTTCATTCTTCAACATGTAAATCTAATTCACCCCTTAAACTGTATCTACACAATGCCAAACAACAGACTGTGTGTTCACATATGCACACATAATGCACACAATTCAGATATTTATGAGAATCAGAAATAATGAACTGATCTTTTTTTTTTCCATCTTCATGTAGATATCTGTCTCCAGGTAAACACAATAAAAGAGAAGATATTTTGTGAAATAGATCACATTAATCTCTCCATACTATCAAAGAACAGAGGGGTGGGATAATTTGCTGAACACATCACAAAAGGCATTCAATTCTCTGGACCTCAATTGTCCAAACTGCAAAGTAAGATGATGGGGAGAAATTATTCTTAAGATTCTTTCTAACTTGAAGAGTCTACGAATTTCTAATGTGGTAGCCTGCTTCCATCTATAGTTAGGGTGGAAAAAAAAAACAGGAATATAGATTCATTCTTTTTTTTTTTCATTTTTAGCACTAACCTTATAGGTCAATGTTTCTCATCTGTATGATTCCCAGGTTCTGTGAAATCTGATTATATCTCTTAAACTATTTTTCCCTTTTAGGTTTCTGACCCTTATTTCTCTGAGTTTTGCTAATATCTAGGACATCAAGAACATTAAAAACCTTCAGTGTGTCTAGCAATCTGTTATGTGCTGGGGATCCAAAGACAAAACACCAAGTAGCCCCTGTTCTCAAGCTTACATTGTACTGGAGGAAGCAATACGAAGATTCAATATATACAATATATACAAATCATTGAGAAAAATAAAAGATAATTTTGAAGGGAGATCCTCTAGCAACTGTCGTTGTTTGTCTCTCAGTCTGAAAGAAGACCTATGACATAAGAAGGGTGATGTCTTGACTTGTGAGTGAATTGGATTTAAATGAAGTCAGAGTTGGTCAAAATCATCAACCTCTCTCTTCCACAGTCATTGGAGTCCAGTGGCAGGACAAAAGTCAAGACAACTTGGCAATAGCCCACCTCCAGCAGCTAGAGAAATCAGGAAAGGTTTTGTGGTACAGAAGATGGAACTTGAGCTGAGCTTTGAAGGAAACTAGTTACTAGTTGATTCAATTCCAAAAGCATTGATGAACTGGCTACTATGTGCGAGGTACCATTCTAAGTACTATAAATAAAAATGCCTCTGCCCTCAAGGAACTTAAATTCTATTGCCTGCTGGTATTTTTTTTCCTTGACTTTAATGCTTATTTCAAAGATGTGTGATTTTGTTATTGTACATACTTTCTCCTTCACTGCAAGTCATAACTTCTCCCTGCTATTGAATACAGTCTTTATTAGTAGGTTGGGAAGAAAAAAAATCTTACTACAATCCACCTAGCAATGAGCCTTCTATGACAGAGATGCTGGTTTCTTAGTGAAAGACCCACAGGCTATGACTGGGTTTCTATTTAAAGCCTCTCCATTTTGGTAGGGCTCTCCAGAACTTACATTGCCTCAAAACACCCAGCTTCCTTCTGTAGCACAATTAACAACAGGATAAAAATCTGCTGACTAGAACTAAACTGAAGTCTAATATAGAGTCATCAATTTCTTATGTGATTCTTGTCATTTCCACTTCACCAGCTAGCTCTTCCTTGTTGGTTGTTCAAGTCTATGATAGAATTTTCTAGCATTGCTTCCTCTACTTTCTGAGGAAAAGCAAAACATTGTTAGCAAAGGAAGTGAAGACTTATTATAGAAGATACTGCCTCCCATCATAAACAGCTAGGTGGTATAGTGAGTACAGAACTGGGTCTGAAGTCAGGAAGACCTGAGTTCAATGAAATTTCAGCCTCAGATACTTACTAGCTGTGAGACCCTGGGTATCTCACTCTGGTTGTCTCAGTTACCTGAATTGGAAAATGAAGATTATTCTAACCTACCTTGACTACCATCTCCAGTTATTTGACTTATATCTTACCACTGGACCCAAATGGCTCCAAAGGAGAAAGTGAGATTGGTAACTTTGCACAGTCCTCCCTCACTTAAATCCAAATCACTTACAAGTCATCTCATCACCTTCCTTATGTCATGATCTTCTTGGAGAACAAAGAACAAAGAACAACACCAGCACCTATCTCATACTTACAGCATTACAGTGAAGATCAAAAAAGATAATACTTATAAATCACTTAGCACAGTTCTGAAACATAGTAGTTATGTTATATAAGTGCTTATTCCTTTCCTTCCCTTGCCAGTACAATACATTCTCTCTGTATGCCAGTTTTATGATCTACATCAGGAATACATCATCCATATACTCTATTTAATAGGGCCACATCCTCTTGCAAGTATATTGATCCTTTGTTTCTTCTTTGGTGTTCAACCTGATGCTCTCCATGATATGCTTCACCTCCATTCCTGTCCCATGATTTGGTGGTAGGTTTGGAACCATCACTGTCCACAGTTGAACAGGGTCAATGATTTTTATTGGAGCCATCACATTTTATGGAGTAAGGTGCAGAGTAACAGGTTCACATAACAGCCAAAAAGTTCTTATGCAGGTTGGCAGTAAAATCAGAATGAAAACTAGCCCAGATTAATCATTAGGAAATGGACCATGGACATGGAAGTATAGAGGAAGTAGGTGGTATGTGAAATAGGAGCAAGGTAAAAACTAAGAATGACAACAAAACCTAGTGGTGAGGTATAAGAATCTGGCTGCTGAAGACTGGTACTAGGTAAACCAAGTCTTGAGTCTGACAGAGGTCTGAAGATATGCTCCATTAGAGCATTCTGGGCTTATTTCTGTGTGTGTGTGTGTGTGTGTGTGTGTGTGCGTGTGTGTGTGTGTGTGTGTGTGTGTGTGCGTGCGTGTGTGTGTGTGTGTGAGTATTTATGCAGTGTCCATTCTTGACGAGCACTGTTTTTTAGTTCCCTTTGAATGTCATAATCTATTTTAGCCAGAGAACTCCAGTGATCAATGCATGCCCTCATTGAGCACCATGGAACAAAGTGGGTATCACCTGTGCTTTCTACCTGAGAGATATAGCTTTGAACGAATGTGCATATCTTCCTAATATGTTGTATTGATATACAAGTTTCCTTAGAACAAGATATACCCACTCACTGTCATAATATAATCCCAAATCCCATTACATAAAGTCTTGGAAACTACTTCAGTATTATGTTTATCAATTCATGTTAAACTTTTTCATTTTTCATTTATTTTTTCATTATTCACACATGTATACATGGACAGTTCTCACTAAGGAGATCCTTTCACACACCTCCCTGCCCCAGGTCTTCAGCCCTCTCAGAACCTGAAGCAGAGAACACTTGGCAGGGGGCTATACTGGAACTATTGTTACTGCCATCCCTGCCTCTGCCACCCCTGCTGCAGAGCTGGCTGGGAGCCAGATACAAGAGTCCAGTTACAACAGAGGGTTGGAATTTGCTTAATTCATAGTCACATAAATTGTGAACTGTTGTGTTGGTACCTGAGACCTCTAAATATTCTTACCAAACTGGTAACTTACTTATTTCTGTGAATTTCTGGATACCTCTTTCACTGTTTTTCTTTCTATAGCACATCTTTCTCCATGGCATTATAGTTTTTATCAGGGCAATTTGCTGCTCTTCTACTTTCAGTCTAAAGTTTTCTTGGTCAAATCAGCAAACCTTTTGCCAAAAAGTATCACCAGTCTTCAGGAGAAATGTTCCATACTCAGCCAGCAATCCAACCTTCCAATATAAAATTCTTTTCTTTTTACACTATCTATGTAGACAGCTGTTCACTTTCTATAATCTCCTTTTGCTTCCAAAATTGCAAAGTTCAATTAGAAGAGGACACATAAACACCACTTGTGCCCTCAAGTCCTTCAATTTCCTTTCTGGTACTAAAAAGTTATTAGATATATATTCCTGCTTCTTCTGGCAGAACCCTTCACTGCCGCACAAGTCAGCAGAAGTGAGTAGTGGTTGGGGAGCAGAGTAAGTCTTGGCAGATTCTTGCTATATCTTGGATACACAGATCAGGAAGACTGAACATCCCCCAGTTGGCTATAGTAGGTATACATATGGCTGCCTCCATAATCATTAGCAGGGAGTTATCAGCTACTCAACATTTCTTTTTTTTTCCCCCAGGGAGCCAATCACAATTTTCTTATACATGCTAGTATCTGCAAATTGATTTATTTTTTTTTCTGTAGTTCTTGAGTCTTTTTCAGAAACTTCATTTTGATTCTCATATAGTTTGTCTTATTCCCATGTCTCAGTTTTCCCGCCCTCCTTTTTCCCTCTGAGACACATTATTCTTCTCTTCTTGATCTGAGGCCACTTCTTCTTGAACTTCTTGATCTGAGGCCACTTCAGATTTAATGTTTGCCTCAAGCAGTTCTGTGACTTCTTCTGGTCCCTCTGAATGAAACATATGATGATTACCAGGGAAAGACAGAATAAAGTCCTGCTGTTCCTTGCCCTTGCTCCAAACAATGTTAGAGGAAACAGTGATTAAAAACTATCATAACTGGTTGGGAAAGAAGGGTTCACCTTCTCAACCTGGAATATCATGCTGTAATACCTGTATCCTTTTGCCATTTTGTTTGAATTTGTATCTCCAGCACTCATAATGGTATCTGGCACATAGTAAATGCTTAGTAAATGTGTGTTTTATCCCTTTTTTCAGATAGATAGATAGATAGATAGATAGACAGACAGACAGACGGATGGATAGATAGATAGATGGATGGATGGATGGATGGATGGATGGATAGATAGATAGATAGATAGAGATGATATAGATATAGACTGTTTCCCCCTAGAAGAATGTAATCTTCTTGAGGGTAGAAACTGTCTAGTTGACTTGAATTTGTATCCCAGTGCTTAGCAGTGTGTAGAAATAGAGGATGTAAAATCAATATTTTTTGTATTCATTTGCATATATCTCTCCCTCTTTTCTCTAGTGAGCAATCCCTTGTAGCAAAGAATAAAAAAGATAAAAAGAAAAAAATAGTTCATCAATACTAGCACATCAATCAAATATGAGAATAACTGCAATGTTCTTTCCTTGATCACAATAAAGTCTACATGTGATTTAACGGATACTTGTTCTCATCTGTATGAGACTTTCTCTGTGCTTCTTCCTTTGCAGATAACAAGCTAGATACATTTTCTTGTGTGATTTGTATCATTGTCATCATCATCCTTAACAACATTTACGTAGTGCCTTAAGGTTTGCAAAGCATGTTAGATATATCAGTTCAGTAAATCAGTCAGTTTGTAGGCATTTATTAAGCACCTACTACGTGCCAAGTTGTGTGCTGACTACAAAGAAGATGAAAGACAGTCCTTACTATGAATAGGAAAAATGTAGTATATCTGGAATAATGGTTGGGAGTTTCAAAGAGAGAAATTTAGCCTTGGTGCAATGACAACTTCTTCCTTACAGTTCAAGCCTACCCCAAAATGGAACAAACAGCTTCAGAAGGTACTGCGCTCTCTCTCACTAGAGGTCTCCAAACAAAGCTGGATGACCTGTTCAGGCATACTGTAGAGTAATTCTTTGTTAAAAAAAATGAGTTTGGACCTGGTAAACATTGTGGTAATTTTGAACTCTGAAATTTTGTGATTTTCTGTTTATGTGAATTGGGTAAAATGGTGACCAGAAGGAACTGAAATCCAGTTACCAGAAAATCAGATGAGTCAGGTACAAAGTTTAAGTAAAAACTGGGAAGTAAGAAAGGTTGTTTTGCAATGACCCTGGCCTCTGCATGCCCTTCTGGTGCGACATCACCTCACTCTGTCAAGGAGGGAATGGAACTCTATTGCTACTCTGGTATGTTTATGAATTCTTATGAATAAACATGTTGTAAATCATGTATTCAGAGGCCTCCATCCTTCTGGGGAGGTTTAGGTGGAGGTGTCATTGATTTGGAACTTTTAGGTAGAGAATTGATTGAATCTTTGAGGACAGGGGAAACATATATAGTCTCTACAGGTCTTCCAAGGTGTTGATCAGCTTAGTTTAACCAGTAGTAGGGAGAAAGAGTCTTATTCACCTATTAGCACAGGTTTAGAACTAGAGATCAATTTAGTCTGGGATGAGAAGCTTTGGTATAAGAACATGGCAGGAGGCTACTAGCCAGTAATTAAAAACCTGCTGTAGAGACTCCACAAGCCAAGTCCCCACATGGATAATGAGGAGACAATTGATTAGCTCTCCAAGTAAAACCCCCAGAAAGACTTTAAAAAAAAATCTGAGGTCTGAGCTTGTTATAGGCAGAGGAGACAGAGTATACCATACATTTATTATCTTCTCCTTACTCCCAAGCTAAAGTCAGGAAGATGAATAACAGAAACAACCTGAATCAGGATCCAGGCAACATTGGTATATCAGATTCCCAGAATGCTTTCTAAGGTGACCTCTTGATCATGAATAACGGTAGGTTCCATATGATCATATATTAAGCATAGCATATTAAGTTTGAGTATAAAGTCTTATATCTGAGTCCAAAATGTAAACCATATAAATTAAGGATGGGGAAAGACACCATTATATTTTATTTGATAAAGACCTAAAAGTTTTCATGATTACAAACAATGTAAATTAACAATTTAATGCAGACTAAAATAAAACAAATATAAAATATATTTACATAAAATATGCAATATGTTGTATAAAATATTCAT
The DNA here is from genome assembly GCA_028627135.1 of Pseudochirops cupreus. Lineage (NCBI taxonomy): Eukaryota > Metazoa > Chordata > Mammalia > Diprotodontia > Pseudocheiridae > Pseudochirops > Pseudochirops cupreus. The sequence continues at coordinate 161,834,970 of CM053581.1, forward strand.
GTGGGGAGCCCACAGTGATGAAATTCTTTTTACCAATACAAATCAATAAATAGGTGGTCAATATGACTAGCATCAACCTCAAAAGAAGAAAGTTACTGAGTGATGAAGGAAGGGGGAAAACCTGAAAGTGGCAATGCAGAGTAAAGAGTATTACAATTCCCCACCTCAACCAATGAGCCAAGAAAAATGAATGAAGGTGCAGCCACAACTAGAAAGAGTGGCCAGGGAGGTTGGGCCTTTGGGGGAAGTAAGAGCTTAGTAAGAGCTAATAGATGGAAGACGTGGGAGAGGACTAGATTTAAGATGAAGGGAAGTTTGTTACTTATGGAATGGGCATTTCTGAGGGCACAATGGAAGGTCTATGTGGAGTTAGATTGAAACTTTGAGGGAGATAAGAGTGAGGAATCAGATGATAGGGGGTAAGGAATAGTGTTTGGATGATAATCTACAGAAATTCCAAGTCACTGTAATGTGAAGAGTAGGACCAGGTGTAAGAAGATTTATTATTGATTGTAGGCTTCCTCTCCTGTACCCCCAAAGGCCAAACACATCAGGAGAAAGGAAGCCAGAAGTGGAAGGGAAGGTTGACCTCTTTTGCCCTGCAGGTTCTCCACATTCCAGCTGAGATATTGGTCTGGCAGCAGGAGGTGGTAGATGCCTTATTCTGGCACATATGGAAATGATTGCTTTGGAGCATATGAAAGATGTCTAGCCTGACCCCTAGAAGTCTTTCCTCAGGGAAAACAATGTAACCAGCAAGAGATGGAGGGCTCACAGTGTTAGCACACTCCTAGTCTGAGGTCTTCTCACCCACAAAGCCTGGATATGAGGTGACAGCAGGATATGATAAACTCCCTACAGAGATAGAAGACATCAGGTCTTGCCCCTAGCAGCCCCTGCTCAGGGGACACACTGTGTCCCAAAGGAGATGGAAGGCTCAGGGAGCAAGTGCACCTACCCCCTTAATTATGGGTGTCCTCTGAGGCTCTGCCTCAGGTAGTTCCCCTTTTTCTCTTAATTTTCCTCTTTCTCAATTATCTCATCATCTTCCTGGGATTATATTATTATCTATAGGTGGTTGACTTCCCTGCCATATTTCTAACCCTTTACCCTATCCTGAGCTCCTGTCCAACATCACTAACCAAGCAATGGACATTTTCCAATGATGAGCCTCATAGATATCACAGACAACATGACCACATTATCATAAACTCATTATCACTATCCTCAAAGGCACCTATATTCCTAAATTCTCTATTCCACAGTCTTTCCAGTTTGTATCAACAATGCAGTATTCACAATGCCTATAGTAACTATAAATATGCTGATATGGTTATTAATCACAAAATATAACAGGCTCTCTACTTAGAGGACATACCTAGAACATTTATTCAAATACAAGAAAACTGAGTCCCACAACCAGAAAGTCAGAGCCATCACAGTAGCAATGAAGTTGGCACGCATAGTTAATGACGTAAATACCTCCATTCTCAAGCCTTCAAAACATAACAGGCTACCTCAGGCAGAGATCCTCCTCTCCTCACTCACAGCAACTGCTCAGTGTCCATGCAGCTTACTCCCAGAAGCTCCTGTCCCCCACAGTTCCCATCCCCAGCAGTCCTCAGCAGGGGTTCTTAGCAGAAATTCTGGCTGGCTCAAAAAAAAAAAAAGAATTCATGCCACCACTGCTTCTAGTCAATGCACTGGCTCAAGTTCGGCTCTGGCTTCCTCCTGCCCCATCCCTTCCTGCTATGTCAGCAAGTTCGAGGGGCATGGAAGATCTTCAAATCCCATAACCATTACACAATTACACAGCTTCAGAGCCTCACAAGAATCTTAAATTCTTCCTTCTCTTTTACCCCTGATATCCAACCAGATCCTAAATCTTATTCATTCTATTTCCATGACATCTCTAATGTCTTTCTCATTCTATCCACTCACACACTCTAGCTGAACCCTAGTTCAAGTCCTCATCACCTACTGTCTGAAATGTTTGGAGAGTCTTTAAATTGAATTGGACTCCCTACTTTCAGGGTCTCCCCTTTCCAATTAAATTAAGTCAACTCACTAAAGCAATCAGAATGAAAGCTTTTTGACCTTGAGTTTAAGAATGAGAATATGTCAGGGTCAATGTCACTCACCCATTTCAATTGGTGGCAAATACTTTTCCAAATGAGTGATTGGATAGTACGCCAACATTCACACTAAAGCAAAGAGAACTAAGCATATGCATAAAATATAGCTGTACAAAATAGATTCTAATAAAAGTTTTATTTTCAACCAGTCTTAACTGGGAGGAGGGAAAAGAAATAGGGCCTATAATCCTTAAAATCTGCATCTAGGAAACAGTGATATGATTGTGTCACAACTGTGTATAGATGACCTTTTTCATAGAGGAAAGCCTCATCTCTGATGTGTTAGAAATGCTTATTCTTTTTTAGGGATCCAAGGATAATGATTCATGGGGAGCAAAGTGTATTTGCTATTTCCCATTCCAGATCTAAGGCAGGATCTGAGAGTACAATCATTGTCTGAGGAGAATTAAAATATGAAATTGGAATGTTTCCAAATTTACTTAAGGTTAACTAATGATGGTGATGCATAGGGTCTTATCTCTGATTCCAGGAATTTAAAGCCCAGAAAGACAAGTTCCCTTGCATATATTATTTCACTTGAGCCTCATAATAACTCTCTGAAGTAATTACTATAAATAATACTATCAGAAGCAGCTTGTAGAATCGTGGGTAAAGAGCTAGCCAGGATGATCTCAGTTCAAGTCCAGCTCTCATACATACTAGCTTGGTGATCCTGGGTAAGTCACTTAAACTTTCTGTATTGTCAGTAACTCACTAGTCTGTAAGTGGCAGAGAAGGTGCCATCTTGCACAAAAGGTACTAATTCATGCACAGAAAGAATCTGTACTATAACATATGGGATGAGTGGTTATCCAGTCTCTAATTAAAGACTGGTAAGGAGGAGAAGCTCACCCCTTCTTGAGGTAGCTCATTTAAGAAAAGAGATATTCCTACACTAAATGAAATCATAGGTCTAGTTCCAATGGCTTATTTTCAATTTGTGGATGAGGAAACTGAGTCTTAGAAGAGTTATCAAGGTTATCGATATTAGTAGTAGTAATAATAATAATAATAATAAACTTATGGCTATCATTTATATAAAACTTTAAAATTTTCCAAGAATGTTACATATACTATTTTATTTGAATTGTGACTTTCTCATGGCTGCTAGTAAATATGAGAGACATTATGGTATAGAGGGGAGTCAGGATGATCCCACTTTAGTCATTTACTAGCTGTGTGACTCTGGCTAAATTGTTTAATCTCTTTAGTCCTCAGATTCTTCATCAATAAAATGGAGATAATCATAGCACCTACCTCACATGGTTGTGAGGATCAAGCAAATTAATGCATACAAAGTGCACTATAAACCTTAAAAATATTTTTTATGTGTCAATATTACTTGGTGTAAGAGATGACATTTGAATTTATGACTTCCTAATTTTATCTAATACATAAAAACATCTCATAGAGGACTGTTAATCTACAATAAATAGAAACATATTTTTGTGTTAGTTTAATAATGTCTTTTTGTAAAATTTTACTGATTACTTTACATAATGATAGGGAAACACAATTCTTATCTTCAAGGAGACCACATGATAGATGCATGTCTCTGATGACTACTTGACCTGGTGTATAGAGAGCTGCCATATTACAAGGGTAGATAGAGAAATAAATCAAGGAAACAGATTCTCTTTCTATGGAATGACTTTTCAATGGCAAACTGGTTGTTCAGTTGGACTGTGCAGGCTTATCAGATAAAGACCTTTGCAACTTCTTAGCAGTTTTAATAGCCAAAGGAAATCATGAGGTCTCTGAGAGGAAAGACTTCACTACTTTAAAAAAATAATGTAATCATTAACACTGGGCTCCACTTGTTACAACACTGTAAGAGAATTAGAATGAAGTGTCTATTCTCAGATTTAATCTTTCTTTTTTTTTATTTCCTCAACTCATGTTCCAAAGTAAGGAATGTGAAATGTGTCCCATAATTGGTAGGATTTTATTACATTTAAAGATGACTTATATTGAATTTTTCCTACCATGGTTAAACAAACAAAATCTACCTTTGCCTCTATTGAATGTTAGCTAATATTAATTAGAGAAAACAAATGCTTAGTGGGCATTTTGAGGAAGAAGAGATATAATATGACAGAATGTATGCTGACAATGCTTTCTGGTCAATTGGTAGTAAGTAGGTATCATACGTAAATGTTGTTAAGCTCATGAAGGACACTGTTACGTTTTTATGTGGCTCATGCACATCATAAACCATAGACCAAATAGCAAAAGTGACTTAAATTTCAACCCTGAGAAAGATACATTATCAGGGATATTGGGAAAAAAAGATGAATTTGGCCATAGGTTGAAGTCCCTGCCTTGCTACTTAGGACCTATATTTTCTTGAGAAAGTCACTTAACCCCTTAGGGTCTAATTTTCCCTATATATAAAAAATGAGAGGGGTGAATGAAATGGCTTTTGAAGAACTTTCCAATTCTAAATCTATGATTCTATGAACTAGTACTCTTAATAATATTTCACTTTTATATAGCATTTTATGATGACAAAGTGCATTCCACAAGGCATCCTGCAAGACAGGAAGGCAGTGTAAATATTAGATGCATCTTTTAAAAATGTGAAACTGAAGTTTGCATGAAGTCAGATTTTTCTACATTGTCCATTTTTACCTCCTTAGGAAATTATTTTCTGTGCCCCTGAAAAGTTTTCCTCCCTAGAAGTATTTAAAATGGTTCTGATCTTCCATTTTGTATAAAGCTTGGTTTTCTTTCTTTCTTTTTTTCATTTTATAGCAGACAAGTGACTTCATTCTAAGAAGACAATGCACTTCTTTAAACCCATGGGAATATTGCCTTCAAAACTAGAATGTTAATCCCACTTCTGCTTATTGCTTTATAGTTTTCAGAATATAGGACTTATGTCATTTTAAGCCTCTTCTAGGACCAAAGTAGCTATCTATGCAAATAACTGGGTATATCCCTACTCAAATGTCTTCTCCATCTCTATCTGGATACAATAAAAATTCTAGTGAGCAACAGTCTAGGTTGATATGATTAGAGCTGCATGATAGGGATTCCATTTTTGCCTTTGTCTTTGTATACCCATCACCTAACAGTATTTGTCACGTATTAGGCATCTAAAACTTTTGCTAATTCATTGGTTAATATGGAGATATTAAATATAAATCATGTATTCATTGAGCAAATCATTTCAACTCCCTACTCATCAACTCTAATGAGTATAGGACTACAGCTTTAGAGATGAACTAATGTATACTAATAGTAGATATTGATATATTATGCTTCCTAGCTCCCTAGGGTTGCTATAAACAAAATGCTTGGTAAACCTGAAGGTGGTATCTAAGTGTAGTAATAATGATTATTTTTAAGATTAAACATTTATTAAACACTTATTGCATTTAATAGCACTGTCAGAGGACTGTGTCTAATTCTGGAGGAGACAGCTACATGTTTCAATGGACAAAGTTGGACCCAAAACAAGAAGACCTAAGTTCAAATATGACCCTAGATACTTACTACCTTCACTTAACTTCTGTCCACTTCAGTTTCCTCATATGTTAAATGAGAATAATAATAACAAAAACCTTCCAGGGTCATTACAAAGATAAAATTAAATGATATTATGATGATATAATTATAAAAAGTTTAGCTAAGTCACAACCTCCGCTGTTATGGAAATTGACAGCTAGGGAGGCATACTGCCCAGAAAGATAAATTACAATTGTACTCAATGTTATACAGTAAGTCAATCAGAGAAGTATAAAATAAAGGGTTAACATGAGATCTATATAATACACCCCTATTCTCTATCATGAAATCTAGTCATACATCATTGGCTGGATGCTGGTATAGGTAAACTACACCTAAAAAAAAGAATCGATCATTTAACCCTCTTATCTTGCCACTTCTCCAGACTTCCCTAATTCTATTGCTAATACCATTATTCTCCCAGTGGTTTAGATTTAAAACTGTGGATTCATCCCTTGACTGTCCCTCCTTCTTCATAAAAGCTTAATATGATATACAACTGGTATCATCATCATCTTTGAATGATGTCTTTAATTATGAAGTTACAAAATCATTAATTCTATCTCTAAAGCATCTTTTACAGCTCTTTTTTACCCACACACATTTTCAACACCTTACTTCAGATCCTTATCTACTATCACTTTGACTAATGTAATAGCCTCCTAATTGTCCTCTCTGCTTCCAATTTCTCCCCTCACCAATATGTCTCATACTGCTGCCAAAATATTTTTCTGCTATCCATGTCACTCTTTAGCTCCAAAACCTTCCATGGCTTTCCATTACCTGTAGGAAAAATACAAATCCCTGGGCATTTAAGTCCCCTTACAATCTGATTCGTATCTACCCTCCCAGATTTATTGCATAATGCTCCCTTTTGTGAACTCTATGTTTCAATCAACCTAGACTATGTTATCTGAAATTACTAATTGCATGCCCATCTCTGTTCATTCACATAAGCTATCATTTATGTTTGGGAGAAGTGCTCTTGTTGTGATCTCTACCTCTCAGAATCCTTGCTTCAAGGCTCAACTAATATACCAGTTTCTTTTCTGATGACTTCCCTGATTTCCCTTCCCCTGTTCCCTTTCTTAGAATTCTGTCCTTCCTCTATTGTCTTCATGCTATACTTTTGTACATCCCCTTCAATTTGCACCCTTCCCTCTTCCTCCAGAATTTAAACTCCTGAGGGCAGGGACTACTTCATTTTTGTCTTCATCTCACCATTGCCTGGTCTAAAGTAGGTACTTAATAAATGTGTTTTGACTTGGTTTGAATTTTGACAGAAATCATCACAAACTGTGGTGATGACCAGAAATGAAAGAAGGCTTTATGAAAGAGATCTCATTTAAGTTGCCTTTTAAAGGATATTCATAATCAGTAGAAGAGAGGAAAGTGCGACATCAGTAAAATACAGCAAAGAGCATATGAGGGGAGTAGGAGCTATGTTAGAGTTCAATAGAACTAGAGAATAGTTCAAAGGTTAATTCTTGAGGTATGTAATTTAGGGTTTTTAAATTTTATTAGGTATTTAATGGAGTTTTTTGTTACAAATTCTATCCTTTCCTTTTTCCCTTCCATGCCCACCTAGAAGGCAAGCTATACAATATCAATTATATGTGAAAAAAATCATGCAAACCATATTTTCATATTATCCATATCTCAAAAAAGCAAGAAAAATAAAGTGAGAGTATTATTCTTCAATTTTCACTCAGGGATCTTCAGATCTATCTCTATGAGTGGATAGCATATTTTCATCATGAGTCCTTTGTAATTGTGTTGGATCATTGCATTGATCAAAACAGCTAATTCTTTCACAGTTTATCTTCATTGCCATTTTGCTGTTACAGTATACCATGATGTCCTGGTTCTCTTCACTTCAATTTGCATCAATTCCCATAGGTCTTTTGTGCTTTTCTGAAATCATCCTCATCATCATGTCTTATAGCACAATATTATTCATCACAGTCATATGCCACAACTTGTTCAACCATTCCCCAATTGATGAGCATCCCCTCAATTTCTAATCTTCTGCCACCACAAAAAAGAGCTTCTATGAATATTTTTGCACATATAGTTGCTTTTCTTTATTATTCGATCTCTTTGGAGTACAGACCTAGTAGTGGTATTACTGGGTCAAAGGGTATACACAGTTTTGCCGCCCTTTGGGCATAGTTCCAAATTGTTCTCCAGAATGGTTGGACCAGTTCACAAATCTACTAACAATGAGTTGGTCTCCTTTTTTTTCTTTATCTCTTCAAGCATTTGTCATTCCTGATTGGTGTGAAGTGGTACCTTGCATGTCTCTAATCATTAGTGATTGAGAACATTTTTAATATGATTGTAGATAGCTTTGATTTTTTCTTCTACAAACTACCCATTTATATCCCTTGACTATGAATTGAAGAATGGTTCTTATTTTCATAAATTTGACTCAGTTCCTCATGTAGTTGAGAAATGAGGCATTTATTAGAGAAATTTGTTATAAAAGTTTTTAGTCTTTACTTTTTTATTTATTTTATTCTGAAATTAAGAAATAAAACAAACATTTCTATAACACAGCAAAATGGAAAAAAAAATGATTGCACATGAAACTCCAAATCTTTCAAGTACAACTTGCTATTCCTTTTAAATATATAATAAAGTTGTCATGTAACTTTCTTTTTTTTTCTTTTCTCCCCCCCCACTGCCTTAGAGATGGCTACCATTAGACACAAATGTGTGTGTGTGTGTGTGTGTGTGTGTGTGTGTGTGTGTGTGTGCATACTGTAAAACTATTCTATACATACCTCTATTTATCAGTTGTTTCTCTGGATGAAAATAGCATCTTTTTATCTATAGTACATTTTATTTTAAAAACATGCAGTTTTCCTGCTTATCCCTTTTAATTAGGTCAATTTTTGCTTTTGCTTTGTCTGAGATTGTGATCTCTATCCCTGGTTCATTTGTTTGTTTGTTTTTTTAACTTCAGCTAAGACATAATAGATTCTGTTCCAGCTCTGTATTTTAACTCTGTGTGTTTCTTTTGGTTTCAAATGTATCTCATATAAACAACATATTAGATTCTAGTTTTTAATCCATTCTGCTATCTACTTCTGTTTTATGGGTGAGTTCATCCCATTCGCATTCATAGTAATAATTACTATGTATTTTCTTTCATCCTAATTTCTGTTTATCTTTCTGTCTTTTTAACCTATTCTCCTAAAAAGTCTGTTTTGCTTCTAACCACTGATTCCCTTAATCCATCTTGCCTTCTATAAGTCCCCTCTCCCATTTTCTTCTTCCCACCTTTCATATTTCCCTGTTAGGTAATATAGATTTCTATATCAAACAGTGTGTTTATATATTCTTGTGTCTTTGAACTAATTCCAATGAGAGTGAGATTTACTAATTCCAATGGGAGTGAGATTTAGGCATTGTCTATCATTGCCTCATTTCCCCCTTTACTCTAAATGGTCTTTCTTGTATATCTCTCTTATGTGACAAAAATTTCCCCATTCTACCTCTCTTCCCCCTTCCCCCAGTGAATCTCTTTTCTCACTTTCTCATTTTTTTAGATCATTCCAAACTTAATTGACTCAAACCCCATGCCCTCTGTCTATATAGACTGTTCCTAACTGTCTTAATAATGATAAAGTTCTTAGGAGTCACATGTAATATTTTCTCATGTAGTGAGGAATGAAAAAAGTTTAACTTTATTAAGTTCCTTAATATTATTCTTTTTTTCTGCTTCTCTTGAATTAAATTTTCTATTCAGGTCTTTTTATTTTTCATCATGAATGCTTGAAAGTCATCTATTTCATTAAATATCCATTTTTTTTCCCTGAAGTATTATACTCAGTTTTGCTGGGCAAGTTATTCTTGGTTATAATCCTAGGTCTTTTGACTTCCAGAATATCATATTCCAAGCCCTTCACTCCTTTAACATAGAAGCTGCTAAATATTGCATGATCCAGACTGTGGTTCTACAACACTTTAATTGTTTCTTTTTGGTTGCCTGAAATATTTTCTCCTTGGAGTTTAGCTATAATATTCCTGGGAGTTTTCATTTTGGGATCTCTTTTAGGAGGTTATTGGTAGATTCTTTCAATTTCTTTTATATTCTCTGAATCTAAGATATCAACAGTTTTCCTTTATAATTTCTTAAAATGATGTCTATGCTATTTTTGGGTTTTTTTGCTGTTGTTTATTTGGGCTTTTTTGCTTTTTGGAGGGGGGAAGGTAGGGCAATTGGGGTTAAGTGACTTGCCCAAGGTCACATGGCTAGTAAGTATTAAGTGTCTGAGTCTGGATTTGAATTCAGGTGCTCCTGACGCTAGGACTGGTGCTCTATTCACTACACCACCTAGCCACCCCACTATTTTTGTTTTTATTGTGGCTTTCAGTTAGTACAATCATTCTTAAATTACATCTTTTTGATCTATTTTCCAGGTCAGTCATTTTTTTTTCAATGAGATATTTCACATATTCTTTGTTGTTGTTCTTATGAAATCATTAGCTTCCACTTGTCCAATTCTAAATTTTAAGAAATTATTTCCTCAGTAAATGTACCTCTTTTTTTTAGTCAATTCTGTTTTTAAGGTATTATTTTTGTGTCTTTTTAATCAAGTTGTTAATTCTCTTTTCATAATTTTCTTGCATCATTCTAATTTCTTTTCTCCTTTTTTCTCCTTTTTTTCTCCTTTTTTCCTCCTTTTTTCCTCTGCTATTCTTATATTTTCCTACTATTCTTTTTCTTTAACTGTTTCAAGAATTTCTGTTGGACTTGTGTTTAAGTAGAAGTTTTCTTTGAGGTTTTACTTGTAGCTATTTTCACAATGTTCTCTTCTGAGTTTATGCCTTGCTTTTCTCTCACGGTGGTAGCTTTTTATAGCTAAGATCTTGTTCTTGTTCTTACTTTTGTTGTTTGCTCATTTTCCCATTCTATTTCTTGACTTTAAACTTTATTTTAAAGTTGAGTTCTGCTCACCTGGGAATGGGGAAACACTGTTCCAAGTGTTAGACTTTTTTGTGCTGCTGTTTTCAGAGCTAGTTCTAGGGGCTGGGAAGTTTTAGTGCTTCCAAGATGGTGTTCTCTAGTGAGCAGTATGGTCACTGTTCTCCTGGACTGTGTTCTTGTCTTTACCCAGGAAGGACACCTGCTCCCCTGCAGCTGCAAATTCTAGGAACCCTCATGGCCCTGGAACTGTTTCATGATTTCCTGCAGGAACAAGTGTTAGTGTTCTTTTCTGCTTTGAAACTGCTATCAAGTCCCCTGCACTTTTTTTGATTAACCACAAGCACTTCTTTCTACACTCAAATTGTGACATAGAAATGTCTATGGGCAATAGAGTTGCCAATTAACACCAGCTATACCCAGTGCTAGCAAAGGGTCTCCTATAATCTCTTTCTGATCAGATGCCTGAACCCTTTACTTTCTTTGGACTGAGTGCTCCTGAAACTGTGGCTGCTGCTGCTTGCCAGGGCACTTCCAAGGCCCACTACTGGTGCTACTGAAAAGTGTGCTCCAGGCAGGCTCACTGTCCACTGTCACAGACCTCTCTTGCCAACCTCCTAAGTTGACTTAAGCTAGAAAATATGCTTCCCCTTGACCTTTTTTTCAGCTCTACCACTTCAAAATTTGATTTAAGGCTTTATTTTTAGGTTGTTTGGAGGGGAATGATGGGGACAGTTCAGCTGGGCTGTTGCCTCTCTTCTGCCATCTTACCTTTACTTCAGATTTAGTTTTTAAAATGAATTTATTTCTCATGTCCTACCTTCTCTACATTCCTACCCTCACTCTACTCATTTTTATGAGTTCAAGACTTTGTTTCAGTTAAAAATTGATGATTTTATATTTGGGTTGGATAGCTATGAAAATAAGAGCCAGTTAACAAACTGTATATGGATACCCTTCACATATTATCTTCCCTAAGGACACTTAGGGTCAAACCAAGAAGTACTTATCCTCCCTAACAGTCATATCTACAGCAATTATATTGCATGTGCTGTTAAAGAAATTCCTTCCAGCTACAATTTTTGTTTTGTTTTGGTTTGGTTTTGGTTTTGTTCATGTGAACATTAATGAGAGTCTTGGCTGCAAAAAAAGGAGGAAGATGAGACTTCCTATTTAAAAATGTCTCAGATTTAATAACAAATGGGGGGCAGAGCCAAGATGGCGGCATAGCAGCAGCAACACATCGCAGCTATCACATAGCCACCCCAAAATACCCATAAAATAGGACTCTAAACCAATCCTGGAACTCCGAAACGCACACAAAGATACTTCCCACTAAAGTCAGCTCAGCTACAAGGAACCATATCAGCACTGCAAACTGAAACCAGCCTGGCCTGAAGCCAAGGCTGTGCCCTGGGGGCAGCAGGACGGGAGGAGCTGAGGAGCTTCAGGCGAACG
>CM053581.1:161847505-161863920 GCA_028627135.1 Pseudochirops cupreus
GAGAATGCTGGCTTTGGAAGGTATGGAAAACATAAATTTTAAATCCCCAAGACAATTGAATATAGTCTAATTTATGCAAGGATCCATCATGACTAACTGGGGTGTAAATCCACTCAGCTCAAAGAACCCCAAAAGCAGGGGGTTAGACATATGTTACTTTATGAATTTGCATATTTAATGCAGCAAAACTATATCCATGCTTTACGCTTATAATATGAATGATTTCCCTATTGGTATCTCATAAAATTTGGAAATACTTATTCATTTTCAATATAGGTGAGATGAAACCCTGACTGAAGTTAATTTGTACACTGTAGGAGGGCTGAAGTTGAACAAATCTGAAAAAAAACCTAAGAAATAATTATATAATTGCTATTTCAAGTAATTAAAAATTAGTCTTAACTTTTATTTTTGCTACTATCTCCACTGCCCACTGTTTTAAAATATAGGACTTATTTGTTTCTTTCTTGGATTGATGTTGGGGAACAATTTTGCACCAGTTCTAGTACACACACCAAATTGAATGTTACAGTGAAAAGCTGATCCTTGGCTTACATCCAAAGGATGAGACATTACCAATATAATAAATTGTGTTCCTATTTTTCCTCCTAGTTTAAAGGTGCTTCATTTATGTACAGCCTTCTACCCATAATTTATGGTCCTTACTAAAAGAAAATGTTCTTGTATTTCCATATATATGTTGAAATTGTAGTCTTGCATTTTAAGTAAGGGCCAGCAAGCACATTGTCTAGTCATGTTAGAAGGTCTTATTTAAAGTAACAAATCATTAGTCTCAATAACTGAAGAGGAAACCATACTACAAATTATGACTTTCTGAGCTGGTATCTCATGTTGTCAATATCATGTAGCATTCCGTTTTCATCACTAGTAAAGATAGGGGACCAGAGGAGTCACTTTCAGGGAATAGAAGTTAATTATCTTAGGACAGATAAGGGCAAAAACATTAAAATCATTCTCCCTTAATTATTTAAATCACAGAAATATGATTATTTCTTGAATAAAATTAAACTGAACAGGTTTTATAATGTTAGTGATTTTGAATTTTTCATCATTAATTCACCGTTGACTTGTTTTAGGGTACAAATAAATGATATTTTCCCTCACTCCCACTAACGAAATAAGAATGTCAGACTGGAAGCCAGGTTCTATCCCTCACTCTTTCTGCTAGCTCACTGTCAGCAATACATTTAATCTTTCTGCTTTAGGTACCTCAGCTGTAAAATGGATATAATACCTGCCTGCCTACTCCGCAGACTTGAGATTATCAAATGAGATAATGGCTGTGTAAACATTTAGAAAATATGCTATAACAAATGTAGAGTGTTAGTATCATAATTATTCTATGCCCACAAAGAAGTAGGAAAAATGGTCCAACTTCCAGAATGAGAGATGTAGCCTGTTGGATGCTGCTGCTATCAATGCAGACCAAAATTCCTCTAAATCAGTGGTTCTCAACATTCCTAATGCGTGACCCTTTAATAGTTGTATGTGGGCGTGTCTGCATGCAGATGGATAGAGGAAGTTCCTAAGACCATCAGAAATGTGTTTTCCGATGGTCTTAGGCGACCCCTGTGACCTCTGTGAAAGGCTCCCACAGGTTGAGAACTGCTGCTCTATATACTTAAAATATTATTTTCATGAGTAGCTATGGCTAGAAAAATTCACCATACATGGCTCAACCTTTCTGAACTTCTGTTCATTTAGTAAAGACGGCCCTGGAATTACAGGGTTTCTGGCTTGATAGAACATACCAGAGCTGGTCATCTGTGGGACAAACATCAGATAGTTTTAGAATAGGCTATTAGTAGAGGAACAATAATGTAATGGTGATTAATATCAAGTAAATCATCCAATGTCAAAGAGCTTACCATTAATAGAACTAGAATAAGAGAATAGGCATTTATATTTCGATTCTAGGCTCAAAGAGACTGAATGATTGACTAGAGGTCTTCTGTTCCTATCTTCTGAGAATCATAAGCAACAGGTATGATCTCTGCATCTTCCCCAAATTGTTTCTAGGTTCACTGAAAAAGTCTATATGAGGCTAAAATGATTTACATGCCTTTTTAGTGGAAAGTTCATTTAGGCCATCAGTGACTGCAAAGTGGTGCTTCTGCCATTTTCCTTTAAATAGATGTTCGGATAGATTACTATAATCGGAATGTTGCTTTAATGTGTAGGATTAACATTTTTAGACTAGAGCTTATTTGTTATTCTTAGACTATCTGGCTCTAAAATATAATTTTCTATTCTTGTCCTCTGTCCAATTAACTTTCTAAACTTAATGTGGGATAGTATTCTTCACTTGACTAATTTCAATGGCAAATATGGACCTTCAATCTTCTGTTGTAAATTGATCCTAGTACACTAATCTTTGTGGTTGCTCAGTTAAATAGTTGATATTTTAAAACATTCTGTGAATAGAAAAATGTGACTACAATTCCTAATCAACTTTAAATGTCAATTTATTTTATTCTATGATTAAATTCTTGCATTTTTAAAACAACTTCTGGTATCTCAATAATCCTGAATTTGTAATGATTGAATGTAAGTTCTGCCAATTTCTACCAAACTGGAAAGACTTTAAATATGGACGTGCTGACAAACTATTCAATTTGTCATCTGATCCCCCACCTCATTTCAGAGAAGCTCAATATAGGTTGACCACAGAATGATGATTTTGTTTACTTATTTTTGTTCTGGTCACAAAAACTCACGATAAGCAATGTATACTTGGGAGTCAATGAATGGAAATCTGAGGAGGTGGAGAAAGTATATCTATTGATGAAATAATGAATGTTTTAAAGTCTTAAAGAATCATGTTACTATTAGTAAGAATTTTAGCATCAGAAGGGATCTTGGCAGTGATCTAATCCAAGCCAATACCTGAGAATGAATTCCTTCTAAATATTATCATAATGTTTCTGTTTAAATATTTCCACAGAAGGGAGATATGTTACCTCCTGAGGCAATCTATTCCACATATGGATAACTTTATAATCATTAGGAAAAATTTCCTGACATCAATCCTAAATTTTGCTCTTTGCAGTCTCCTCCCATTACTCTTGGTTCTGATCTCTGTTGCCAAAGAAGTTAAATTCTCCTTCCACAAGATAGCCTTTCAATACTCAGATACAGCTATCATGTCCTCTACCTTTATATCTTCATGCTAAGCATTCTCATTTTCTCCAACCCATTCTCAAGTGCCATAGACTCAAGGCCTTTCATCATGCTGGTTACCCTTTTCTAGATTCTTGCCAGCTTATCAAAATCTTTCTTAACTATACGAGACCACAACTGAACACAATACTCCATGTGTGTTTTGACTAGGGCAGAATACAGAGAAATTAGCACTTCCTTATTCTTGGAAGCTATGTCTCATTTCTGGATGATTGTAACAGCCTTCTGGCTGGTTTCCCTACATCAAGTCTCTCTTCACTCCAATTTATCCTCCATTTCATTGCCAAAGCTATTCTCCTAAAAAGCAAATCTGAGTATTTTAAAATCCTGTTCAATAAACTCCAATGACTTCCTATTACCTCCAGGATCAAATAGAAAATCTTCCATTTGACTTTTAAAGCCGTCTTTTACCTGGTGCCTTCCTGCCTTTGCAGTGTTCATAACCTTTATGCCTCTACACAAATTTTGATAATGTTACATTGGCCTGCTTGTTCCTAAAAAGTGACACCCCATCTCTTGCTTCAGTTCATTTTTTCACTGACTATTCTCCATGCCTGAGTACTGTGTCTCCTTCCCTATATCTTCTGACTTCTCTATATTCCCTCAGCACTCACATCAAATTCCACCTTCTGCAGAAGGTCTTTCTTAGTTCTCAGTCCTCCAGTAACTGCTAATCCCTTTTCTCAAGGATAACTTCCCATTCACATTGTTTACAATTTACATGTGCCTAGTTATGTTCTTGTTGCCCCATCAGAATAAGAGCTTGTTGAATGGAGGGCAGAGCCAAGGTGGTGAAATAAAAGGCAAAGACTCACCTGAATTCTTTCGAGTTCCCCTTCAAACAGCAATGCCTCAAATTGAATTCTGGAGCCATACAACCAACAAAAGGTTGAAGTGAAATGATTTTCTAGCCCAAGAAAACTGAGGAGGTTGGCAAGAAAGGTGATGTTGGGCCTAGAGTGCAGTGTAGTGCATGCTGCATTCCAGCAAGCCACAAGAAGGTCTCAGAATCAGCTACATCAGCTGGGGGCAGCTTTGAAAGCACCCAGATAATAAAGAGTAATAGAGTTGGACAACTAGTTAGAAGGAGATTACAGGGGACCCTTTACTGGCAGTGGATGCAGGACTCTGTCGCATTGTCCATACACAGTTCTATGTTGCAGTTCCTGGGCAAAGAGGAACATTGGCCTACCAGTGTTTGCAGTTGCATGAGAGTAATAACCATGGTCACAGTTTCAAGGTGGAGAAGAGTGCTTGTAGTTACTCATAGACAAGAGCATGGACCAGAAAAACAATGACAACACCTTTCCTTAGATCATAACATGTTGGAAGAACCAAAAACTTATAGACTCCCAAAACCAGATCTGAAAACAGCAACACAAAGAAACCTAAAACTTAGGATGTGGCCTGCCAACCCAGGAGCAAAGGCCAACTTTAACATAAAACTATAAGTCAAGAAGTAGGCTAGAAAAATGAGGAAACAGACAAAAATAACCTAACTATGGAAAGTTACTATCATGACAAGGAAGATCAAGACACAAACTCAGAAGAAGACAATAAAATCAAAACAGTTATATGCAAAGCTTCAAAGAAAAAGGTGAATTGGTCACAGACTTAAAATGAATTACTGGAAGAGCTCAAAAAGTATTTTAAAAATTAAATAAGAAAGGTAAAGAAAAAAATGGGAAAAGAAATGAGATTTGTGCAAGAAAATTATGAAGAGTGAATAGCTTGGTAGAAGAGACAAAAATACTGAAGAAAAATAAAAACTTTAAACAAAAGAGACCCAATGGTAAAATAAGCACAACAATTGACTGAAGATAAGAATTCTTTAAAAAGCACAATTGATCAAATGAAAAAGATGTACAAAAATTAATTATGGAAAGGAATGCCTTAAAAAGTAAATTTAGCCAAATGGAAAAGGGGATACAAAAGCTTACTGGAAAAAAAAAAGGACTTTAAAAGTAGCATCAGATAAATGAAAGCTAATGACTCCATGAGACATCAAAAAAAAAATAATCCCAATAAAACAAAATCAGAAGAATGAAAAAAAGAAGAAAATGTGAAGTGTTTCATTGGAAAAACAACTGACCTGGAAAATAGATGAAAGAGAGAATACATAAGAAGTATTGGACTGCCTTAAAGCCACAATCAAAAAAGGAAGTGAGGCATCACATTTCAAGGAAACTTGACCTGATATCCTAGAACCAGAAAGCAAAATAGAAATTGAAAGAATCTATTGATCACCTCCTGAAAGACATCCCAAAATGAAAACTCCTTGGAATATTATAGCCAAATTCCAGAGCTCTCAGGTCAAAGAGAAAATATTGCAAGCAGTCAGAAACATGCAATTCAAATATCATGGACCCATAGTTAGGATTAAACAACATTTAACAGACTCTACTTTAAAGAATCGGAGGGTTTGGAATATCACAGAGATCAAAGGAGCTAGGATTACAACCAAGAATCACCTATCCAGCAAGAATGAATACAATCATTCAGGACCAAAAAAAAAAAAAAAAGGATAATTAAAGACTTTCAATCATTCCTGATGAAAAGACCAGAATTGTAGAGAGAATTTCACTTCAAAATACAAGATTCCGGAGAAATATAAAAAGGTAAATATGAAAGAGAAATAATAAGGGATTCAAGAGGTTAAACTGTTTTCATTCCTACATAGAAGATACTTATAACTCCTAAGAACATGTCGACGTAGGTCACAGGTATAAGTTGACTATGATGGGATGATTTTCTTTTTAAATTAAAGGGAGAGAACATGGAAGAAAGTGAAAGGGAGAGGTAGAATGGAGTAAATTGTTTCACATAAAAGGGGTATGGAAGGAAGAGCTTTCACAGTGGAGAAGAATGGAATGATGAGTAGTGTTTGAACCTTACTCTCATTATAATTGGCTCAATGAGAGACTAACATACACACTCACTTTGATATAGAAATATATCTTACCCTATAAAAAAGTAGAATAGGAGATAATGAAAGTGAGGGTGATAGAAAGGAGAGTAGATTAAGGGAGGCAGTGGTAAGAATCAAAGCAGACTTTTGAGGAGGGCAATAGTAAAAGGAGAGACAGAGAAGCATAAACAGGGGGAAATACTATGGAGGGAAAATACAAAATTAGTAATCAAAACTGTGAATGTGAATGGGAGGAACTCACTCATAAAATGGAAGCAGATAGCAGACTAGATTAAAACCAGAATCTGACTATATAATAAATACACTTGAAACAGAGAGACATACCCACAGTAAAGGTAAGGAGCTGGAGTTGATTCTATTATTCTTCAGCTGAAGGGCTAGCAATCATGATCTCAGACAAAGCAAAAGCAAAAATCAGATCTAATTAAAATTTAAGCAGGGCAACTACATTTTGCTGAAAGGTGCTATAGAAAATGAAGTAATACAAATACTAAACATATATGCAGAAAATGGTATAGCACCCAAATTCTTAAAGGAAAATTTAAATGAGTTATAGGAGGAAATAGAAGATAAAACTATGAAAGTGGAGAGGGCTTCAACTTTCCTCTCTCAGAACAAGATACATCTAATCAAAAACTAAACAAGAAAGAGGTTGAAGAGATGAATAGATTTTTAAAGAAAATTTAGATATGATAGACCTCTGGAAAAATTGAATGGGAATAGAAAGGGTTATACCTTTTTCTCAGTGGTCCATGGCATCTACACAAAAATTAACCATGTATTAGGACATTAAAACTTCACAGCAAAGGTAGAAAAGCAGTAATATCAAACGTATTCTTTAGAGATCATAATGCAATAAAATTGCACTTAATAAAGCACTGTGGTCTGTAACATTTTCTTTGTAACATAGTTAATATGGAAATGTGTTTTGCATGACTGCACATGTATAATCTATATCAAATTGCTTACCTTTTCAATAAGGGGGGGGCAGGAGGGAAGGAATTTGAAACTCAGAATTTTAAAAAAGAATGTTAAAATTGTTATTCCATGTATTTGTAAACATATGCATATGGATATGTGTGTGTGTGTGTATGTATACACCCATCATAATCAAACGGAGGCTTGCTCATAACCCCCATCCAACATCTTATACTTGTGAAGTTGGTGCCTTGAACCTATATTTAAGACTTTACATATAGAATTTTGTCTTATTAGATTACTCCCAACAAATTAAACTGTCAAGATCTTTTTAGGTCCTAACTCAGTCATCTAGTGTGCTAATTATCCTTTCTAACTTTGTGCCATCTGGAAATTTGACAAACATTACATCTATGCCTTTGTCTAGGCCATTGAACTTTTTTTTTTTTTGCACAGATCCAAGTCCAATATCCTGTGGCACAGAGCTAAGTTTTTCTTGGAGGCCTCCCTACAAATTGACATTGAACTGTTAATGACTATTTGGGTTTTACCATTCAGCAAGTGCCAAGTTCTTCTAATTGTTTCTTGTCAGACACACTTCTCCATCTTAGACACAAGAATTTAATGATACACTTTTATCAAATATTTTCACAAGTATAGATTGTTCTCATTTGTATATATAGTTGAAGTAATGTATGATTTTCACAAAACACTCCTTTTTTGAATTTTTTTCCCTTGAAATTTTGAGTATCTCTGCTACCATTATAACTCCTTTCTGTAGTATCTAGCTTAGTGGATATACCTACATAGTTGTTTTCTTTATCCTTCCATTTCTTCCTCATAGGTTTCAGAACTAAAAGGAGACTTAGAAACAATCTAGACCAGGTCTTGAGGTCACAAGTTCCCCATGACTGATCTAGACCAACCCTTTACAAGTGAAGAAGTAAAGGCCCAGAATGTCTAAGTGAGTTGCCAAAGGACATGACTCTTGAATACATTTTTTCTTCTTCTTTTTTTTTTTTGGAGGGCCATTGGAGTTAAGTGACTTGCCCAAATTCACAGCTAGTAAGTGTGTGTCAAATGTCTAAGGGCAAATTTGAACTCAGGTCCTCCTGACTCCAGGGATGGTGCTCTACTTACTGAGCCACCTAGCTGCCCCAACTACATTTTTTTTTCTTAAATAGATTTTTGTTAATATCTTTTTTTTTTAACATCACGTATATCACCTCCTACACCTTAATCCATCCCTTGCTCAAAAAACAGAGATTCATTAAGATGGCCAAATTTTCCTCCCAGTTATGCTTCTGACTCTGGTCTTTGCCACCTTGATTCAGCTGACTTCTCACCCTTGAATTCAGTGCTGGACAAGTGGCATAATGTGAAATATAAATGACATAAAAGAAGGAACATATAACATTTTGATGACTCACTATAGACTCAGTCTATGTTCCATATTTGGGAACTTAGGTTATCTTGAAGATACTGCATCCAAAAGACTATGAGTAATGTTAGCACCCTAGAAGCAAATTGTCAATTTTGTGGTTATTTTAAACTCTTCTCATTTTTAGAAACAGCGTAATGTAGGGCATTTTCACATAAATGAGTTTTGTCATGATTTATCTTTGAAAATTTTGGCCAAAGTTTTTCTAGATTATACATAGAGGTGCCAAATAGTTAATTTAAAAAAAAATCAGAAAATGCTTGCACATTCAGTTGTCCCTTTTTGTTCCTAGCTTTCAATGGTAAGGGAAGCTATATTTTGGCTTCTGTAAACAATGCATGTTTCTTTTCTAAGTAACTAAACTTATATTCTTTTAGACTGTTTGGTTCCAAAGATGTTTTGGTAGAACAATAGCATTTTTTGCCTCCTATAATTTTCTTCAAGACATCAAATGAATACCGCGTGAAATACTAAACGCCCAGAGAAAAAATTCTGTTTTAGAAAAGTGTGTTAAGCACCAACTATATGCAAGGCTAAAAACTGATGATGTGAGTTAAAAAGATAGATGTCAAAATTTCTGAAGTTTTCCTCAATGTCACTTCTAAGAGATGTGTGAATCAGGACGTCTCTCTACGCCCCCTCATTTGTTTAGTTCACTGTTATGTTTTGCCTTTCTTAATAGCATGTAAGCCCCTTGAGGACAGGGACTGCTTCCTTTTAAATTATGTTTGTATTCTTAGCACTTAGCACTGTGCCCGGCATATAACAAATGCTTAATGACGCTTCAACTTCATATTCATTACCATGTTCTTGACTCATTACATTAGGATATGGTTTCAATGAATGTTGATAAGATCTTGGTGTGTCTCCAATCTTTATTCACTTCTTTAGTTTACCTACTTATTGGCAACATTTAGTCAGTACAGTAGAGTGAAATGAGTCCTGGATTTGGAGTCAAAGTGCCTGGTTCCTTGTTCTGTAGCTTTTGCTACTTACTTGTGTGATTCTTTTTTGAAAGTTACTCCACCTTGTTCCTCTCAGTTTCTTTATTGGGGCAAATGATCGCTTATATCTGTCCCAGGTCTAAGTCTTTGATCTTTTGAAAAGACTTAGAGAAATAAATTAAAATAAAAAAAAACATAGCCCTACAACTAAATATAGAAGCCTATAAAAGGGATAATTTTGTATATGAAACAGGAATTCAAGTTTTATTTTAACTCAGCCATGAAAAGATATTTCCAAATGTTTTATTAAAAGAAAAAGGTAACATTCTTCACTAATAAAATAAAAATAGAATTCATTCATTTTTTTGAAATGAACATGCCCCTAAGAAAATCCGCATTGCCTTTGTTCTAGAATTTTGATATTTATTTCTATACAACCTGAGCCTGAGAAGTAACAGTAGTAGATAGTATGCTGGACACAGAGTCAGGCAGATGGATTCAAATCCTGCCTCAGAAACTTATTAATTTTATGTCCTTGTGCAAGTTAAACTCTGAGGCTCAAACAACTCTCTCATATTTATAGAAGTATTACTGTGTACATTAGTGGAGGGTGATCTTACCTCTATGAATTTACAAGTACTGATTTATTGACAATATTGAGAATTTGGTTAAAATATTTTGTAGACATGATTTTTTAAAACAGAAAAGCTGTTTGTGAAGTTTTGTTGTAAAACTTATTTCTCATTGACTTTTTCTTAATCAAATTGAAGATACTTGCCTTCAGAAAGGATTTGACCAAAGGCATAATATGCAGTGTTTTGTTATATGTTACAGATGACAGTTAGAATGTCAGAACATTAATGCAAAGATACCATGGTTATTTCCATATCTTAAACAATAGTTTTGGTGTTTTGAATACCAGTAGATTATCTGATCAAATATTTTTTTTGCTATTAGTAAGTCCTCTTTAACTAACACAATATTTAGAATTCCTTATGGTGAGAAAACCACTGAGAGGAGCTGGATTTGAATTTTTGTCAACTCTGCTACTTATATAATCTTTTATTCTTCAGTCATTTTTCAGTTGTGACCCCATGTGAGTGTGACCCACTGGAGTGGTTTGCCATTTCCTTCTCCAGTTCATATTTTATAGATGAGGAAACTGAGACAAATCCAGTTAAGTGACTTGCCCAGGCTGACATAGCTAGTAAGTGTCTGAAGCCAGATTTGAACTCGTGAAGATGAGTCCTTCTGACTCTAGGCCCAGCACTCTATCCACTGTGTCAAGTCCTTTACCCTTTGCTGAAGTCAACTTCATTTTTGTTAAATGAGAGGAGTTTATTAGTTGATCTTTAAGGTGTCTTATGCTATTCAACTTAAATACCCATCATAATATTTCCCACTGAAATACCTAAAGAATCCCTCATTGCTGTGGGGAATCCTTCCACCCAAGCAGATTGCAAAATCTCAATAACTTCTTAGAGAGTCTTTCAGATTCTCTGTTACCAAAAAAAAAAATGATCTCTTCAGAGTCAACCTGGGTGACAATTCTCTCTGAGTTTAGCTAGATACCAGTGGGGAGGCAGCAAGATATAATGGAATGAGCACTGGCTCAACATTCAGAGGATCTGCATTCAAATCTTGCCTCTGATGCCACCTGTATGAACTTTGGCAAGTCCCTTAATCTTGGACCCCATTTTCCTCATCTTTAGAATTAGTGAATTGGACAAGATAGTCTCTTAATTTTCTTCCAGACCTGATCATAGTTCATAATAGCACATTAATTATGTATTTAGATATCTGTGTCAGGTTTATGTTTACAGTTGTAGTATTTTACTTTGTGTTGATCATATATTATTCTGAAATCTCTAAGATTTGACACAATTTCCTTTCCTCCGTAGAAGTTTGTGACTTTTTGAAAATCTCTTAATCTGAGTCAAAGAGCAGTGAGATGCAAAAATGTAGCAGACACAGTAATTCAAAATGTAGCAATAAATCATTGGTGATACAGTCTGACCAGTTATGCATGCACGTCAAAATTAGAGGTACAGGAGCCACATGAGTCACTCAGAGTTAGAATTTTAGTAAGTATTTATGGCAAGGATAAACTATGTAAGGAAACAACCATATCAATTGATCAGTCACTCCAGGATGCCCAACTCTTGGGAGCATTGTAGACTGTGCCATCTAGAAAGCAACATACAGTTCAGAACAATAACCCAACATTTTGGCATGTCTTTCCTTCATGGGCAATGATTTTTTTTTATCCAAAAGCAGGACTAGATAGCATAATACTTACCTCTCCTTTATGGCTCTGAATGGTCATTTTATTATTCTTTTCAATGATGACATCCTCTTCCTGATGCTCTTATGTGGGGTACCTTGAGGAAGTGGAGCTGGTGCCTAGAGTGTTATTGCCATACTGGAGGTGGTGGAGTTAGTATAGGACTCCTGTCCTTCCATGTTTTTCTATGGGCAGCTAATCTACAACAGTCCTCCATAATAGGCAAGTGGTATAAATTAAGGAGAACTAGACATAGTTGGAGCCAAAAGACTTGTGGTCAACTTTGGATCAAGTCATAATGTCACTATTGATAAGTATGTTTTACCACATCACTTCTTAAGAAACTTCAATAGCTCCTATATCCTAGGTAAAATAACGATCTTTCACCTGATATTTTAAACCTTTTGCAGTTTTTTTCAAAACTATTTTTTCAATATTATTTCACATTTTTCTCCTTTTACATGCTCTACTAACTTACTTGCTGTTCAACATACCTACTACTGTATCTGCCACCTCTGTGCTTTTGTAGACATTGCCCATATAGTGGCAATGATAATTTGAAGATCTTCCCTCCTTTGAAAATACACTCTGCCCCCTAATAGGTGGAATGTAATCACATGGAGCCCTGCTTTGAAAATACACTCTGCCCTCTAATAGGCTGAATATAATCACATGGAGCCTGTGGTAGGAGGAGTTTGCTGAAGGGTGGAGCAGAGCCCACAGGAAGCTGGGAGTCAGAACTAGCTAGACTGAGAGGAGTAAGCATCTCAGGAAGTCAGTCAGGCTTTTGAGTAAATTTTGGTTTGTGGGAAGGCTAAAGGATGATATGGCTTTCTGTGATGCTATGGCTTATTAATTTCTTTGCTACTATGATGGGATTGGCTTATTGCTTTTGGGATTTGATTTTCTGCTATCTGAATAAATGTTTTGCTTCTGTCTTCTATTTGGAGAATTTGTTATATTTTGTAGTTGAGCACCATGCAGGTATATTTATAGGGATCATGGGAGCTGTGAATATTGCATTGGCACCCTAGTCCTCCATGTTCTGGATATTTCTTTAAAGGCTAGTTTATGTGCCACCTCTTATGAAGTCTTTCATGATCCCCTTAATCATCATGTTTGATCCTTCCTCAAATTTTAATGTGTGTATACCTACATATATACATTTATATACATACATATGCAAATATATACACACACTATATATATATACATATATATATGTTTGTGTATACATAAATACACACATTTGTCTCTATATATGCCATATCCAACTAGAGATTGTCTTTAATTTTAGTTTTGTATTTCTAGCCTAGCACAATGTGTGCACATAGTAGGTATCTGATAAATGTTTGTGTATCAGGGTAAGGGAAGAGAATAGACAATGAGGACCCAGTCCTTAGAGTAGGATTTTTTAATGTATTTTTTTTATAAGCCCATTTGGCATTATGGTAAAACCTATTTCCAAATGTTTTAAATGCATAAAATAAATTATATAGAATTAAAAACAAACTAATTAAGCTAAATAAGGTTTTCACAAAATTTTAAGAAGTCCATTTATAGATGCATGTTAAGAATCTTTGACTTAAGACATGCATATTATCTATCTGCTGCCAACCCATTTAGAGGCTTGATGAGCATGATTCCAGACATGTATGCTGGAAAGACCCATTCCTTTATTGCCTTAGATCATGAATAAGTATCTTCTGTTTCCCATCAACTTATTGTGTGAAGAAAAGCCTTTTAATTGGTTGCTGATCAAGAACTGATTAAGTATACTATAGGCTGGAACAAATAAGCTCTCTCTTCCCTGGTGCTGAGCAAGACAGGAATTGCTGTAAGTCTTCCAGTAGAAGGAGATATCATAGCAGCCTACCACTTGCAGCTTTTTTCTTCCTATTCCTTCCTTCTTTCCTTCTAAATATTTTATTTTCCCCAGTTACATCTAAAGAAAAATTTTAACATTAACTTAAATTTTTTTTTGCATTCCAAATTTTCTCTCTCTCACCTGTCCTCTCTCTGAGACTGTAGGCAATTTTATAAAGGTTATACATGTTCAATCATACAAAACATATTACCATATTAGTCATGTTGTAAAAGACAGACTCAAAGGGGAGAAAACATGAAAAAATGGAGAAAGTGAAAAATAGTATGCTTCAATCTTCATTCAGGCTCCATCAGTTCTTTCTCTGGAGGTGGATAGCACTTTTTATTGTGAGTCCTTTGGAATTCTCTTGGATAATTGGAGTGCTGAGAATAGCTAAGTTATTCACCATTGATTATCATACAGTATTGCTGCTACTGTGTACAATGTTCTCCTTGTTCTGCTGACTTCACTTTGTATCAGCTTATGTAAGTCTTTCCAGGTTTTTCTGAAATCTACCTGCTCAACATTTCTTATAACACAGTAATATTCTATTACAATGATATATCACAACTTATTCAGCTGTTCCTCAGTTGATGACCATCTCCTCAATTTCTTATTGTTTCTCACCACCAAAAAGAGCTGCTATAAATATTATTGTATGACTAGGTCCTTCTCCCCTCCTCCTTTTAAAAAATCTCTTTATATTTAGACCTGGTAGTGATATTTCTTATATTTCCTTTTTTAAAAATATCTTTATATATAGACCCAGGAGTGATATTTCTGATATTTCAAAGGATGTGGACAGTTTTAGAGTCCTTTGGGCATAGTTCCAGTTGCTCTTCAGAATGATTAGATCAGTTCACAACTCCACCAACATTAATATCCCAATTTTCCACCTGCTTTCCAACATTTATTATTTTCCTTTCCTTTATTTGCCAATCTGATGGGTGTGAGGTGGTACCTTAGACCTGTTTTGATTTTCATTTCTCTAATCAATAGTGATTCAGAGCATTTTTATATGACTATAGATAGCTTTGATTTCTTCCTGTGAAAGCTGCCTCTTATAATCCAACCTATCTGATTTGGGGCAAGTAATTTAATCCTTTGAGTTTCAATTTCCTAATTAATTAAAAAGGGGGGGAACTAGATGACCTCTAGTGCTATTCCAATTCTATGATCCATATATTAGTTTCTTTTTACTGTGCCCTGCAATTTACTGCCCATAGTCACCTCTTTCAATTAAAAAACTAATGTTGTTTGACCTTGGACAAATGCCTTTCCTCCTTGAGTCTCAGTTTCCTTATCTGTAAAATTAGGAAGTTGACTTAGATTACCTCTCTTCTCAACATGAGTTCTTATGGCTCTAAGCTTCTTTGAAGAGAAGGAGGATAGTTTACTGCTTTGTGTTACCCCTACTTCCCTTATCAGGCCTCAGCAAATGCAGAGTTAAGTTAATATTACTGTAGTAGATGTACATGAATTTACCAACAAAATCCCTAGAGGGCAAAAGGTGTTTTTAAGAAATGAAAATTACACTGAATCTAACAGGAGGCATGTAAACTACTAATGTACATGGGACAATTTTCTGTTTATTCCTCCTCCTTTATTATTTCTGCTTTCATTTCCTTTGCTCCTAGAATAAAATCTTGACCCTATAGCTTTCCACTAAAGCAAAGAAAAAGCAAAAGAAAACTGTTCATATCCTTTGACCATCTATCATTTGGAAGTTTTTTTATATTCTTAGGAAGTTAAATCAATTCCTTATATATTTAAGAAATTAGACCTTTTATCAGAGATGCTTGCTGTAAAATTGTTTTGCAGCTTTCTGTTTTCCTTCTAATTTTGGTTACATTTGCTTCGTTTGCGCAAAACCTTTTTTAATTTAATACAATCAAAATTGTCCATTTTACATCTTGTAATTCTATCTCTTTTGATCATAAATTCTTCCCTTCTCCATAGATATGACAGGTAAACTATTTTCTGCTGCTTCTTTCTTGCTGTGAATGCATGATGATACCTCCCTCTGTCTCTTCTACTTCAGTATGTTTGTTCTTTCTTGATCTTGTGTGAAGGAGTATCAGAGATAGAATGGACCAAGTTTTAGCATTTTGAGCTTTGAAAGGTCAGAAGAGGCTTCAGAAGTTCAACAAGTAGAGTAGCTAACAGAATTTGGAATTTGTCAGAAGCCAAAGTAGTCAAGTTCTATGAGGATCTAGCCCCACAGAGCAACTTGCTTGATCCAGACCAGTAGTGATTTAATATGGCAGTCAAGATATGGTATCAAGTAAGGGAGTAATTTGTCCATCAGTGAGTTCCACACAAAGAAGTGAATTTGGCCATCAGAATGTTTTGTAGCAACTACTTTGAGTCCATTCTCCACAGGGACCAAGATAGTGGAGTAGTGAATGTTCCTGGTTTGGGAACATTTCTCAGCAAATATCTCTTTGTAAAAAGTTATTGGTGTAATTTTCAGGAACTATTAACTCGTGATTGATATTAGGGGAAACTAACCAGATTGCCCATTAGCAATAGACCTAGAAATCCATGCATCCATGCACACTGACTTCAGGATTATCCCTAAAGCATTGAGGAGAGAAGTTGTTGCTGTATAGAACTGGGTTTCTTAAGCTTTTCCACTCCTGATCTCTTTTTGTGTTTTGACACTGTTCATTCATGTTGCATGGCCTGAGGGCATGTACAGTGCAAAGTGCACATGCTTTGTGTTCTGAACTGACTGCATTGAAATTGCCCTCTGCATCATGGGCAAGTGCTGCCAGAAACACCTTGGATTCATTATGTGTTTGATTTTTAATTAATTTTTGGTTGGTGTA
>CM053581.1:161864420-161893050 GCA_028627135.1 Pseudochirops cupreus
GGTTGTAACCAGTGGAGTGAACAATGGGAAAGAAGAAACAAAACCAACATGGAAAAGAACAAGAGCATGTAGTTTGCTTCAGTCTCCATTTAAACTCTGTTCTTTCTAGATCTTTCTCTGAATGTAGACATCTCCTTCCACCCTAAGACTTTTAGAGATATCTTATAATTGTACATTGCTGAGAAGAGTCCAATTTATCAAAGTTGGTCATTACACATATGATGTGTCTATGATTGTGTACAAATTTCTCCCAGTTCTGCTCTTCTCACTTAGCATCAGTTTGTATAAGGTCAAAGCTATTTTCATAATAATACTAATACATTATTTATCTATTGAAATTTCCTCCCATTTTCAACTACATATTTTTATGAGGCTGAATTTTCTTCATATATTTTAACCAGAATTACATATCACAATGGATTGAATGTTGAAGCTGATATGAATATCCAGCTGACTTCTATTAAGGCAGACATCAAAGAAATTTGCAAAAATGTGTAAAACAATGCCACTCTTCTCACTGACTGCTTTGTTTTGGAAAATATAGTTATCTTTCATTAAATATGTTATTTATATTACTATGTAATAAGTTTTGTTATTTCAAATAAATTCATAAATATTAATTTCAAATATGTTAACATCAAATTATAGCCCATACAAACAACACTGCTTTGGAATCCTTAATAATTTTTAGGAGTGTAAAATAATCCTGGGTCTATACTACCTGAGAATTGCTAATCTAATGCAGGACTCTAAAATTGCACTGTGGTGCAGTAGAAGGAGAAAAAGTTTGCCTCCAGAGACCTCAGTTCAAGTCTTAACTCTAATGTTTACTAGTTGTATGAGAATTTCACCCTTCTCAGAGTTTTGTTTTCCCTAGGTGTAAAATGGAAATATTAATATTTGTGGTACTTGACAGAAAATTTGCAACTGGAAAAATACTTTTTAAAGCTTAAAGTTAATATAAATATATTTATTTTAAGAAGAATTCTATTATACCACATTATCACTCATGTTTTATATGTTTTTAAAAGAAAAACAATGTCCTTTATCCCTGTGGTCTGCTTGGATTGTGAATAGATTAAATATTGTCTTTCGTTTTTAATATGTGAACAGTTGGAAATAAGGTTTCAGAGTTGTAGGTCAAAGTCTGCAGGTTTTGGTAAACCTCTTGTTCTATTTGAGGTAATAATATGATGTGACCACCACAATGCTAATATGATCAGATTGAGAGTGGTGAGGGTCCCAGAGTGAGGTCCTTGCTCAGAGTGTATCTGGAGAATAAGGGTTAGTTAGTCCTGGGTACTATATTTTATAAAGGAAGCTAACAAGAAAGAGTATAAAGCATAAAGAAGGGTAATTTATATAATAAGGGGCTTAAGAAACCATGTCATTCAAGGATCATAAGGGAAATTTGAATGGGAAGCCCAGAGAAAAGAAGACCAAGGGGGAATGTGATAACTGTCTTCAAATAACTGAAAAATAATTGCACTTGTTCTGCTTGGCATCAGAAGGTAGAACTAGATGCAAAGCATGGAAGTCTCAGAGAGGCAGATTTTGGCCTGACAACTAAAATCATCTAACAATTACAACTGTTCTAAGGTGGCATCGGCTTCCTTGGAAAGTAGTAAGTTGTGCCCTCACTGGAGAGCTTCAAGTAAAATCGCCATGACCGTGCTTCAAGGACATTGTAGAAGCAATTAGTGATTGGGTACATTTATTTAGTGTTTGAAGTCTGTTCCAATGCCAAGTTGCTGTGTATAGGGCATCTTGATGGTGAACACAGTATTCACTCCTTCTCAGAAGAGGCTCAGTAGCTCTCCTCTGAAGTGATGAAAGTATGTGAAGAGTAATGAGAGGCTTTTAAACCGAGAGTGAAGTGTTTAGCCTTGATGACAAACTCTGGCAAATTTTTTTCACCTGAAATTGTAGCATTTCTCTTAAAATCTCATAGAAAACTTCCCACTAGAAAGTTCTTTTATTGTGAACCAGGACTTTTCCAAGTAGACAAGATTGATGCAGAACCATCTTTTGCTATTGCTTAAATAAAGAAACAAAATCTGCCAACTTCTATAAAATGCTGGATAATATTAATTAGCGAAGACATTTAATGGGCATGTAATGGGAGAGGAGATACCATATGATAGCATTTAGACTGGTTCAATCCTTTCTGGGCAATTGGTAGTAATAAGGACCCATTCTCAATTATTACCAAGCTCATGTAGAACATGTCTCCAGCCATTAGATCAAGATCTAATGAGAGAGCTTAGAGTTCTACCAGGCAGATATACAAAACAATTGCTATTATACTTCCAAACTATTGAGTGGGAAGCATTCCTGTGTGCATCATGTGGGAGATATGAGTTGATCAGATTTAAATCTCAGCTCTACTACTTACTGTATGTACACAGACAAGTCACCTACCTCCTCTATGTTTTAATTCCTCATCTGCAAAATGATTGGGGGAGGTGTGGAAATAGAAGATTCACAAAGTTCCCAGCATACTGTGACATTTAAGTCTACTCTTACTATATAATCTCTTGAATTTAGAAGTTCTAGGACTGACACATGTGCAGGTTATTAGATTTTAATGTAGAATAAACTCTTTCTCTATAACTGTTGACTAGTGGTCATATGAGCTCCTCCTAGGACATCTCTTTGAAGGAGTGGAAGAGTATAATAGGACCCAGAATCTCTTAAGATATTCCAATTTACCTTAGAGCAGTTATTGGTTGGGAAATATTTATTTAAATAAAGCTAGAATTGATTTTTCTTCAACTCCCAAACATTGTGCTTATTTTGTCATTGGGAACCAAGCAGAACAAATCTAATGTCCCTTCCACATTAAAATGCTTTCAAATCCTTATTACAACTTTCATGTACCTCCTTCTAAGTCTTCTCTTCATTTAGACTTAATCACTGAATCAGACAAACTGAGACCTGGGAAAGACCTTAGCTTAAAAAGGCTGAGATCTCCCATTGTATCCACCATCTCCACTTGTCTTGATCTATGTCTTACCACTGGACCCAGATGGCTCTAGAGGAGAGAGTGAGACTGGTGACTTCGCACAGCCCCACCTCACTTAAATCAAATTCACTAGAAAGTCAAAACATAACCTTCCAGATGTCATTGTTTCTCTCTGAGAATGAAGGACAAACAACAGCATCAACAACAACCACATTATCAACAACAGCAGTCTTTTGGCTAAAAAATACCTTGTTCCTTTACTTGATTTCCATATGGCATGGTTTTCAGATCCTGTACCATTCTGGTTTCCCTCTTTTGAATATATTTCAGTGCATTAATGTCCTTAAGTGCTGAAAGCTCAAAATAATGTTCCAGATGTTGTCCAAACAGGACCTAGTACAGCAGAACTGTCACACATCTCATTCTTGGCATCATAACTCCCTTGCTTCAACATGTGATTGCATTGCTTTTTTATCCTGTGATGTCACACTGTTGGTTCATATTAAACTTGAAGTCTTCTAAAATGCCCAGATGTTTTTCACATGAAATATTTAAACAACATCCCCTTAACCCTGTGAAAATCAAAGTATCATTTAGCTAGTCTCAAATCTTATCTCTACTCTCATCCATTCCACATCTCTTAATTTTGTCCATTGTGTCCACAAGGACAGCATTCAAGACTTTATTGTGTGCCCGACTGAAATCATGATTTATGTTTATGAAATTCTTCTAATATATTCTACTAACTGTGCAAAAAAAACCCAAAAGGAACTGAGGTTAGTCTGGCATGATCTGTTCTTCATGAAGCAATTCTGGTTCTTTCTGATCGCTGATTCCTATTCTAAATGCACACAAACCATCCCTTTAATAATATGTTCTTGGATACTGACAGGACTTAAAGTAAAAAATATTGTTCTATATAATTTTGGTACTTCTATTTCTCTTCATTTGAAAATCGTTATGACATTTGTCTATC
Organism: Pseudochirops cupreus; assembly: GCA_028627135.1. Lineage (NCBI taxonomy): Eukaryota > Metazoa > Chordata > Mammalia > Diprotodontia > Pseudocheiridae > Pseudochirops > Pseudochirops cupreus. The sequence continues at coordinate 161,868,362 of CM053581.1, forward strand.
TGGAGTCCTGTGGCACCTCTCTCATTCACTATATTCTTTCAAACATTCTTGACATTTTCACAGCAATCATATCACCCAAATCTTTTGGTTCTTCAGATTCCCTGAGATTATTGAGACCTAGAGACACACAATGAATTCCTTTAAAACAAAAAGTATAAACTATTTTTTTTGCTGATTTAAATGTTTCTGAGACAGTCTAAAATTAGTCAAATCCCATTTTGCAACATTTCAAGATCCAAAGCATATCAATCCTTTTGTAAATAAAAGGGTGTTAGATGAAACAGGTACGGAATTATATTCATTTGCATTATAATTTATATAAGTAATTTTGTGAAAAGACTACAACTTATGAGTATAAAATTCTAGAGAACAACCACATTATGTATATGTATAGCCAAAAGTATATGTAGGTGCATATTTTGTACACTTTGATTTTAAATCTTTCTATCCCACTGCTCTAGACCTAGGCATGAAGTTTAGACTGGGATCAGTTCTAAGGGCACTGGACTTTGGTGAAGGGGAGTTTCTTCTCAATCAGTGACTCATTGCTTAAGACTTATGTAATAGATCACATTTAGAGGTTCCCTCAAAGGTAGAAGTAAAAAAAAATATATTACATGAATTGAGTATGGGAAAGATAATTTATTTCTACACATATAAGGCTTAAAATAACAATCAGAAGTGCACTAACAAAACAGGATTTATTAATTTATAAATACTAATCCAATCTGCTGTTGGACTGATACTTAAGGTCAAAATAACATGAAATGGTTTGTGAGAATGATGATTAAATATTTTACATTTCATCTCAGCTTTAAATATCTTTTTATTCCAAATCCAAATACCTTTTATCTTTGCCCTCAGCAACTTTTAGAGTCAATTAATCCTGCTTTTTCTCTGATCAAGTTTTCTTCAGACCTTTTGGACTTGAAAGGTTATCTGCCATTATAGCCATCTTGAGGTTGATACCCAGTCATCTACTTAGTAAAGAAAAAACCTGGCAGAAGCTAGGTATAGATCACTGAGCTAAGTTGAGTTCACATTCCTCATGAAGCCAGTGGGGATAGAGAAAAGAACACAGTCCATCCCTTTGACCCCTTGCATCAGAGTGTCAAAGCAGAGAATGAACTATGTGCCACTTAGGAAAGTCATAGCCAAGAAGGCCTAGTCAGAAGCTCTTTCTTCCTTTAAAAGATAGAATATGCCTTCCCTTCCTGCCACTCTCAAGGTTGAGGGAGGATCAAAGGATCACTCACATTTACCACATTATTCAAAAATGTCAGATCCTTTCTGTAACTTGGTCACAGTTACTGAAAGCCCCCACCCAGAAAACTCATCATCAGCAGGCTCAAGGAATGAGTCACCATGTCCTTGGAGTCTCTGGAAATGTCCAAGTGAGATATGGACACATACGCCTTGAAAGGACTCCTCTAGTCTCATTTGGTCTCTGCTATACAGACATCTTTTGCTTTATACATGATATTCTTAAGAAGTTCCTAATAAGGAAAATCATATTTTCTGCTATGCCACGATTGCCCTTTACAAAGTCTTTATTCCAGACACTTGTCCTGAGAATACACTTGGGGTTTTTAAAAAACTGGAAATTAAGGGGATGCCCATCAATTGGGGAATGTCTAAACAAGCTGTGGTATATGAATGTAATGGAATACTATTGTGCTGTAAGAAATGGGGAGGAGATGGACTTCATATTTACCTAGAGAGTCTTATACAAACTGAAGCTGAGTGAGAAGAGCAGAACCAGGAGAAATTTGTACACAATCACAGACACATCATATGTGTGAGGATCAACTTTGATAAACTGGATTCTTCTCAGCAACACACAGTTATAAGACAACTCTAAAAGTCTCGGGATGGAAGGAGATGTCTACATTCAGAGAAAGAGCTAGAAAGAACAGAGTTTAAATGCAAACTGAAGCAAACTACATCCTTTCATTCTTTTCCATGTTTGGTTTTGTTTCTTCTTTCCCATTGTTCACTCCATTAGTTACAACCCTTCTATACAACCAGACTAATGCCCAATGTAAAAGTATTTGCAGATCCTATACTTGATTGCATGACGACATGGGGGGGGGGGTGGGAGGAAGGGGAGAAAATTTGAAACTCAAGGGATTGTGGAACTGAATCTTGTAAACTAAAAGTAAATAAACAAATCAATTTTAAAAATTAAAAAAAAGGGAAAAAATATAACATAATTAAGCATTAAATTCTTTGATATACCAAGGACTGTACTAGAAAACAGAAACATAAATAGTAAACAAAACAAAAACTGTCTCTCTCCTTAGGAAACTTTCATTGTATTGGGGTTTGGGGTGGAGTGGAAGGAAGAAATGTACATAGATAAGTATTCAAAGAATCATGCAGAATAATTTCAAGAGGAAAGATTATCAATCAGTAAAGGACTGCCTTAGAAAGTGACACATCTGACCTAGTCTTAAAGGAATTAAGTATTTTAAAAACAAAGACAAGCAGGGAGTGAATTTTGAAATGGGTAGCAGCATACACAAAGGTGCAAAAACGGAAGATGGAATATTGTGTATAGTAGAAAAGTAGACTATTTGAATGGAGACTGCATGAAGGTAAAAAAAATAAAATAAATTCTAAAAAAAAAAAAAAGAATCTGGATTATAGATGGCTTTAAATGTTTGTGCCCATGCCATCCTCTCTACCCAAAATGTTCTTCCCCTATTTTTCTAGTAGTTCAAATTCTCATTCTTTAAGACCCAACTAAAATGCTGTCACCTCCCTACTGCAGTCTCTCATCACCCTACCTTGAAATAATCTCTTTCTCTGAATTTATTTAGTACTTACTGCATACACCATAAAATCTACAATTCATTGTGGACTGCCTTGAGAGGCTGATATCACTTCTATTTTCCCTTTGTTCTATTAATCAGAGGTAGAACAGACCCTACAAATTAAAATCCATCATTTTAAAGATATTTGGATTATAAATTAAGTGTTGGAAGATATTGTAAAAATCATTCAATTTATCCTATTTTTAAATGAGCAAACTGTTAAAAAAAAAAGTTAAGTGATTTGTATTGGGTCATAAGTAGTAAGTAGCAGAGCTAAGAATTCCAACCAAATTCTCTGACTGCAAATCTAATGTTTTCCCCATATATTATGTTGTTCCACTAAGGCAAAGCATACTGAATTTGGGAGGTGATGAATATATTTTAGGGAGAGCTAGGTGGCACAGTGGATACAGTGCTGGACCTGGAGGTAGGAAGAACTGAGTTCAAATTCAGTCTTAGACACTTACTAGATGTGTGAACCTGGGAAAGTCACTTAACCCTCTTTGCCTCAGTTTCCTCATCTGTAAAGTGGGCTGGAGAAGGAAATGACAAGTCATTTCTGTATCTTTGCGAAACCAACCCCAAATAGGGTCACAAAGAGTCAGACACAACTAAACAACAATGAAGCATATTTTACGGACTTGTTCAGACAGCATTTACAGTATTGTGTTCATTTCTGGATGCCACATTTTAGGAATGGCATTTATTAGCTGAAGAAACCATAGGAGATTGAGATCAGGATAATGAGAGGACCAGAGATTATTCTATATGAAGATTGATGGAAGGAACTAAGGACTTATGAACTACAGAACAGAAAACAGAAAGGTCAAGATAACACTATTCAGGTATGAGAAGAACTTTAATGTGGAATAGAGATTAGCTTCACCCCATATGATCCCAGAGGGCCCTGGAAGGAATATAATTTGAAATTGTAGCTTGATCTAAAGAAAAGTGATTTAATAACTGGAGCTGTCCAAAAGTAAAATAGGTCTCCTCATCAGTTAGTGAATTTCCTGCAACAGGGGAAGTCTCGAAGTACAACTTGGATGGCCATTTATCAGGGATATTGTGTACAGGATTCATGTTCAACTATTTGCTCAATTAAATGACCTCTGAGGTCCCTTCCAACTCTGAGATTCTGTGATTTACTATGATCTGATTTATATCCCTTGCCAAATTCTTTGGCAGGCAGAATACACAGGATTCAAGCAATTTTTCAATTCATGGCAAATAATTTTATTTTTCTTATAATTGTTAAGTAAAGATTATTATATAATGATTTTCTTATAATTTGTTAAATACATCACTTTTCATATGACTTTTTTTTGCACATAACCTATTTTGTTCTGTAATAAAGTAAGTCTAGTCCTTAAAAAAAAAAGACCATAAGCTAGCTCATTCAGCTGCAGGAGTTTGATTGTAATCTACTGAAATAGAGAGATATACCCTCAGGCTTCTAGTCTAGAAAGGTAAAAATAAACTGAGGAGAGATACCCCAAAGAAGCCTGGAAATGAGACTTAGTCTCTCAGAATTGTAGCAACAAGGATGAAAGTTAATAGGTAGCGGCCTATTTAAGAAACAGATACAAAACAGAAGTTTTTTTTTCCTGTAAAAAGGATGCTTTGTTTCAGAACAACAGGAACTTGACTTTTGTTAAATCTTAAGGAAGCTGACCTTAGTTGTTTTTGATGAATAGCTGGTAAAAAGGTAATGAACTTGAACTTTGTTTCAAAATCTTCTGTGAATTGACTGTGTGAGAGGAAATAGGTTGAAGAAGAAACATAGTATAGTAGAAAGCATATGGATCCTTAGTTCCTGAACCTGGTTTGAATTCCATCTCTCTCTGTCTCAGGCATTCTCTAATGTGTTCTTTATCCACTTTGGGTTTCAATTTCTTCCCTTGTAAAATGAGGCCAATTAAATCCTACAAAGTATATGTGGTTACATCTTAGAAAGGATGATCTGTTGCTTATGTTTTGTTTTCTTCTATATTTTGATATTTTCATTATAATTTACTAAGGACATTTAGCTGTAATTTCATTTATTTATCCATGCAAGTATTTTAAGCATTGATTTTTTTATATATCACATATCATATTGTTATTATGTTATTATAAATGAACATTTTCTTCTTATATAAATTAGACTGGTGTGGTATTTCTCAAGGTATCTCTCATTTCTACTTAATATCTGATCAGTCCTACAATCTCATTTTTTGCCAGTGATAGCTTTGCTACTGTCACCAGAACCACTCATAACTGAGGAAGGGAACAGGAATAGGCAGCTGAGAGAGTACTTAACTAGTCCCATACCACCAATAGTAATTTGTATTTTTATAGCATGCAAAATTTTTTTCATCATTTTTAAGTTGGCTGATGTGGTAGAAGTATGTAAGAGTTACCCCCACAGAGAAGAATTCTACGTTTATCACAGCTAATAAATTTAATATTTATTTTAATTTAATTTAATTAATTTTTAAATTAATTAAATTAATGTAATACTAATTTAATAATAAATTTAAATTTAATGATGATTTAGTACAACAAATAACCAAAAACACATTAAAAGGGAATTAACATTCAATTGGGTTAGATCTCTGGAAGTTATTTTTAAGTTTTCATCTCAATATTTAAGAAAGCTCTCAGGGTGGCTAGGTGGTGCAGTGAATAGAGCACTGGCCCTGGAATCAAGAGGACCTGAGTTCAAATCTGGCCTCAGACACTTAACACTTACTAGCTGTGGGACCTTAGGCAAGTCACTTAACCCCAATTGCCCCTCCAAAAAGCAAAAAAAGAAAGCTCTCATATGTGTATGTGTGATCATTTTTGAGTATTTTAGAAATCAGCTAAGGTAAGATGGTCAGAAAGTATACATGGGATTTCCACGTTTAGTGTTTTGGTAAAATGTAAGCTGCTAAGGAGGACTTCTTATTTTGTTTTAATTTTCCATAGAATATACAAGTCCCTTGAACATAATAGTCATTTAATAATTAGTGAACTGAACTGAAGAGTATGAAATTGCATATTTGCCTATATAATAGTCACATTTCAATTGGGGCTATAATGTTGCATAAGAGAAACATATTATTTTGGTATCAGAGAACCCCATACAATCCAATGCAAGACATATTTGGGAAGCATCTGTTATGTGCAAGTCATTTTGTTAAAAAGATTAAAAACAAGAAACAAACAACAAAACTGCCCACAAAGAGTTTACACTTCACTAGAAGAATATAACATATAAACAGAGAAGCATATATATAATAATTTTGGCTTTCCTTAGGTGGTAACATATGAACTAAAACTTAACATAAGCTAGAGATTCTAAGAGGCTGATCTGAGAATGAGAATTTATTCAAGGGGACATGAGAGGTATTAGGGGATAGCTTGTACAACAATGGGAAAGTGAAAGGTAAAAAACCAATTTCAGGGAATGGCAAATAGGTCAGCAAAATGACCAACAGAGGCAACAGTGATATGGGGCAATGATAAGTAACAGAGAAAATGCTAGAGGTGATGATAACAAGGGATGGCAGCGAAGATGTCTGCAAAGGCTATGAATGACATTGATGGTAGTACATACTACTTTTATAGGAAAACATCATGTTCTAGGATACAGAAATTTATAAATTAATATAAAAATCCACAGAAATACTAGACATATACTCTATAGACAATGATGCTACCAAAAATATAAGAAAATAAGCTAAAGATACGGTCTGAAATGGAGACTAAACAAAGATCTCTAAAATAATAATGTGGTCAAAAACAAATCATAAAAAACTAACTAAAAAGAATGAACATAATTATACTACATAACAAAATTCCTGGTATATTTCTAACAGTCCTCAACATGAAATTCTGTCTCTGAGAATATATGCTAACAAAATAGAAAAAGAGAGGATTAATGAATTAAACATACGTTTTAAGAAAATCAACAAATGACCTTAAAATAAGCACAAATAACAAAATTGAAAACTCTAAGAGAAATAGGTATATTTAACATAAAAAGACATGGATTTGATAAGTAAAAGTGAAAACTGGATCTTTGGGAAATGTAACAAATTAATAAATCCTTATCAAAATTATTTGAAAAGAGGAGGGAGGGAAATCAGGTCAAGAAGCAATTATTAAGCACTATGTGACTCAAGTGAGTTAAGTACTGGGGATACAAAGGAAAACAAAAAAAAATTTCTGCTCTAAAGGAACTCAGTCAAATTCGTAAGATAGCTCACAAATAACTATGTACAAATTAAAATGCTAAAAATGGAAAAGAAAAGAAGGTGAAATCACAACTGATAAATGCAATGGAAAGAATCATCAGAACCTGTACATACACTTATATGCCAGAGAAACTGAGATTTTAAATACAAACGCAATGTAGGAATATGTATAATATTAGCAGGCCAGGAAAAGGAAATATTAAAGATCACACTTTCAGAAAAATAAATTCAACTAGGTAAAAAAGAACCACTAAATGGGCCTGATGAAAATAACTTTGTCCAGATGGATTTGTATATAGTCTATCAAATATTTAAAGAACAACTAACAATGATAGTAATACAACTAATCCTAATAATAACAGTACTTATATTGAGCTTTAAAGATTACAAACTACTGCACAAATTAATTGTAAAATTGAGGAAAAAATTACAAAACATTTTTTGAGACAAATACAATCCTAATATCAAATTATGAGAAGAACAATGCTATGAAAGGGAGCTATAGATTGGGATCACTACTGAACGTTGATTCAAAATTTTTAAGTATATTCCTCTGAAAATACTATAAAAAGATATACGAAAATTGGCTATGATAAAACCAAATTTATATTACTAATGCAAGGAGGCTTCCATATTAGGAAAACAATGTAAATAAACACATTAATAACAAAAATTCTATCAATTGATTCAGAAAAGCTTTGGACAAGTTATAGTAGATCTTTATTTTTAAAAAAAAGCCATATAAGGATCACTCAAAACACAATAATTAGCAAAATTTAAAGGTTAGTATTTTTTTGAACAGACTGGAAGTTTTTCAATAAATGGAGTAAAGTAATTATGTTTTCTACCCCCGTTATTTTATGATGTTCTAGAAATGCCAATACTAGCAATAAGACTAAAGGATAGAATTAGAGCTATGATCATGCACAAAGATGATACAAAACTATGCCTGTGTCCTGAAGACATGATAGCTTACTTAGAAAACCTCAGAGAATTAGCAAAGAAACTAATTTCTTTGAGGCAGCTAAGTAGTACAGTGGTTAGAATGCTGAATCTGGAGTTAGAAAGACTTGAATTCAAAGTCTTAAGACACTAGCTGCTTGGTTCTGGGCAAGGCACTTAAGCTTTCTAATCTAAGCCTTAGTTTTTTGTTTTTTGTTTTTTGTTTTTTTGTCTTTAAAATTTAGACAATAATGGATCTACCTCTTAGGGTGGTCATGAGAATTAAATGAGCTAATATATGTAAATGCTTCACAAACTGTAAAATAATACATAAATGCTAGTTATCATTAACTCATTATTATTATACTTAAGCAGGGTATCAGGATACCAAACAAATCCCTGACTCCATCAACATTTTCATATAGCAATACAATATCCAGGATACCATACTAGAAAGGGAAAACTTATTGAAAATAATCACAGAAGACCTAGAAATCCTCAATTTCAATCTACAAAGTCACACCCAAGACTTAAATAAATAAAATTATAAAGTGTTCCTAAAGGCAGTAATGAAAGACATTCTTAAAAGACATTCAATATTTATGTTTGATCTATTCCTATGTAATAAAAATTATATTATCCAAAATAACATTCAGATTTTCGTTATGCTCATCAAACTACCAAATGGATACTTTATAGGGCTAAGCAAAATATTAATAAAATCATTTGGAAGAACAAATTATCTAGAATCTCATGGAATATTTTTTAAAAGTTGGAATAAAGGAGGAATAGCACTTCCAGATCTGAAATTATGCCACAAAATAATACTTATCAAAATGTCAGCAGTCCGTATTAGCTTATAAAAAGAGAAAAAAAGAAAAAGAAAATCAAGTCAGACGAAAAGACTAGACAATGAAAAATCAGAAATAAATGAACTTAATAACTCAATCTTTCATATAGTTGAGGGCACACACTGAACGGGGAAGAGTAGAAAAGAATTAAGGAGAAAACTGGAAAACAGTCTGGCACAAGTTAGGTTTAGAGCAACATCTTTCAAAAAATGCCACAGTACACAAAAGATAGACAAGCAACCTGTTCATGAAATATTACACACCTATTAAAAAAATTAACAGTATCAAATAATAAATCCTTTATAGCTATGATTGAGGGGACAGTTGTCAATCAAATAAAGGATAAAGGGCTCAAAAGATACAATAAAAAACTTTGGTTATATGAAATTCAAAATCTTTTACACAAATCTAATCAAAGCAATGAAAAAAAGTAAAATGTCACATTGGAATAAATCTTTGCATCAAATATAGATATATTTGATAAAAGACTGATTGGGAACTAATGTAAGTATATTTAAGACCTAAAGTCATTTCCTGAATAAGTAGTCTAAGGATATAAACCAATAACTCTCAAAAGACTAATCATATAAAGAGAAATTAAGACAAAAACAATCCAGATATTTCATCTCATATCCAGCAATGTGGCAAAGACAAAAAAAGGAAGGGTTAATGTTGGAGAGGTTGCAGAAAGACAGGTATGATATTAGAATGCTAATTGAACTGGGAATTGGTCCAACAATTCTGGAAAGCAATTTGGAATTAGACTGAGAATAGAACTAAAATTCCTTTACCCTCTGAACTAAAGATTCTAATCCTAAGCATATACCCCAAGGAAGTCAATAATAATAATAATAATAAATACATATATTAAAAAGTCATATACATGGAAGCATTTAAAAGTTTTTTATTTGGGGAATGGGGTGTGGTTGGGAAGTAGCAAAAAAATAGGAACAAAATGAATTGTCATCAAATGTGGAATGGGCAAACAAATTGTGGCATATAATTGTAATGCCATATTGCTTGACTGTCAGAATGAATATAAAGAATACAGAGAAGATTGGGAAGATGTATGAACTGATGAAAAGTGAAACAATAGGAAAAAATCAGCAGTATATGAAATGACTATAATAACAATAACAACAATAATGATTGCTAACATATAGTACCTAAGGTGCAGCTAGATGGCTCAGTGAATATACCACTTTGTTGGAAGTCAGAAAAAATGATCTCAAATCCAGCCTCAGACATTTAATAGCTGTGTGACCTTGGGCAAGTTACTTAACCCTGTTTGCTTCAGTTTCTTTATCTGTAAAAGGAGCTGGAGAAGTCAATAGCAAGCTACTCCAGTATCTTTGCTAAGAAAACCCCAAAAGGATATTGGACATGACAGAAACGACTGAACAACAGCAAAAACAACAACAACACCAAATGTGCCAGATCTTATGCATCATACAGCTAGTAAGAATCTGAGCTTGGAATTGAACTCCTCGTCCTAACTGCTGGTCCAATGTTCTATCTACTATGCCACTTATGGAAAGAACAATAAAAACAAAATTCTGATGTATATGATAAAGTTGGATCCTATAAAAAGAGATGAGAAAATATACCTCCTTTCTCTGTAGAAGTGGTAGATCAGGTATGGAACACTGCATAAGGTAACAGATTTCACTGATGTGTTCATTAGTTTTGATAAATCATGTATTTTCCCCTTCATTTTCATACAAAAAAAGATGCAAAAAAGTAGAAAAAAGATTTCATTTTTAAAGGATGAGAAATCAATAGATTTTTAAGAAACAATTTTGGCAAACTTATTGGAGGACATAGACAAAAGTCACAGAAACTGGTCTGTCATGGATAGGTTACAAGCTATGCTACTGGAAGCTATCTCTATTGATGAGATAATAGATCTGTATGAATATAGTGGTATTATTATTACTACTATTACTACCACTAATAACTATGATTAATAATTTTCATTTTTGTTTGTGAAAAGAACATTGAGATGATTATAACAATAGTAAAGTTTGAAAGGTTTTAGGTGGATATGAAACTGGAACACAATTGGCACAAGGTGTCAGGGAAAGGAACTCAATGCTGAGTGATTACACGGAGAGGAGATAATACTCAATAGTTAACAAGAACTTGTTAAGTGTCTACTCTACCATGAGAACTGGAGGACTGTACATTGATGCTCTTTGGGGACCGGTTCCCTTTTTTACCACCCCCAATTTTTAAAGCCATATGTAAACTATTGTTGCCCTCACCTAAAACAAGTAAAAAAGCAATAATTTATATATTTGGAATTAAGAAAGAAGGGCATATTTGTCCTTTCAATTAATAATAATAATAACAATAATAATTGTGAGCTGGTACATTTAAATGTCTTTCTTAGAAAAGAGTACACATCAACCATATTTTTTAACATAATTTGGGGAGGTGTCAGTTAAAATTCTGTTTTGACGTCTCATCAGAGTTGTGTAATGATCCTAAGGCCTTCAAGGCTAAGCTAGCGGAACACAAGACTGAAAGGAAGCTTTAACATTTTACACACACACACACACACACACACACACACACACACACACACACACACACCCAACCTTTAAACAAACAAAAAAAATGACTCAAAACTTCATGATTATATCAAGAGATTCAAGCCTTGTCTAGTTGGAAAGGTCTCAAGTATGAATTTGGTCATAAACTATTCATTATCAGAGGGTTTGCCTAGTTCAGAGACCCTTCACTAGTTTGGCCCTGGGTTGATGAGTTTTTCATTCAAAGGTGTAGAGGGATATAAATTTCTATTGGTAGGACATTCCCCTAGAACAGTGGTTCTCAACCTTCCTAATGCCTCGATCCTTTAATACTCAGATGTGGGCGTATTTGCATGTGGGTAGACCCACCTGGAGACAGATAGAGGAGCAGTGTCTCTGTTCCTAAGACCATAGGAAATATGTGTTTTCCGATGGTCTTAGATGACCTTGTTCAACCCCCAAAGGGGTCGTGACCCACAGGTTAAGAACTGCTGCCCTGGAAGAATGAAAACTCCTTGAGGGAAGGGCATATTTTATTTTTATTTACATATTCTGAGTCCCCTACATAATGTCTGCCATATTATAGTCCCCAGATAAATGTTTGTGGAATTGAATTAAAAATTGGTGGAGAAAGTTCCCACACCAACTAAGGCACAAAATAAGAATTTTTAAAGATAGTGTAAAGTGTAAGTCCTTAGAGTGAAATTTCATAAATAAATACAAGTTTAAGTGTTGATAGGGTTTTTTTTAAAATGACTACAGTTCAAATATTATCTTAGTGATGTTCTTTTACTTTGACTTTCAAATACTACATAGATTTAATTATGCTTCCCCAAGGCTCACCCCTCATTTAGCCTGGGGAAATTTATATCAGTACTTATTAGCTGTTGATAACAGATTTCTTTCACTCCTTTGATAATAGCTAGTGCCACATTAACTTTGAGAGATTTGTGAATTACTAGATTATCTACTTTACACTTCTATGTGATTGGTAATATAGCCATGTGTGTCACTTGGAACAATATCATGGTGTAAATTAATTTTGTTCACATAAAATATTGACATTGCTATTAAGATGCATATGAAGATATACCCCAGATTTGTCCCTATGTCACACACATAGTTGATATTAAGGTGTTTTGAAACCTGGATCCCTCTTTTAGACAGTACTAAAGTGAAAAGAGCATTTACCACTTGAAAGCCTTTGATTCTGGGCAAGTGACTTAACTTCTTAAAGCCTTGATTTCCTTATCTATAAAATAGGTAACATGATAATACTTGCCAACCCCCACAAACTCTAGGAGGGAATGATCACCTTCCCCAGGTTTCATACTTTTTTTTTTTTACCTTACTAACAATCTGTATGTTTAGAGAAAATCATAACCACAGTACAATTTTGCCTTTTGGGTTCCTTTACATTTTGAATAAGGAAAAAAAATCATGAAGGAAAGTCAAGAAGTTATTAGTTTCTCTGTTTTTGGTAGTGAGAGCTCCAGTACCTATCTGGGTAACTATCATATCATGTCTCTGTACCAGGCTCATGTGATGTGTCCCAAACTCATCATCTATATCCTCTTTCTGTCCAAGCGGTCTATATTATACTCCATATGACAAAATCCATCTGTTCTTCCCAATATTGACTTCAAATTCTTTCCTTCATACTTCTACTTCCAAATCTTCTTTTTTCCTCACATGAATAATCTTTATAAATATACAATGATAATAGAGTTCTATACCCACATTAAAAATAAAGCACCCTAGGCATTTATATATAGATAAATTTTAGGTGATGCTTTCTTGGATTTTTGTCTCATTAACTTTTGTATCTTTATAATATGATATAAGTAATTATCTTATAAATACTTTATCATTTACAAATAACTAAAAGTTATTTACATTTTAGCAGAAAACTCCCATCTGAGAATAAGGCCTTTCAAATGGTAGGATCTAAACAAATACTTGCTGAGTTTCATAAAAAGATTAAAGCCAAAATAATGATAGAGACATGTGAAAGATTACTTGGGTACAAGATTCTTTTTTTCTCATGCTCATAATATCATAGGATCAAGACCAGAAAATGATATTAGAAGTACTCTGAGCTAATTCTTCATTTTACAAATTAAGAAATTCATATGGAGACCAAGAGAGATAAAGTGACTTTCCCAATATCCCCAAGTAGTAAATAGAAGTCATCATTTGAACCTAAATTTCTTTATTCCAAATCTTTTGTTCTTTCCATCATTCCATGCTACCTCTGTTTGTTTTAAGTTGTTACCTAATTTACTTAAGCATAAGTCTTATTTGGTCCACTAAACTTTGTAAAACATTTCAAAACACATTCTTAAGACATTAAGAAGCACACAATCAACCATGAAATGACTATCAAGTTTTTTTTTTGATCATTTGTTACTGATTTTTCAGTTTGGTTTAATGGCTAGAAAGCTAACCATGTAGCTACAAAGAATTGGTTTAAAGTCCAACTTGGAAAGTCACTCTCAGTACCTTAGATAATTCTTTATAATTGTGAGTAGTAAAAAGGGTATTGATAATATGATGGCACACTTGGGAAATCCCAAAGACTCAACTAAAAAGTTAGCTGAAACAATAATTTTAGCAAAGTACCAGGATATAAAGTAAATTCACATAAAGCATCAGCACTCCTATACATCACAAACTGAACCCTGCAAGAAGAATTGTAAGGGATATCCTATTTGAAATAATTCTAGACAGTATAAAATAGCTGGGAGGACACCGCCAAAACAAACCCAGAAACTGTATGAAGAAAATAATACACATACATACATACATACATACATATATGTATATATAGATAATATTTTATGTAAAAAATCAGAATTAAATAATTGGAGAAATATTAATTGTTCATGAGTAGGTAGGACCAATATAATAATGGCAATTTTACCTAAACTAGTTTATATATTTAGTGCCATTCCAATTAAATTATTGATATATATGTATATACGCCCATATATCTATGTGTGCATGTGAATTAGAAAAATAGCAATAACAAAATTCTCTTGGGAGAACGAAAAGTTGAGAATGTCAAAGGAGCTAATAAAAAAGTAAATAAGGTTGTTTAGTAGTACCAGATTTTAAACTATATTTTAAGGCAGTAATTATCAAAACTATCTAGTGCTGGCTAAGAAATAGAAAGGTAGATCAGTGGAATGGAGTAGACATAAAATTTACTGTAGAAAAGAAATATAGTAACCTTGTATTTGACAATTTAAAGACTTAAATTTTGGGGATAATGATTCACTATTTCTTAAAAATTTTTAGGAAAACTGGAAAGCAGTCTGGTGGAAATTGAGCATAGACCAATATCTTACACCACTTATCAAGATAAGATGAAAATGAATACATGACTCAGTTATAAAGAGAGATAATACAAGAAAATTTGAAAGCATGGAACACATTACCCATCAGACTTATGGATAGGTGGACAATTTGTGAATAAATGAGAAAGAGGGAATAGAGTGAGGTGTAAAAATGGATAATTTTGCTTACATTAAATGAAAAAGTTTTTGTACAAATAAAACAAATGCAGCCAAGAGCAAAAGGTAAGCAGAAAATTGGAAAATTATTTTTATGGACAGATTCTCATATCTTGAAAATATAAATAACTCAATCTATATGAATGAGTCATTCCCTAATTAATAAATTGATCAAGGGATATGAACAGGCAGCTTTCCAATGAAGAAATTGAGAGAATTTGTAGTCATATAAAATCTTCTAAATCATTATTGATTGAGAAATACAAATTAAAGTAACCATGAGATATCATTTTACACCTATCAGATTGGCTAAATGGTTGAAAGGGAAAGCAGCAAATATTGGAGGGGCTGTGGAAAAAATTAAACACTAATTCACTGACAGTGGAACAATGAATTGTTCCAGCCATTTTGGAGAGCAATATAGAATTATGTCCAAAGAATTATTAAATCGAATATACATTTTGAACTGGCAATACCAGTACTATATCTGTTCCCCAAGAAGACTAGGGAAAAGGAAAAATATGATATGTTCTAAAATATTTATGCCATTCTATTTGTGGAGGCAAAGAACTGGAAACTGCAGGGATGCCTGTCAATTGGGACATGACTGAATGTGTTATGTGACTGTGATAAAATACTTTTATATAAGTATTATATAGAAGAAATGTTATAAGAAATGAACTTGTTGATTTTTGAAAAAAAAGCATGGATAGACTTGCATGAAAAAATTAAGAGTGAAATCAGTACAACAAAGAGAATATTGCATACAATAACAGCAATATTGTTTTTAGGACAACTTTGAGTGACTAAGTCATTTTGACAGTTGTAAATTCCCAAATTAACTGCAAAAGACATATGAAGGAATGCATTATCTGCATTCAGAGAAAGAACTGATAAATAGAAGTATGTATAGAATAGTTTTACATATATATATGTGTATATGTGCATATATAAACATGCACATATATACATATACATAGATACACATATGTGTATGCAAATATACATACATACATACATACATATATATATATATATATATATATATATACACATACCATACATATACACAAACACATATATATGTATATGTCCATTTGGGTCTAATGGTAGACATCTCTAGGCTAAGATGGGAGGGAAGAAAGAAAAAGGGAAAAGAAGAATGTTACCTGACAACTTTATTATATATTTAAAAGGAATAGTAAGTTGTATATAATAGATTTGAAGTTTCATGTACAATAATCTTTATTTTTTTCTATGTTATTATGCTATGGCAATGCTTGTTTTATTTCTTAAGTTCAGAATAAGTACTTTTTTTTTTTAAAGAAAAGATGCTGCCAAGATGGCAGAGTAAAAGTAGAAATTCATCTGAACTCCCTCTTGAATTCCTTCAGTAACCTCTAAAAAGTGAATCTGAATGGTTTTTAGAGTGGCAGAATCCATTGGAAGAAAGAGCATGGCAAATTCCTAGTCCAAGAAAGTATGGAAGGGTAGGATTTGTTGCACCAGGCAAAGGAGTGCAGAGCATGGGGCATGGGGGCTGCTCCAGCACAGACTCAACCATGGCAAAGCCAAAGTGAGCCTTGGCAAATTGATTCACCCACTGCAGGGGCAGTTCCCAAACCTCTCACCTCATGACAGGGTTCTGTCAGAGCTGGGTAAGAGGCAACTGCAGGGCCTGTGGCAGTGGCAGCAGCTTTTCCTGGGGCTATCAGCCAACAGCCTGGATGTTTAAAAATCACCTACCTGAACTTCCAGCAGCCAAGATGGAAGAGTAAACTGTAGCTGTTCTAATCTCCCTCTCTGACCATGAAAACCCAGAGAATATTGCCCCAGTGTAAAATCCTGAAATAGTGGAACCAGCTGGAGGCTTGGGAGTCCTAAAGGAAGGGAGTGACTGTGGCTATGCTGAGGTCAAAGTGCAGGTTTGGAGGTATCCCAACAAGTCCCATGTCAGTTCACCAGGGGGAGATACTGACACCCTAGGAGGCAGGGGGGGAGCCAGAAAGAGCTAACATCAGATTCCCAGGTGTGCCTTTGCACAACCAGAGGAATCTGCAGATACCAACATTTCCCCAGCCACTAGCAGCTGAGCCTGCTAGAGCTCTAGCCCAGGGACACAGAGGCAGAATTCTGAAGCAGCCAGACCACCCTTCCCTCACACCTCATACCTCACACTGTGAGCTTCAGTGTAACATGGGAGCAACACAGAACATACTGGCCTTGGTCTCAGTCTAGTCACTCAGAGGCCACAGCACACAAAGTCAATAACCAGGCCCCTAACTCCCAGCATAAGAAGTATGGGTCAGAGCTTTCTGTACCTCAGAAGCAGAGATCCATTTAAAAGCCAGGAAATAGGCAATCACAATAGGCAAAAAGCAAATTGGGAAAACAAAGACCTTAGAATCCTATTATGGTGAGAGAGAAGAACCAAATTCAGAAAATGACAGTATTGATCTTATACCTATATCTGAATCTTCAAAAGGGAATATGGACTGCTCTCAAGTCCAAAAAGCATTCTTGCAAGAACTCCAGAAGGATTTTAAAAGCCATCTTAGAGAGGTTGAAGGCAAATTGACCAACTGTTTTAAAAATATAATTGGCAAAATGGAAAAAAAATTCACTGAATAAAACAGCCCCTTAAAAAGTAAAATTTGTCAAATGGAGGTTCAAAATCTAACTGGAGAAAATAACTCCTTAAAAATAAAAACTGAACAAATGGAAAAAGAGATTTCAAAACCTAACTGAAAAAACAATTCCCTAAAAATTAGAGTAAGACAAATTGAAGCTAATGACTCTATGAGACATGAAAAATCAGTCAAACAAAATCTAAAGAATAAAAAAATAGAAGAAAATGTAAAATATCTCATTGAAAAAACAGATGCAGGGGCTCACTTTGGAAAGAGTTGTGTGATTTGGCCAGATGAGACTCTGGGAAGCCATTGAGCCTCCCAGCTTTGAAAATCCAGATGTTGATGGTTCCCTCTCTGGTAACTAAGTAGGCATGGATGTAATGGTCAGATGGCTGGAAGCTGTCTGCTGATCTGTTTCTTTGTCTGCTTGTAACTTCTGCTTTTAACTTCTGTTTGTATTCTCTGAAGTTCAGGGTGCTGACTTTTTTTCCCCTGAACTAGGTAGATGATATGTGTTTGATTGATTAAAGTACGATTGTTAACCCTTTTTGAGTTGCTTCACTTTAGAAAAGCAGATCTAAGAACCTGTGCTAGTAGCCATCCTGGGTATGCTAGGGTGCTTGCTGATAGAAATGGTGTCACAAACAGGATTTGTGAACTAAAAGGAAAGTATGGGGGCTGGGATATTTTGTGATGATTATGTTGTACTTAAGAGATGTTAATTCTACTTCTGATGTAAGTTGCCTATGTAATGGGCATGAAAGATCTTGGGGCTGAATGTTATGGGAATGTGAAATTTAATATTCCTTACAGGCAGCAAGGAAGGAGAAAAAGGAAAGAAAAAGGGGACTAGAAGGGAGGGAAAAAGTAGTAAGGAGAAAAGGTAGGAAAAAGAGATGTGACTGATAGGAAGAGAATATTGAGGGAGGTGGTGGTCAATAGGAAAATTCTTAAGGAGGAGAAGGGAGAAATACAAGCATAAAATAGGGGGGGAATAGGATGGAGAGAAAGATACAGATAGTAATCATAACTGTGAATGTGAATGGGATGAACTCTCCCATAAAATGGAGGCAGATAGCAGAAGGATTAAAAACCATAATCCTACAATATGCTATTTACAAGAAACACATTTGAAAAAGGGGGATACAGGGTAAAGGTAAAAGGCTGGAGTAAAATATATTGTTTTAGCTGAAGTAAAAGAAGTAGGAGTAGGAATCCTAATCTCAGACAAAGCAAAAGCAAAATAGATGTAATTAAAAGAGATAAGAAAGGAAACTATCTTGTTAAAAGGTACCATTGACAACAAAGCAATATCATTACTAAACATATATACACCAAGTGGTATAGCCTCCAGATTCTTAAAGGAGAAGTTAAGGGAGTTAGAGGAAGAAATAGATAGCAAAACTATACTAGTGGGGGCATCAACCTTCCCCCTCTGAACTTGATAAATCTAACCTAAAAATAAACAAGAAAGAAATTAAGAAGGTGAATAAAATTTTAGAGAAGGTAGACATGATAGACCCCTGGAGAAAATTGAATGGGGATAAAAAGGAATATACCTTCTTTTCAGCAATATATGGCACATAAACAAAAATTGACCATGTAGAAGGGCATAAAAACTTCACAATCCAGTGCAAAAAGGCAGAAATATTAAATGCATCCTTTTCAGATGATGATGTAATAAAAATTATATGTAACAAAAAGCCACGGAAGGATAGACTAAAAACTAAGTGGAAACTAAATAATCAAATCCTAAAGAATGAGTGGGTGAAACATGAAATCACAGAAACAATCAGTAACTTCATTCAAGAATATGACAACGATAAGACAATATACCAAAACTTATGGGATTCAGTGAAAGGGGTTCTTTGGGAAAGTGTTATATCTCTGAATGCTTATATGAATAAAATAGAGAAAAAGGAGATCAATGAATTGGACATGTAACTGAAAAAGCTAGAAAAGCAACACATTGAAAATCTCAATTAAATATTAAATTAGAAATATTGAAAACCAAAGGAGAGATTAATAAAACTGAAATTAAGAAATCTATTGAGCTAATAAATAAAAATAAGGCCATGGTTTTATGAAAAAAATCAATAAAATTGATAAATCTTTTGTCAATTTGATTTGAAAAAAGAAAGAAGAAAATCAAATTACTAGTATCAAAAATGAAAAGGGTGAATTTACCTCCAATGAGGAGGAAATTGAAACAATAATTGGGAATTATTTTGCCCAATTGTATGCCCATAAATTTGACAATATTAGTGAAAAGTATGAATATTTACAAAAATATAAGTTGTCCAGATTAACTGAAAAGGAAGTAAAATACTTACATAACCCATCTCAGAAAAAGAAACTGAATAAGCCATCAGTGACCTCCCTAGAAAAAAAATCCAGGGCCAGATGGATTTACAAACAAATTCTATTGAACATTTAAAGAAAGAAATATTTTATAGACTATTTGGGAAAATTGGAGGAGTCCAACCAAATCTTTTTTGTGATATAAATATGTTACTGATACATAAATTGTGAAGAGTAAAAGCAGAGAAAGAAAATTACAGACCAATTTCCCTCATGAATATAGATGAAAAAATTTTAAATAAAATATTAGCAAAAAGATTACAGCAACTTATTACAAGAATAATACACTTTGACCAGGTAGGATTTATTCCAGGAATGCAAGACTGGTCCAATGTTAGGAAAACCATCAGTATAATTGATCATATCAATAACAACTAGTAGAAATCCTACAATTATCTCAAGAAATGCAGAAAAAGCTTTTGACAAAATACAACACCCATTCCTCTTAAAAATACTAGAGAGCATAGGAATAAATGGAATCTTCCTTAAAATAATACGTAGCATCTATCTAAAACCATCAGCAAGTATTATATATAATGGGGATAAGCTTGAAGTATTTCCAATAAGATTAGGTGTGAAACAAGAATGTCCACTATTACCCGTGTTATTCAATTTGGTACTAGAAATGTTAGCTGTAGCAATAAGAAAAGAAATAGAAGGAATCAGATTAGGAGAAGAAGAGATTAAGCTATCACCCTTTGGAGATGATATGATGATATACTCAGAGAATACTAGAGAATCAAGTAAAAAAACTACTTGAGATAATAAATAAATTTAGTAAAGTTGCAGGATATAAAATAAACCCACATAAATCTTCAGCATTCCTGTATATCTCTAACAAAGCCCAACATCAAGAAATAGAGAAATTCCATTTAAAGTTACTATAGACATTATAAAATATTTGGGAATCTACCTGCCAAAACTAACCAAAACACAATTACAAAACACTTTTCACACAAATAAAGTCAGATCTAAATAACTGGAAAAAACATTAGTTTCTCATGGTTAGGTTGAGCTAATATTAATAAAAATGAGTTTTACCTAATTTAGTTTATATATTTAGTGCCATACCAATCAATCTCCCAAAAATTATTCTATAGATCTAGAAAAAATAGTAACAAAATTCATCTGGAAGAACCAAAGGTCCAGAATATCAAGGGGACTAATGAAAAGAAATGTTAGGGACGGTGGCCTAGTCATGCCAGATTTTAATCTGTATTATAAAGTGGCAGTCATCAAAACTACTGGATACTGGCTGAGGAATAATGTAGTGGATCAGTGGAATAGATTAGGTACAAGAAACACAGCAGTCAATGACTATAGTAATCTACTCTTTGATAAACCCAAAGACCCCAGTTTCTGGGATAAGAACTCCCTCTTTGACAAAAACTGCTGGGAAAACTGGAAAATTTTATAACAGAAACTGGGCATAGACCAATGTATTATACCATCCACTAAAATTAAATCTAAATAGGTTCATGATCTACTTATAAAAATGGATACTGTAAGCAGTCTGGGAGAGCAAGGAATAATCTACTTGGAAGAGTTATGGAGAAGGGAAGAATTTATAACCAAACAAGAGATAGAGAGCATTATGAAATGCAAATGGATAATTTTGATTACATTAAATTGAAAAGTTTTCGTACAAACAAAGCTAACGTAACCAAGATTAGGAGAGAAACAGAAAATTGGAAAGAATTTTTACAACCAGTGTCTCTAATAAAGGATTCATTTCTAAAGTATACAGAGAACTGAGTAAAATTTGTAAGAATAAAAGTAATTCCCCACTTGATAAATGATCAAAGGATAGGAACAGGCAGTTTTCAGAGTAAGAAATTAAAGACATCTATGATCATATGAAAAAGTACTCTAAATCACCGTTGATCAGAGAAATGCAAATCAAAACAACTCTGACTTACCGCGTCTCACTGGTCACATTGGCTAAGATGACAAAACAGGAAAACGATAAATACTTGAGATGTGGGGAAATTGAAACACTAATGCATTGTTGATGGAGTTGTGAACTGATCCAACCATCATGAAGAGCAACTGAAACTATGCCCAAATGGCTATAAAAATATGCATACCCTTTGAGCCAACAAAACCACTTCTAGGGCTATATTCCCAAGGGGTCATACAAGTGGGAGAAGGAACCATATGAACAAAAATGTTTATAACAGCTCTTTTTGTGGTGGCAAAGAATCGAAAATCAAGGAAATGTCCAACAGTTGGGGAATGGCTAAACAAGTTGCGGTATATGAATGCAATGGAATACTGTGGTGCTATATGAAATGAGGAGCAAATGGACTTCATAATAACCTGGAGAGACTTATATAAACTGATGCTGAGTCAGAGGAGCAGAACCAGGAGAACATTGCACACAATTATAGACACAAGGTATCTGTGATGACTGACTTTGATAAACTGGGATCATCTCAGCAGTGCAAGTTTATAAAACTACTCCAAAGAAATAATGATGGAAAAGGTTATTCACACCCAGAGAAAGATTTAGAGTCTGAATGTTGATCGAAGCAAACTACTTGCTCTCTTTTTGTTTTGTTCCTTCTTTTTCATTAATCCCATTGGTTATAATATTTCTTTACAACTTGATTAATGTTTAATGTGAAGATATTTGCAGAACCTATATCAGATTGCATGCTGCCATGGAGAGTGGAGGTGGGGGGGGGAGAGGGAGAGGGAGATAATTTGGTACCCAAAGGCTTGTGGAACTGAATGTTGTAAACTAAAAGTAAATAAATAAAATTAAGAAAAAATAATGAAAGGATGCTGACCTCCATCAGTTGCAATTAAATCAAGGTCCAATCCCTCTTTGCATCCTTTTGACTTTGCATTCAACTTGTAGGAGTTTAATATTTTTTTGGAGGGGAGGGTCTACATTCTTCAAATCCTTAACAGAGAATGATGGAATTGAGTTTCTAAGAGAAAGACTCAGGTGAGAATTCTGTTCAGCAAAGCTCAGACTTGGTAACCCAATTATTACTCATTCATTTGCTCAAAACCACTAGTCATATGATAATTTTATATGCATACACATGTAATCAAATACTACCATTAAATATCATTGAGCATTGGAACAGATAAATGTAAGACTAGAAAACCTTGAGGGGCAGAGTCAAGATGGCAGTGTAGAAGCAGGAGAACTCCATGGCTCCCACAATAACCACCTCAAATACGTATACAATATGAATCTAAACAAATTGTAGAGCTCCAGAACTCATAAAATGACAGAGAAACAAGGCTCCCACTGAAGGCAGCCTGGCAGATGGATGGAAAGGGCTCATTGCAGCATGTTGGGAGCAGAGCCCAGTCCCATGTGGTTTTAGCCCCAGGCTGTCCAGAAGAAGTCCTGGCTAGAGCTTTCAGGAGAGCAGATCACTGGCAGCTGTGGTAGTTTCCAGAATTACCAACTCATAAGAGCCAAGGACAAAGGGAAAAGGTCAGTGGAGCTTGGCTAAATTTGGGGGAGAGGGTCCAGCCAACTGCCTACAGAGCTAGAAGCAGTCTGAAGTGGCTGCCCTGCAGCCACCTCCATGTGGCTGCTTCAGAGCTCATGGCCTGCAGATTGCAGGGGGCCAAGCAATCATTCAGATGCTAAGTGCTCTTGTCTTGAGCTACCTGGATTGGGATCATGGTCTTGAGTGGTGGTCATGAGGTACATTTTCCATGAGCCAAAGCTAGTGGGGGCTGCAGAGATTGCAGAGCTCTTCCCTCTGGAAATAGAGTTCTACTGAGCCCAAAAGTCAAGTAACTGACTGGCAACATGAGCAGGCAAATGAAGCAAAGAAAGCTCAGAAATCCAACTTTAGATCCCTTTTTGGGGGACAAAAAGGATCAAAACATGGAATGGGAGGAAGACAATACAGTCAGAACTCCCACACCAAAAGCTTCCAAGAAAAATGTAGACTGATTACAAGCCATAGAGGAACTTAAGAAGGATTTTGAAAACCAGATAAGAGAAGTGGAGGAAAAATTGGGGAGAGACATGAGAATGATGCAAGAAAATCATGATAAGAGAGTCAACAACTTGACTGAAGAAAATAACACCTTAAAAAATAGACTAACTCAAATGGCAAAAGAGGCCCAAAAAGCCAGTGAGGAGAAGAATGCCTTAAAAAGTCGAATTTGCCTGACAGAAAAGAATTTCAAAAGCTCGCTGAAGAAGATAATTCCTTCAGAATTAGAGTGGAGCAAATGGAAGCAAATGACTTTATGAGAAACTAAGATACTATTAAACAGATCCAAACAAATGAAAAAATAGAAGACAATGTGAAATATCTCATTGAAAAAACCACTGACCTAGAAAATAGATCCAGGAGAGATAATTTAAAAATTGTTGGACTACTTGAAAGCCGCGATCAAAAAAAGAACCCAGAAATCATCCTTCAAGAAAGTCTCAAGGAAAATTGCCCAAATATTTTAGAACCAGAAGGCAAAATAGAATTTGAAAGAATTCACTGGTCACCTCTTGAAAAAGATCCTAAAAAGAAAACTCCTAGGAATGTTATAGCCAGGTTCCGGAGTTGCCAGATCAAGGAGAAAATATTACAAGCTGCCAAGAAGAAACAATTTGAATACTGTAGAAGCACAATCAGGATAACACAGGATCTAGTGGCTTCTACATTAAGGGACTGAAGGGCCTGGAATATGATATTCTGGAGATCAAGGGAGTTAGGATTAAAACCAAGAATCACCTACCCAGCAAAACTGAGTATAATGTTCCAGGGGAAAATATTGTCATTCAATGAGGTGGAGGACTTTCAAGCATTCTTGAGGAAAAAACCAGAACTGAATAG
>CM053581.1:161893550-161944128 GCA_028627135.1 Pseudochirops cupreus
AAAAAATTTAATAAAATAAATTTTAAAAAAATTTATTTTAAAATGCAGATGAAATATAATCTCTGTTCTCAAGGATCTGGCAATAAGATGGGATCATCAGCTTTTGGCTTGTATATTTTGATTATACATGAAGGGAATTGATTCTCTTTTCAGTCCAATAGGCATTTATTAGAGTCATTAGGTATCTTTATTGCCAGAAGAAACTAGGGATCATTGTATTTTTCTTCTGACCTCTTCAGTTTAAAGAAGGGGTTCTTAACCTTGAATCTATGAACCCACAAGGGACCTGGGGATAGATTTCAGGCAGTTTTTGAACTTAGAAGGGGGGAAATAATACATTTTTGTTTTTGTTTGCCTCTAAGATTTATTATTTGCTTCAATTAAAAACATTCTGAGAAAGGATCCATAGGCCTTACCAGACTAAACTGTCAGACGACTCCATGGAATGAGAAGAGATTAAGTCTGGTTTAAAGGATAAGACATTGAAAGGCATAGTGAAGTCAAATCATGGTTACAAGTACTCACAGCTTATTATTGCAGAATCAGGGTAAAAACTCAGGGCTTCTTGATTTTTATATTCACGGGATCATGGGGAGAAGTCTTAGAGATACTGGAGTACAATTCCCCACAATCACTTTCTAAATAAGGAAATTGAGACTCAGAGATAGGAAATGAGTTGACCAAGGTGATAGAGATAGAAAATAGTGGATGATAGATTTCATTCAATGTTTTATGGCTCGATCACTAATGCTTTTCCCACTATACCATGCTACTCTCTCATCTTCTATAGGAGCTAAAGAGAAAAGAAGTAAAAGGAAAATGTTTCCTTCTCTCTGTCTTTGTCTTTCTCCCCCACTTCTCTGTTGGCATCAGAGCCTAACACATAAATTAAGATGATTATTCAGAGTGAAGCAGATAATCCTAAGCCTCCCTCTCTCTCAATATCACCTCTTATGATAAGCCTTGAAGTCTCTGACGTTTTAAATTTACATCTATCATTTTGCTAAGTAATATTTTATGAGAAAATCACACTCCTTTTAAAATTACAATGAATGATGCTAAAATAGAAAATAATATTATAACTTAAAATTAAAATATTTTCTGAGATAATACATTTCTGATTTCATAATGGAAATTAATGTGATTTCAATGACAAGTTAATCCTATACATTGAAGGATACATGTGTTCTACAAATGATAAACTGGTAAAATTATAATTTTATCTAATTAAGTAATACCAGAATAATTGCTAAGGAAAAGACATTTCCTTAATAACCCTCAGGGTCTAATGGTTAAGAAGCATTATGGCCTTGGGCCACAATTATTTTGTAAAAAGTATGAAATAATTATGTTTCTTGTATGAAAGGCTAAAAGTTGAGCTATGGTTTATAAGGAGTGTGCTATTCTGTTTACCTTATCAGTTACTTCCTACCAATTAACAGAAATAATACTTGATATTTCTATCATACTCTGCCTTGGCAACCTCTGAAAGGGTTTTTATAAATTATTTAAACATAACTTCATTAATTACCACTTGATGAGAAACAAGTGCACAGATAGATAGATAGCTGGCCTCAGAACCAGGAAAACCTGGGTTCAAGTCCCACTTTTGACTCATAGAGGCTATGTAATCTTGGACAACTCACCCAGCTTTGTACTTTAGGCCAGTGATGTAAAATTCAAATAAAATTGCATCCTGGTGAGAAATATATTGATTTAGAAAAATGCAAATTAGCATTATTTATGAAATAGTGTAATATCTTTTTAAACATCTCCCAATTATATTTTAATCTGGTGTTTCATGCACTAGGGAGCTTCAAGCACCAGATCCTCAAGCCAATTCAATATCTCTGCTCTAGGTCACCATCTAAAAGGCCATCTAATACAGTGGTTCTCAACCCTCCTAATGCCTTGACCCTTTAATACTTAAATTCTGTTATTATCTTAGGAATAGAACCTGGCATATATTAAGAAATAAATTATAAAACTTGTTGATTAACTAAATGGCTTTTATTTCTTTCATCAGATACTAGCAGAAATGGTATAACTGAGTGAGGTGGACATTTTAAGAATACTGACAAAGACCATAAAATTATCTGTAACAGTAAGGGAGATTATCCAATATATTAGAGATTTTATCTGGTGGGATGCTAATTCCAGAATGTGTTGGGGATAACCTATGCATATATAGTTCATTCATACTAAAAATTTGAATTGATAGAAGTTTTTAATTGTTGTAGGCAGTCAGAACAATTCTAGGGAATTCTTGAGGACAAAAAACAGTTTCAAAAGCAACTGCTTTCTTGGTCATGAGAGAGTCTTTGACCACTTGACTATGGGTGTTTAGTAATCTTCACATTTATACCTAGCATTTATATGCAGATTTAAGGCTTTTAAAGTACTTAGTATATGCTATCTCATTTGATCTTCACAATTATCTTCTGAATTGTATACTATTGTCATCCCAGTTTCACATATGAGGAAAATGGGGCAAGGGAGGTTAAAATGATTTACCCAGGGTCTTGCAGTTGTGAATGTCTGAGGCAGGATTCAAATTCAGATTTTCTTGATTCTAAGTGCTGGACTCTAGGATATGCAGCCACCTTCTATAAAATATATTTCTCTTACTTTTTTTTGATGTTGCTGTTTTTAAAAACTAGGTAACTAGTAGTACCAGGCCTGAAATAAGGAAATCCAGAGTTGATATCCAGCCTCAGACACTTACTATCTGTGTGACTCTGGGCAAATCATTTCACTACTATTTGTCCCAGTTTCTTTATCTGTAAAATGGAGAGAATTATAGTACCTATCTTCCAGGATTTGTTCTAAGGTTCAAATGAGATAATAATTATAAAATGCTTAACACAGTTCCTGGCACGTGGTAAGTGCTGTATAAATGTTAAATATTATTATTAATCATGAGGAACTAGCCATTAAGTCTAGTTTTTATCAGCCTGCACAGAGTATTCAGCTGGTATAAGCCTCACTAATTTTGGAGCATGTGCAGGCATACTGATTTTTTGTCTGCTAGCCATGTGATGAGAAGGTAGACTATTGATTGTAGCCACATGGCCAGAACTGAAGTATTTGAAAGGCACTAGTCTACCATGTTTTTTCCTTTGGTTGATCTCTTTCTTGCCTTGCTGAAGTTCAGCTAGGTCTTGGGCCCTCCCCAACACATTGTAATATGTGACATGTGACTTTTCAGCATGTACCTCTGTTTTTTGTGTTTGTTCATTCTTGCTTTCTGGTGATGGAGATTGGAAAACTCAGGTAATAGATGCAGAGCTTAGAGGTCATGAATTCCAACCCACTTACTTTTAAAACGAGTAAACCATAACTTAAAAGAGGCTAAGTGATTGGCCAATGCTCACAAAAATGTAATAAATATCAGAAACAAGATCTGATCCCAGGTCTTCCTAAATTCAAGTCTAGCACTCTACTATACCATACTGTCTCTTTAGAGCAGCAAAGCATGTCATCAAGTAAAAATATGATGGAAATGGAAGATGGGCCTGTCTCACACATGACAAAAGCTAGGGATGATCCTTAGACATCTTATGTACTTCTAGTATCCTCTGGATGTCTGGAGAAAGAACAGCATCCTATCCCAAGCCTACTTTCAGCATCAGGAGTGAATCTGCAGTGACAAAATACCCTAACCTTCCAAATTTTTCAACTTACTCATGTTCCATGACTAATTCCTCCACCTTATCACAGCTAAACATAGAGAGCATTATACTCTTGCTCTTGCCATCACCCACAACTGTTCCTCATCCATGTTAATGAACTCTGCAATTTTTTTATCTGATAATTATCTATTGGCATTCCACCTCTCCCTCTGCCTTCCAACTCTAAACCTTGTTCTTTGTCCTTACCATGACCTCTAATTTCCCCCGTACATTACCCTGGTATTAGTTACACTCTGATCCTTTCCCTTTTTTGACCCCTTGGCTTTTTCTCTCAAATCCATTGTCCCTTTATATTATATTGAAGGTCTTGCTCTTCAAACTCCAACTCAGATTTCTTTCACTTTCTCAAACTCATGTGCTGCTGAATGCAGCTGGAGAAAAATCATATAACTACACTGACTGGCTCCACTACAGGTTTATATTACATAATCTCAACTAGGTCATCACTTCAATAAGATAAACCTTTCACATCTCTCAAATTGAATCACTAACCTACTTACCATAAAATCTTTTTTTTTTAATTTTTCATCAAAACTGCCACAGTTCCCCTTACTCCAAACCCTCTCAACTAAATAATTTGCCTCATTCTTCTTTTTTTTATTTCTTAAAATTATGGAACATTTCACAAATTTGTATGTCATCCTTGCACAGGGGCCATGATAATTTCTGTATTGTTCTGATTTTAGTATATGTGCTGCCAAAGTGAGC
Source organism: Pseudochirops cupreus (assembly GCA_028627135.1). Lineage (NCBI taxonomy): Eukaryota > Metazoa > Chordata > Mammalia > Diprotodontia > Pseudocheiridae > Pseudochirops > Pseudochirops cupreus. The sequence goes on from CM053581.1 coordinate 161,897,951, forward strand.
ACTTGCCTCATATTTCGTTGAAAAAATTTAGACCATTCACAAAAAGTTTCCTTTTCTCTTTTTATCATCTCAAATCATTTAGATTCCTATTGCCACTATCTCCTCCTTAACTTATGTTTCCCAAGAAGAAGTGACTCTTCTCCTTTTCAAGGCAAATTCCATTGCATTCCACCTTCTCCAGCAGACTGTGCTCTCTATCATCCCTATTTTCTCGTTAATCTTCAATCACTCCCTGACTCCAGGTTGCTTTCTACTACCTACCCACAGGTTCATGTCTCTGCCATCTTCAAAATACCATCACTTGATCTGCCCTTTCCTACTAGCTATTTTCTCTGTCTTCCCTTTTGTGGATAAATTCCTTGAGAAGGATATCTAGTACAGGTATTAACTATTTCTTTCCTTTTACTCTCCTCTTAATAATTTTCAATCTCACTTCTGAGCTCATAATTTCATAGAAACCAACCTCTCCAAAAGGACTAATGGTCATTTAATCGATAAATCTAATGACCTCTTTTCAATTTTCATCTCTCTTTTGATCTCTCTGCAGCCTTTGACACTGCTTGCCCCCCTTTTCTCCTTAATATTCTTTTCTCTCTAGGTTTTCATGACACTGCACTTTACCAGTTCTCCTCCTATTTGATCACTCTTTCTCTGTTTGTTGTTGGTGAAATCATGCCAGCTAACTATGTTCAGTCCCCTGATGCTCTGTTCTGGGCTCTATTTTCTTTTCCCCGTGTACTATCTCATTTAGTGATCTCATCAGCTCTCATGATTTTAATTCTCATATTTATTCAGATGACTCTCAAATCTACTTGTCTAGCTCTAGCTTCTTTTCTAACATCTAACCTCACATCTCCATTTGCCTGGTAGATATCTTAAACAAAATGTCAAAATCTGAACTTATTATAATGCTCCTGAAACCATCCCCTCCCCACAATTTCCCCAATACTATTGAGGAGAGCATTATCCTCTCAGTTACTCAGGTTCATAACCTAGATGTTACCCTCAGCTGTCTAATCTCTCTCACCTGCTTCATATCTAATTATTTGCCAAGTCCTGTCATTTCTACCTTAGTAAACACTATCATATACTTAACCTCCTCTCATCTAATACTGCAACCACGCTAGCACAGCTCCTTTCAGTTAGCGCCTGTACTAGTACTATAACCTAATAGTTGGTCTGCCTACCTTAAAGACTCTTTCCACTCCATTTTATTCTTTACCCACTGTCTAATTTGTCTTCCTATAAAACACAGGTTTGACCATATGTCTTTCTATTCAATAAACTCAATTAGCTGCATATCACCTTAAGTATCAAATATAAAGTCCACTGTTTGACTTTTAAATCCCTTCATAACCTAGCCCTTTGTATTTTTCCAGTATTAATATATATTACCCTTACATTCTCATCTGCCACATACTCTATTCTAGTGAGCTGATCTCCTTTTTGTTGTTCTTCTAAAACTCTATTTCTTGACTGTCAGCATTTTCACTGACCGTTTTGATGGCTCTGGCTTCTCTCTGCCTTCTATCTCTGCCTTCTGGTTTCTTTCAAGTCTCAACTGATGTCCCACCTTTCCCAAGGAGTCTTTTCCAGTCCTCTTTAATCTTAGTGCTTTCCCTCTTCAATTACCACCAATTTATCCTGTATATATCTTGTTTATACACAGTTGTTTGAATATTATCTCCTCCCATTAGACTAACTTTTTGAGAGCAGGAATTATATTTTTTGTTGCTGTTGTTTTCTTAATTTTTTAATTTTTTCTTTAGATCCCTCCTACATAGCAGAGTGCCTGGTACATAGGGGGCCTTAGTAAATGTTAGTTGAAGGACTGACTTGTAGGAAGACAGGAGCCATCACACCAGATGTGCAGCCAAGGATTTCTTGCTTTCTGACTAGTTGGAGGGAACATCCACATCAATCAGATCACAGACAGATTTATTTGAGCATTTATTCTAAGTGTCTGGCATGGTGCCTTGCATTTTAGATGCTTAATAAATGTTTGTTGAAATGAATTATTTCAGATGTCACTATATGCTTTCCTATTCCCATTCTCCATTCTTTAGCTCAAATTAGAGGGTTTTGCAAATAGTGTAGGCTAAGTAAATACCTTCTAGCTTAAATGGAAATATATGTATACATGTATATATATATGTATGTATATATATATATGTATGTATATATATACATATATAAATGTATGTATGTATAAATATCCATGTATATGGATGCACATATATTTATATTTATCTATTTATAAGCATACCCTATTTTATTGTACTTTGTTTTATTGAGCTCTACCTAGTTTGTGATGGTTGTGTTTTTTTTTTTTAACAAATTGAAGGTTAGTGGAACCTTGCACCAAGCAAGTCTATCAGCAACATTTTCCTAACAGCATATGCTCACATCATGTCTTTGTGTGACATTTTGATAATTAACACACTATTTCAAAGCGTTTTCATTACTATTACATTTGTTATAATGATCTATGATCAGTGCTCTTTGATGTTGCTATTGTAATTATTTTAGTGCCCCAAACCTCACCCATATAAGATGAGGAATTTAGTTGATAAATATTCTTTGTTCTGACTACTCCACTGATTAGCTGTTCCCCATTTCTCTTCCTCTCCTTGGCTCTCCCTATTCCCTGAGATGCAAAGATATTGACAAATATTATATAAACTTAGCTGATAAAGCAATGGCATGTTTTGAGAGGATTCACTCCAATTTTGAAAGAAGTTCTACTGTAGGTAAAATGCTATTGAACAGTATCCCATGCTACAGTGAAATCTTTCATGAAGGGAAGAGTCAATTGATGTGCAAGCTTCATTATTGTCTTATTTTTAGAAACTGACACAGCCACTCCAGCCTTCAGTAAACACAGTCTTGATTAGTCAGCAGCCGTTAATACTGAGGCAAGACTCTCTACCATCAAAAAGATTACAACCCATTGAAGGTTCAGATGATAGATAGTATTTTTTAGCAATAAAGTATTTTTTAATTAAGGCACATACTTTTTAAAAAGTCATAATACTATTGCATACTTCAACTACAGCACAGTGTAAATATAACTTTTATATGCACTGGGAGACCAAAAAAAATTGTGTGACTCACATTATCACAATATTTACTCTATTGCAGTGGTCTGGAACCTAACTTGCATTGTCTCCAATATATGTCTGTAAATATATGGATGTGTACACACACATCCAAAGCAGGTAGGTGGCTCAGTGGATAGAGTGTCTGACCTGGAATCAGGAAGACTCATCTTCCTGGGTTCAAATCTGATCTTAGATACTTACTAAGTATCAAGATTACTTCACCTTTTTTTGCCTCAGTTTCTTCATCTATAAAATGATCCAGAGAAGGAAATGGCAAATCATTCCAGTATCTTTGCCAAGAAAACCCCAAATGGGGCCACAAAGAGTCAGACATGATTGCAGTGACTGAACAACAACACATACATACTTACTATTTGACTCTGGGAAAAATCATTCAACCTTTTATCGCTCTAATTGTTACTCTAAGACAATAAATTACAGAGTGATTGATGATCAAATTGTTAAAGATAGTTTCCTTTCCTAAGAATTTCCCATACCAATGAAATCAGTTGCACACACACACACATACACACACACTCTCTTACATATGTGTGTGTGTGTGTATATGTTTTTGCAAATTTGTTATTTTGTTAATTTCTCAATCTTAATGTAGAATAAGAATGTCATTTTCAAAGGTACAGTGGCTATGCTTGTTGGAGTAGAAAAAGAAAACTGCTTACAGACCCTGGTTCTTATACTGAAGCCCATAACCAGTAAAAAAGAAGCCATATAAATGAAAAACATCAGTCATACCCATTACTACTTAACACTTTGGTTGATCTACAAATTTAGTATAAAAATGTCTTAATCTTATTCAATTTGTAAAATTGGAAAACTTGCTGAAAATTGTCCCAATCTAATAGGACTCTATTGACTCCTGTTTCCTTGATGAGAACATTCTGATCAAAGGCTTCAGCAGAAGCAGATTCATCTGGATTTAGATGTTGGCTTAGACCACTTTTATTCTCCTCACTTGAGCAAGGTATTGTGACACAGAACAGTATGTTGGTCCAGGGATAGGGAAGGTCTGGGCTGAGAATCTCTCCAATGCAAATTGCTACTTGTGTGACTCTATCCAAGTCTCTTAATGCCTGTGTTGCTAAGAACTTTCTTGAGAGAGAAGGGCTATGATTAGATTTGGCAGAGGAAGTTCCCTACACTGGTGAAATCACAGAACATTGGGTTCTAGGAACAGTCTAAAGGGGTAGTCAAAGGATGGTTGAAATTCTTAAGTAAAAATATTGCTCCCATTATTTCCTTGGAAAAAAATTAAACTTTTCAATATCTCTCTTATATTGCCAAAAGAAGTTGAAATTTCTTAATCTGGCATTAAAGAATATTCACCTTACTCAAGCTCTATCTTGTAGAATCTCTCTTCACATATCTTACATTCTGGTCAAAGCAGACAACTCACTATGATTTAACCCTCCACCTGCCCCAAAAAAACCAAACGAACAAACAAAAAGAACTCAACTCCAGTATAATAATAGTATCATCAATGTCTGACCTCATACTGATTGGCATTTCATTGCTTCATTTATTAATTTATTTAGTCAGTCAAAAAGAATTTATTAAATGTTTATTATTATTATTATCATCACCTGCATGTTTATATGATCCCAAACTAGTTTTAATTCTCAATGAGTACCAAATCCTTAACTTTGGCTGACATTTTCTCTTATCACACATGCAACAAGTAGTTTTCAACTCTGTAAATTGATTTCCTACGTCTCAGCCCACAAACATGGAAAAATTACAGCAGTTTAAAATTCTCCTTTCTACATCTTGTTATCTTTATCTTAATTCTTATCATTTATTTCAAAACTCCAATGTCCTTTATTCAATTAGAATGGATAGTCTACTACTCCAATGAAGTGACAATCCTTCTAGATTTTGTAGATGGTCTTGAGTTATACCCCAAAATGTTTTATGTTAGACATAAATTTAATCGCATTGATTCTGAGTTAAAAATACAGTTTGCCACTGGGTTTTATTGTTGTCATAATCATCATCAATTTTTTATAAGATTGAAAAGGCACTATACATTTCCTCATTTGATTTGATCCTCAAAACCCTGTGAGGAAACAGATACTATTATTATCCTCATCTTTTGAATGAGGAAAGAGGGGAGAGACATTATATGGCTTGATCATTGTCATGTAGTGAATAACTATCTGAGATAGGATTCAAAGTGAGGTTTTCTAGACTCCAAATCTAGCAATTCATCCATTTAGCAAAGCCTTCCCAGGGTCATGAGACCCACCAGAATTTATTCATTGCTGAAATAACCCATTAACTACTTAGAATCCTGATGTCATCTTCCAATCTCACAGATGAATCTAGGGTCATAGAGAAAGACTACATCTTGCTTTCATGGTTTGAGGGCTCTCCTGAAGAGTGACAGCTAATATAATTCCATTGGCTTCAAGCCCTCACTGTTGTGCTTTCCCTTGACATCATCAGTTGGGAATCACTTAGTCAACCAGTCTTTAATAGTTTTTAGATATGGGCACTTACTAAGGTGGAACAGTAAGACCTATTGGTCCACTCCCTCCCTGCAAATCTGTTATTGATATACTATCCTACCAGTACATTCAGACACTAGTAGAAATTGGACTTAAACTTACAGAAATGTGGGAAAAGGATAATTTACAGAATTGGGTTGCTAGAAGTCCTCTTCTCCTGTTAGTAGAGTGCTCAAGAAGTTTCCTTTAAGTATTATATAGTTTCTTTTGCTGAGCTTCCTGTGGCATCATGACTCAACATTTGGATTATCTTTTGAACCTGGTGTAGAAATTGCCTTTAGGTCATCTGGAGATGCTGCTAGGACACTTATGGGAGAATGGAAAATCCAACATCCTCCAGACTCTTTGGAGTTTAAAAGGACCAGTCATAGATGTGGGGGAATACACCTAAAATGAGAAATCTCCTTAACCCCCATGCTTGTTTTTCTCATTGGAATTGTCTCTCTCAGGGCTCTTTGACACTTGCTGGAACTGACTGATTCCAGCTAATTTGTGCTTTTGTGTGACTCAGAGGGCATGATGACATTTCTCAGGCAGTTGGAACAGACTTTCTGTCTGGTGTCTTTTTACTTTATCCAGTGACTTTCAAAACTTTTCACACTTACTCTGAAGAGATTTATTGATTGAACATCTTATCACTTACTTTAAGTGGGGTGAACTGACTTGATTGATTTATTCAATCATCCCACCCTTACACTGGTATAACTCTTAAGAACCTGGGTCATCAACATGCCAAGATGAGGCATCAAAGAAAGACTTTAGTAGAGGTGACTCAAGATTCACTCATGAATCATAGAAATAACAGTAGTGGTAACATTAGCTGACATTTACTTAGCACTTTAAGGCTCAGAAAGAGATTTTCCTACACTAATTATCTTTAAAGTAGAAACATATCCTGAACCTTGAAAAAATGAGGAAGTATCATAGTGTTTTAGAAAATATACTCATTCTGAATTCAAAGGACCTAGGTTCAGATGAAATCACTGATATTATTTTTGTGATGATAAGCAAGTCAACCTCCCTGTACTTCAGTTTCCTCACCTGTACAATGAATGAGTTGCACTAATGGGTCCCTGTGGTCCCTTCTAGTTCTATATCTATGAGCCTGTGACCCACTTAATAGGAATAAGTATTGAATTACATAACATATGAACTTCTGATTATTAATTCACTGTGTTAGGGACATGTATTTATATATAATTATGTAAAGTACATTTATTTAGTCAATTTACATTGCTTGAAGCACTACTATGTGCTAAACACTCTGGTAGACATTGAGGAAGACACAAAGAAGGAAAAGATGCAAGAAAAAATTTTTTTCAAGGAGCTTTCAAGAGGGCAATGGATGGCAGAAGCCTGATTTCTCAACACCAGCCTCAGTTGATTTTTTCTAATGTGGCTAGATGAGACAATTGAGGCTGGGATTGGTGTCAGTTGGATGCCATCCCCTGACCCTCATATGAGAAATCCAAATGAGCTTGGTGAAAATTTTCTGATTTCTCCCAGCATGTAGAGTGACATATACTTGCCCTAGTGGATTTTCTGTCAATACAAGGAGCCAGGAAGGAAGGAAGGAAGGAAGGTAGGAAGAAAGGAAGGAAGGAAGGAAGGAGCTTCTCTATTTGAGGAAATGAGGTACTCTAATTGGGAGAAAGGACATATAAAGCAAAATTCAGCTATAAGAAAGATAGAAAGATTCAGAAATTCTAAGGATACTATGCTAGGGGATACCAAAGCCCAGTACTCCTTGGAACACATCAGATGTTGTTGGAAGATATTGTATAAAGGTGGGACAGATTGTAAGGCCTGGAGGACTTTAAGAGTTATTAACAGGGTATTTGGTAAAGCCCAGTGGTTCTTTATCTCATCAGAATAAATAGATTTGGTGACTCCTATTTCATCCAAGACCTGTGGTCATGCATGCATCCTGAATAGATTTGGGGTGTCCTACAACTAGGGAAGGGGCAAAAGGTAAGCAAGGAGAGAGAGAGAGCTCCTTCAATGATAGGACATGCAGGATTACTTGAAAAATAAGCAAACTTAGATGTGCCCCTAATAAATGTTGAACACACTAAAAAGTATTAAGCACTTGGAGGTTAACTGATATCAGCCCCTCAAACACTAGTTGAGTCCTTCACATCTAACTGTAATAACCATTGCTGGGTTCAGAGGGACTGGGTCAATTTCTCTCTCTCTCTCTCTCTCTCTCTCTCTCTCTCTCTCTCTCTCTTTCTCTCTCTCTCTCTCTTTCTCTCTCTCTCTCTCTCTCTTGCTCACTCTCTCGCTCTATGTATGTGTGTGTACTTCATTTGTTTGGATCTGTTTAATAGTATCTTGGTCACATAACCAGTAAGTATTTGAGGCCAGATTTAAATTCATGTCTTCTTGACTCCAGGCCCAGGGCTCTATTTACTTTACCACCTAGATGTCCCAAAAACAATAACAAAAGTGACAGGTACACAGTAGGTGCTAAGCTCTTTAAAAATGTGGTGTGGTATAGGACATATAAATAACTAATCTGAAATGTAACATAGATGCATGAAAAGTATATACAAGGTATCATGGGGGCCTATATGTTAGGCACCTAAACTAATTTCATTTTAAAATTTCAACTCAATTGACAGGACACCTCCTGGGTGATCTGTGATCACATGAATATATCCAGACTTTTCTGGCCTTAGAGATTCTTTGAACAGAAGAACTTTAGAAGCTCCTCACCTGTCATAGAAGAAATGAAAATTACTCTGACACAATTTGAAAATGCCTCTGATGTGAAGTAGCATTTCAAGGATTCATTTTTCATGACAGAGAATCTTTAAAAGTGAAAGACAGCTTGAGCATGTCTTTAATCCTGCTTATTGAAAAGGAGTTGCTGGGCCCTAGGACACTGGTGCTCATGCAGGTAAACAAATCCATTTAGCTTTTAACTCATTTCTTGCTGGATTCCATGGCATGCATGTACATGTGCACACACATGCACACACATGCACACACATCCTTAGGGCTTATCACGAGACATGCCGCTGAAGTCTAGACTCTTTTTTTTTTTTGACACAAGGACCTACACGTCTATAGCATTGCACTGAACAAGTCACTATCCTTGGTTCAGTTCCTCATCACCTCTCATCTTCTCAACTAAGGCAATAGCTCCCTACTTGATTTTCCTATCTCTGGCCTCTCCCTATTCCAAACTGTTATCTTTCACACAAGAGCCAAAGTGATTTTTCTGAAACCACAGGTTTGATCATGTCACTTCCCTACTCAATGCACCCCAGTGCCTCCCTATTTGTTGCCTCTAGAATCAAATATAAACTCATCTGACTGGAAATCTAAACTCTTTACTACCTGGCCCTTCCTATCTTTCCGTCCTTTCACACATTACTCAATTACACAAACCATACTGAGTTGTTATTATTTTTTTTTTAACTCATCGCCAAAGCCTATACTATTCCCTGATATATTGTTATGGTAATGAAATTTGAAGATCCCTTTGTATTGGAAAGCTGACAGGTCCTTTGCACCTAGTTTTGAATTAAGCCTTTGTAAAGAAACAGGAGGTATGAACCCCTGTTCCTGATGTAACAGGAAGGGGCTGAACAGGGAGGAACTAATACCTATATAAGGAAGAGCACAAGCTGGACAGACAGAATTTCCTGGGATAAGCAGCATGGAGGCAGAGCAGCTGCTGCTGGGGAGTGGAGGTAGGGGGAAAGAGAGAGAGAGAAAGAGAGAGAGAGAGAGAGAGATTTGGAGGCTGGGCTGCTACTGCTGGACTGATGACTGAAATGAGAATTGAGCAGAACTGAGAAGAGAAATGAAAACTGAGAACTGCACAGAACTCGGACTTGTGGTGGCAAAACTTGAACTTGTGGTGGCAAGACTTCCAAGGTCTAGCTGGAGATGCACTTTCTACCTTCTCATTTCTGTGCAATCCCCAACTTCCTTTTGATTCTCTTATCCAAGTTTGTTCTCAGGAGAAGAACTATTATATTTTACTCTGCGATAATGACCAAGTGTATTTACATTTTAAAACTTGACCCTAATTGTAAAATGAAAAGTTTGGTCCTTTGGTGGAGGAGTTTTCAGCATCGATGAACAGATAGGGGAAATGACTAGAGGACTGGGCCCTTTTTGCTGGGCTTGAAATTTTAACATAAAGATAAGTCTTATCTAGTAACATAATTACCATATCTCCAGTGAAAAAGGTGATAGACATGCACTACATGCCCATGAATCCTGGTCTTGTTACTAGGTACCTTTCATCTCAGGCAAGTCATTTGACTTCTATGAGATGCAAGGTTTTTGTGTTTTTGTTTTGGTTTGTTTTTTAATGTCCAGGGTCAATCCTCAGAGGACATCCAAGGTTCTTTAATTACTCAGTCACATGATTATGAGAGTGACTGAAGGCCTGGAGAAAGCCAAGTAAAATTAAAGCTTTCCCATTTTCTTCTTGGCTACCCATTCTATTGACCGGTAGAAGATTAATAATCATGTAGTCTCACCTCCTTCATTTTATAGATGAGGAGTTCCTTACCTCTCCACTCCTTCATTGTTACCTTTCCAGAGTGTCTCAGATTTGAAACAAAAATATAACACCAAAAATAAAGAGACAAAAGCCAGAAATCAAGGCTAGGTATGTATTTATGGTGTGAGTAGTAGAGTGCATATGTGGTGTAGAGTGCATATTTCTCTAGCACCTAACCATGCTCTTACATGGACCAGCCTCTAAGGGAGAAGCAGTGTCAGTACACATAGGCACCCTTCTGAGCGGCTATGTATGTCTAGCATCATACTTAACTTTGTTGACAGTAATGTTCCCATAAGACACTAATGTTCTGCCTCTTCCATTGGAGACAAGGCACATTTATAAAATATTCATTAATCAGTTAGTGTGCTCAAAGCCCGGTATTACAGAAGATGCAAAAATAGATATGATGCATATTTTGCTTGAAAAATGTTTACAAGGAGTGGCTAGGTGGCACAGGGAATAGAGCACTGGCCCTGGAGTGAGGAGGACCTGAGTTCAAATCTAGCCTCAGACACTTACCACTCACTAGTCATGTGACCTTGGGCAAGTCATTTAACCCCTATTGCCCTGCCTCCCCCCTCCAAAAAGCAAAAAAGAAAGAAAGAAAAATGTTTACAGTTGAATGAGGAAGATGAGCACGTAAACAAGTAACTATGATACAAATCATAAAATAAGTACAGAAATGAGTTCTGGGCAAAGGACTATCAGAAATTTGGAAGTGGGGAAAATATTACTTTCATCTGAAGTAGTCAGGGAAAGAAACAGGCAGTGCTGAGTACTGTCAACTGGGTACTTCAGACATATTCCTAGAAGGAATTTTCCCCTCAGGTTTAGAATTATAGAATTGTAGAGCTTATCTCAGATAATCTCTTCCAAAAACACAAATACCCAGTATAGGCAGTTAGCTGGCACAGTAGATAAGAGCAATGGGTTTGGAATTAGGAAGACTCATCTTCCCAAATTCAAATCGGGCCTCAGACGCTAGCTGCATAACCCTGGGCAAGTCACTTAACCCTATTTGCCCTCAGTTTCCTTATCTGTTAAATCAACTAAAAAAGGAAATGACAAACCACTCCAGTATCTTTGCCAAGAACACCCCAAATGGGGTCATGAAGAGTCAGACACAATTGAAATGACTGAATAATAATTTAAAAATCCTCTATAACATGCTCAAGGAGTGATCATGCAGCCACTGCTTTTGTACCACAGTGATACAGTGACTCATTATCTCTCAAGGTAACTGCTACCCTTTGGAGATAGCTCCCAATGTTGTAAACACTGTTAAAATAGCTAATGGGTATGTGCTGCACTTCTTTAGATAGTTTTTAGATCCCTGTCATACACAGATGTTTTAAAATGCATCTATTCAATAAATAATAATTGGCATTTTTAGAATCTTTCAGAGCATTGTATTTGCACCAATCTTTCTAGAAGCCATGGCTCTTTACATGGTGACACATACTAGTTTAAATTGCTTTACAAAATGTCAAACCAGCAACATTTCTTCACAATTCTGTAAATCAATGACTCCTCTTTCCAAGGGTACCTTTTAAAAATGGGCAAATTTGCATTATTGATTTGAATTGACCTTATTTTTTTAAAAGAAAAAGAAACGGAGATGGCTCTAGTGTGAATCAAGCTGATAAACACATGAAAGATCGATAGGAAAGGCAAGGGTCACTGTGCTTGCCTATGAGGTCGATGATGCAATGAAACTGTGGGAGAAGGACCTAGAGTTGAGAAGTCAAATATTTATTAGCACTGAAGTAAAGATGGAGCTGATTACAAGGCAACCAATCAGGTCCAGGCAACCTCATTCAAATAAAACACAATCAATAGCATCCATCAGAGAAGCCTTCTGTTTATTAAATTTTTCTACTGAGGTGGTCAATTTGTCTTATTGCCTCCCTTTAGCAACAGCAGAAGCAAGGCTATTAGTGAATCCTCTAGCTGCTTACATTGGGTGACAGGGAGGCTTCCTTTTCTCATTGATATTCACCCAACCACTCATACAACTTTTCCATTAAAAGCCAAAAAAAAAAAATCACATTAATCATCTTTTGGTGATTCCCCCCTCTCCTTTCTTTTTTCTCCTCTCTCCTCCTCTCCCCTTCCCTCCTCTCCTCTCCTTTCCTCTCTTCTTCTTTGCTCTCCTCTCCCTTGTTCTCTTCTTCCCTCTTCCTTTTCCCTTTCGTTCCCCTTCCCCTTCCACTTCCCCTTCCCCTTTCCCTTCCCCTTCCTTTTCTTTCCCTTCTCTTCCCTTCCCTTCCCTTCCCTTTCCTTTCCTTTCCTGATGAAAATACATCATTTCATTTAGAGAAAGGAAAGCTGATAAATTAAGAAGGCTTCTTGTCTTCAAAAGTGTGATTAAACTTCATTAGTGGTGCTTAATCAGTCCTTATGTAGCCCCTGAGTGAGGTCATTGGAGGAGGAATGGTCACTAAGAGGCAGGAAGAAGGAACAAGTGGCTTTTGGGCTGCAAGGAGAAGGAGAGACCTGGAACAGGAACTCTGAGCATTGTATGCATAAAACCCTGTTCCATATTTTAGTACTTGATCCCATCTTCAGTTGAATCCACTAGAAGACTTGTTGCTAAGACTGCTAACGACTGTTAGAAGACACAATATAATCTTCCTCCCACCTATTATACAGAGTCTGAATGTCTTAGCAAAGTGGAAAGAATACTGGTTCTGAAGTCTGAGGATGTGGGTTCTCATCTTACCTCTGATATATACAATCTGAGTGATTACAGGCAAGTCATTTAACTTCTGTAGTCCTTAGTTTCCTCATCTATAAAGAGAGGGGGTTGGACTGAATGGGCTCCAATTTTTTTTTTCAGTCATAGATTTATTATCCTTTTGTATATCTCAGTCTGAAACCTGTCCACCATAGAGGGTGCTGAGCTAAAGTTCTGGGGTGGAAAAGGCTATTTGCTGAGAATGTGAGTGTGTATAAAGAAGGGAAATTACAAAAGCCTGATCAGGTTGCTTAGAAGCCCTCCTCCCTTTATCACTGAAAAGCAGCAGATCACAGTCTTGCCTTTCTCATGGGGGTCTCTCTTTTATGCCATTCCTCAGACACTCGTAAATAGCCCAGGAGAGACACAGAAGATTGCTTTTCAAGGTGCCAATTTAGCAACATTCTCACAAATGAAGCCTCATTGTCTGAGCAAAGGATGTGACCCAAAGGAGTGGCTTCTTTGCCACAGTCCTTCCAATCCCCAGAGACTTCTAGGCCAGAGATGCTATAAAGGAACAGGCTTTTTATCCCTTCCCTAAAGTGTTGAGAAAATAATGGCCAATCTAAGCTGCCTTGTGAAGAGATGAAATAATCATCTGGACATCCCAGTAGAATAATAAAAGGTGAAAGATGATATGAAAGATTGTGGATTTGTCCAGATAATCACTGAAACCAGACCCCACATCCTAATTGGGGGGAAAGGTAGATGTACAGGAGGCAGGAGAGTCAGAGAATATTCCAGCAATAATGTAGAAATAAAAATCCATCCATGCAATTAAGTATACAAAAAGAAAAAGGAGAGAAAAGAAAGGAAGGGAGAGGAAGGAATGGAATGTAAAGAAAGGAAAAGGCTGAAAAGGAAAAAGGGAACAAGAAATAAGAGAAAAGGAAGAGGAAAAAGAAAAGAAAAAAGGAAAGAAAGAAAAGAAAAAATGAATTTGAGGTTAAATTTGTTTCTCCTATCTGCAAATAAGTCAGTTCAACAAATATATGCCTGGTACCTATCTGGGCATTTCCCCCCCAAGTATATCATACTTATCGAAATAAACATAATGTTCTAGGAAAAGTCTTAGTCCTATACCGACTTTATTTGTCCTCTAAATTCAACTAGTATTTTGCATGTGCTACTTCCATTGCACTTTTTGAGTTATTCACTCTTTCACTTTACTTTTGCTATTATAAAATCTCAGTACTTCAGAGCTGGAAGGGATATTAGAATTCATTTCTTATACCTGCATGGAAAACAGGGCAGCTGAACTATGAGAGTGGGAAGATAAGTTGCCATCATCAGTCCTCAGGAGGGCACCAGCCTTCCTCCCATGATTGAGCTTTCTTTATCCAATACATAAAACAATTTCAGGGCTTTCACTATTACTGTTTGAGACCATCCGCATTATATTCTATGCAAGACCAAATGTTGAAAGATTGCAAGTGGACATGGGTAAGCATCCAATTTCAAAAGAGAAGCATAACACTGGGTTTCTGATGCTCCAGTATTTCTGTCTCTAAAGTCCTTTACATGCACACAGAAGCTATTCTATCCCATTTTCTCCAGCAGATTCCCTCCTCCATTATCACCACCCTCACACTTATCTTGTTTCCCTAATGCCTACAGATGTGTCTTCTTCTCTCTCCTCAAAAAACCCCACTTCTTTGATCTGTCCATTTCCACTAGATATCTTCACATATCTCTTGTCACATTTAGTTTCTAAACTCAATAGGAAGGGCACTTATATTTGATGTCTCTACTTTATTTCCTCCCAGTCTTTTAAATTTATGATTGGCTTCTGACCTCATCAACCAAAACTACTCTTTCTTAAGTTATCAGTTGTCTTTTAATTGACAAATCTAATGACCTTTTTTCAAACTTCATCCTTCTTGACATCCCTGCAGCCTTTGATATTGTCAGTCATCCTCTTCTTGATGTTTTCTTTTCTCTAGGTACTTGTGACACAGCTTTTACTTTGTTCTCCTCTTACCTGGTTTTCCTCCTTGTCTGACTACTCAATCTCCTTTGTTAAATCTTCATCCAGGGCACACCCCCTCACTATGAATGTCTCACAGAGCTCTTCTTCTCTTATGCTATTTCGTTTGGTCATCTTATCAACTTCCATGGTTTCAAATTATCATCTTTATGTGGATATTTCTAATTTCTACTTATCCTTCTTTTTTCCTAATTCCAATCTTGCATCTCCAACTGACTATTAAACATCTCAAAGAGGGTCTCTTGTAGACATCTTGAACTTAACATGTCCCAAACTGAACTTATTGTCTTTTACCTCAAACCTCCCTCCCTTCCAGTCTTCCCCATTGATGCTAAGGGTGCCATAATTCTCCCAATCACTTAGTCTCACAACATTGGTGTCATTATCAAGTCCTCATTCTCTCTCACCATCCCCCATAACCAATCCATTGCTAAGGCTATCAATTTTACATTTATAATATCTCTTGTTCCTGTTCTCTCCTCTGACATAGATCCTGCATGCTGATGCAAGATCCCCCATCACCTCATGTCTGTAGCATTGCAATAGCCTCTTTATTAATAGGTCTCAATGTCTCAAATCTCTCCCCACTCTAGTCTATCCTCTACTCAACTGTCAAACTAATCTTCATAAAACATAAATCTGACCATGTCACCTGTCTGTTCAAAAAATTCCAATGGTTCCCTATCATCTCCAGGATAAAATACTAGAATCCTTTCATTGGCATTCAAAACTCTACACAAAATGGCCTATCAACAAACTTTCCATTTTTTTTTAACACTTTAGTCTCTCTGCATATTCTTTGATATTTGCCCCTCACTTGCTTGCTGTTCCTCACACAAGACACTCCACCTCCAGATTGGGAATTTTTTTTTTTATAGATTGCTCCACATTCCTGGAATATTCTTTACTTAGTTTTGACTCCCAGGAGGCTGACTTCCTTTAATCATCAGCTAATATCCCTTCTTCTATGAGAAGACTTTCCTGATTCCATTTTTCCTTGTGCCTTCCCTCTATTAATTATCTTCAATTTATTCTCTACATATCTTGTTTATAAATAGTTATTTTCATGTTGTCTTCCCCATTAGACTGTGAGGTCCTTATGGGCAAGGATCGTTTTTGGTGTTTCTTTGTATCCCTAGCCTTTGACACCATGTCTGCCGTGTAATAGATATTTAATAAATATTCAGTGACTATCTGGGCCACACAATAAGATAGCCCAAACCTTGAGATATTGGTAATACCAAAGAGATTTTATAAAATGCCCAAGTCTAAGAGTTAGAAAGGACATCAGAAACCATCTTATTCAACTGAACAAGAAAGCCTTCTCCAACTTAGACAATAGGTGTCCCATTACTGCTTATTCATACTTCACCTATATTGTACTTAGATTCTATTTGAACTAATGCATTTCCCCCACTCCTTTAACTCCTCCAGTGTTTAGCACAATGCTTGGCATGTAGTAGTTACTTAATAAATGCTTATTGATTTGAATCCAATCCATCCTCTAATCAGCTTTCAAAACGGTAGTCCTAAAACACAGAGCTGACCATATCACTCTCCTGCTCATTTAACTCCAGTGGCTGTCTCTTACTTCAAGAATCAAATAGAAACATTATGTATCACACAAAAAAGCCTCCACAACATGACCCCAAAGGACCTTATTTGTTACTTTTCTTCACATACTCTGTGATCCAAACAAACTTGCCTTCTTTCTGTTCCGTACACATCCATTTCCCATCATTATGCCTTATACAAACTATCCCTCGTGGCTGAAATTTACTCCTTCCTCCCTTCTACCTACTAGAATCTTTAGTCTTTAAATTCAGCTCACACTCCATCTACTATAGGAAGTTTTTCCTAATGTACCCATCCTAATCATGCCTTCCACACGAAAAAAAAATTATGTTGTATTTGTTTTCTATCTCTAACATACTACCAATGTACAGTGGGTAAAGAACTGTTCTCAAAGTCATGAAGCCTTGTGATTTAAGTCCTACAAATCACTTTTATTGTCTGGGGAAGTCACTTAACCTATCAGTAAAACTCTAAGAGTAACTTTCAGGGAAAGTACTAAGCTGTATTGTTAAAGGGGGTGTCCTCATCTAGGAGTTCCCTAAATCAATGAAATAATAGGTTTATTCCTCTCTTTATCTGATATTTATATGATTATTTAGAGTACCCATGTAGAAAGTAAATACAGAATATGTAACTGACATGATTTTCATATAATGAATCTCTCTGTCTCTGTCCCTTTGTCTGTCTCTCTCCCCTATTTTCACATATGGAGGAAGTAGAAGATCCAATTAGTAAGGACAGCCCCTGAACATATGTGGGTGTGACCCTACTTGGAATATGTCTGTGCATGTAGAAAGACTAAAATTGTGAAATGATAACATATATGTATATTCATGTATATGCAGAGAGAGATGGAGGGAAAGGACAGTGGCAGACTCAGAGAGAGAAAGACACATACAGACAAAGAGCCATAATAGTTTGTTTTACTAATTGTAGGGGATGATGATGATGATTTATCTGCTTTTTTTGTCTTGTGGAGAGTCAATATTCCTCTTTCTCCCTGACACCTCAGCTTCCACTAAGGGAAGGGAAAAATAATCTTACCTCTTCTAAAGCTGATGTTCTCAAGCCAGCATCGTTAAACCATGGTAGTAGGTGTAGATGACTGGCATTTTTTTCTATCAAGAAAGAGGAGAGAATAAGCATTTATAGAGAACCTACTATGTATCAGGTACTCTTCTAAGTGCTTTTAAAAATATTATCTTATTTTTTCCCTATTCCAATGGGGATAAACTTGTAAACAGCAATAATATAGTAACAATTGAGTATTATTTGTTGGAAATATGGGATACCTTGCTGCTGGTGATAAGTAATGGAATAGAATTTTTTTCTAATTCACTTCTGCGTTGACTCCTCTTCTCTCTGGGAAGGGGAAAAAAAAAAGCAAATAATTGGAACAGTTAATGGTGAACAACTTCACCACATCATGATGGAAAATGTCAGTGACTCAGCATGTAGGTGATTCAACAGTCCCCTGCAAGTTGGGCTGCTTCCATCACCAGTGTTCACATTGCCCAATCACTATACTCTTCAACAGCAACCTGCAAGAGTTGAGATGGGAGGAGAAACTGGGTCAACTCAAGCCAAGTCAAGAAGTATTAATAAGTGTTTACCATCTTCCAGGCACTGTGTTAAGGGTAGGGAATACAAATACAAGCAGAAAAAAGTAGCCCCCATGCTCCAGGAGTTTACAGTCTAGTGGGGGAAAACAACAAATAAAAGGAAACTATAGAAGTGGATGGGGAGAAGGAAAGAGGAGATAGATGTCTCTGTGGGAACACGGTAGAGAAAGTCTGGAGATTCCTGAATGCAGCCTAGAGAAGAATGGACATCCTCCTTAAGATGAAGGTTCTAGGAAGGTTCAGAGGAAGAGCCTGTAGGGGCAGAAGATACTTCCAATGTGAGAAGCATTGAAGTGAACTTCCAGGGTGAGGGATTTTGAGTGAAAAGTATGATAGAGAAATTCTGTAGTCAGGAGTCTAGCCTGCAGTAGAATGAAAACAAAATTTACCTGGTCATCCTTCTTAAAGTGATGGTTCTAATTCCTGAGGATAGGACACATGATCCTGATTTGCTAGTCTTTGCCCACCAGCTCTGCAAATTCATCATATTCTCCTTTTTGCTAGCTTTCTCCCTGCCAAATTAAAATTTTACCAGTCCCATGTATTCTGAATAAGAAATCATTTCATTGCCATGCTTACTTATGGTATCCCACATTCCTAAGAAAATGCACACTAACTGGCAATATGGAAAGTACTACATATATATTCTGAATACAATTATATTTTATATACTACTGGAAGCTCCTCAAGGTCAAGTACTTTTTTTTTGCCTTTTTTTTTTGTAATGACTAATACAGTTCTTGATAAGCAGAAAGTATTTAATAATTACATGTTGATTATTGATTAATAATTATATTTTTTGATAAGAATATGATATTCCAGAGGTCAAAGGAGCTAGGACTAAAACCAAGAATCACCTACCCAGCAAAACTAAGTTTAATGCTTCAGGGGAAAATATGGTCATTCAATGAAATAAGAGGATTTTCAGGCATTCTTGATGAAAGAGCCAGAACTGAACAGAAAATTTGACTTCCAAATAAAAGAAGCAAGAGAAGCATGAGAAGGTAAACAGAAAAAAGAAATCATAAGGAACTTATTAAAGTCAAACTATTCATATTCCACATGGAAAAAATGATAATTGTAACTCATGAGACTTTTCTCAATATGAGGATAGTTGAAGGAAATATATATGTGTATGTGTATACATATATGTATAGATGTATATAATATATATACACATATGCATATATACACATATATATATGTATGTATAGGAGAGTGTATGTGTGTGTAAATATATATGTGAGTGTGTCTATATGTGTGTACATGTATACATAGACAGAGGGCACAGGATGAGTTGAATATGAAGGGATGATATCTAAAAAATAAAATTAAGAGGTGAGAGAGGAATATATTGGGAGAGGGGTAAAGGGAGAGATATAATAGGGTAAATCATCTCATATAAAAGAGGCAAGAGAAAACTGTTACAATGGAGGGAAAGAGCAGGAAGGTGAAAGGGAATGAGTCAACCTTACTCTCTTTGAATTTGGCTTAAGGAAGGAATAACAGACACACTCAATTGGATATTTTGCCCTACAGGAAAGTAGGGGGCAAGGGGATAAGAGGGAGGATAATAGAAGGGAGGGGAAATTGGGGGAGAGGGCAGTTAGAAGCAAGCACTTTTGAAAAGGGACAGGGTCAAAGGAGAAAATAGAATAAGTTGAGGGCAGGATAGGATGGGGGGGAATGTAGTTAGTCTTTCACAGTATAACAACTATGGAAATGTTTTACATAACTACACATGTACAACCTATATTTAATTGCTTATCTTCCCATTGGGGGTGGTTGAGGAGGAAAGAAGGGGAAAAAATCTGGAACTCAAAGTTTTAAAAACAAATATTTAAAAAAATGATAAAAAATTGTTTTTTACATCCAAAAAAAATATTTGACATCCCAAACTAAATATAGTAAAACATAGATATTGTCTGAGAAGGATAGAGTACAGTTAAACTATCATTTCTCTTGTTCTGGGTGTACCTCTCAATGTAGCTTAACATAATGCTAACTTTTTAGCCTGGTATGTGTCACTATTGACTTATATTGAGCTTTCAGTTTGCTAAAACCAGATTAAAAAAAATGTGAGCTTTTGTCCTCTTGAAAGTCCCCTATGTGGTAATTGTATAGCTGATTCCTTGAATCCAAATATAGGGTATCAAATTTATCCCTTCAATTTTATCTAACTAGATTCTATTCTAGCTTGTCAAGTTATTTTTTTGTATTCTTATTCTGATTAAAATATTTAACAGCACAAGACTGAGGATAGATTCTTGAGGTGCTTCATTAGAAAATTTCATCCAAGGTAGAATCAAGACATTAGTGGTTCTTTATTTCCTTTCATTCAGTTGATTTATAATCCACTGACCTGAACTAGTAGAAACATCTTCAAACATCTTGCAGGAAATCTCTTTATATTATATCTAAGATATTCCCCTAATCATCAAGTTCAGAAATACTTCAACTTCAACTCATCAATGATCTCAGTGATAAGGATGCTCCTCCAACCCCACCCTATGCAGATAATGGCCTATCCTTTTCTTCCTATGCAGATTCACTCTTGACCACGCCCTACCACGCATTAATACGGAAATATCATCTCCTTGAGTCTTATCTTTGGGTCTTTTAATACCCCAAAGGTATTATTATTACATGATGGGGAACAATGGATAATAGGAATTCAGATACACGATTTATGTGATCTGATTCCCAATGAAGTGAGTGGAGTAAGAACAATTTACGTAATAAAAACAATAATTTCAAGGAAAACAACATTTAAAGACATTAGATCTCTAATCCATGTAGTAAGAACTCATGACTTCAGTGTACTAATGGTAAAGCATAGAACATCCTCTCCATAGAGTCTCAATGGACTATAGGCACAAAATAAAGCAGACATGGTCAGATAGGACAAATGTGTTGATGTTTTTTGGTTAGTTTTGCTTTTTTCTGAGCAAAAAAAATCAATATATTGGCCGTTTCCATCAACATATATGTCCTATTTATTTATTTGCTCATTTGCTTGTTTATTTAGCCTTAGTTTTAATTTTTTGGGAGAGGTAGCTAGGTTGTACAGTGTGAAAAGTGCAAAGCCTGGAATCTGGAAGGCTCATCTTCCTGAGTTCAAATTTGGCCTTAGACACTTATTAGCTGTGTGATCTTGGGCAAACTGCTTAACTCTCTCTGCCTTAGTTTCCTTATCTTTAAAATGAGTTGGAGAAGGAAATGGCAAAACTACTCCAGTATGTTTGCCAAGAAAACCCCAAATGGGGTCACAAAACTTGGGACAAGATTGAAAATGACTGAACAACTCCTTTTTGTGAGGGAAGTTTCCATTATGGTGGAGTGGGGTCATGATTGGAAAATGACAGTGATATATTTTTTTAAAATCAATGAATTGCTTATTAAAAATGATTCTATTAGTGCTAGTACAGGATGTTGGAGATCTGTCCGCTCTCAGTCTCTTTAAATGACCAGTCCACTTTCTTTTCTAGGACATAGTAATTACATAATAAATGTTTGTTTGACTGACTCATACATTTCCTGGATTTCATAAATATCACATCAAGTGTACACATCTTTCTGACAACATGTCACAGCCTGCTTCTGACTGATATGTGTCTTTTAATTGTCCTCTAAATTACCTGCCATTTTGATTCTTTTGATGTTGGAATTCTCAATTAATCATACTTGTGGTAAGGAAAGGAGGAATGAGAGGAAGTTAAATGGCCACTCCTAATCAAATGAAGCCCTCATATCTAGCTGATAAGACTATAGTTACAATATATCTGGCAGAAATGGGGTAAATCATTTCATTTCACTGGATGACTTGGACCATTATACTGATCAAAATAAATTCCTAATCAGTTCCTTGCTATACAAGTATAGAACTCCACCAGGAGAATACTTACCTTAAAAAATTTGTTTACATGGATAATATTATAGGTGTGTGTGTGTGTGTGTGTGCGTGTGTGTGTGTCTGTGTGTGTGTGTTGTATGTATATGCAAGCAATTTGGGATCTTTAAAATCACAGTAATTTGCTAAATATAACCCAGTGTGTCCTGTTATAGTTATTCAGTTTTGGGTTCAGCTCATATCTATAGTGCTTGGTCAAAAAGTAGGTATTCAGGAAATACATTAATTAATGGGATGTCCACTCAAGTGAATGTCACAAAATGAATAGTAGGCATTTTTATCCATTAGGCTTTCCCTTTGTAGATTGTGAGGCCAATTTCTTATATTTACTGATGGATGGTTGAATTAATTCTCAGTTCCACTAGCAATTCATTACATCTTTCCACAAGCCTTCCAATATTGGTTATAATTTTGTATGTGTGTCATCTTTACCAATTTTCTGGATATGTGGCAAATCGTCAGACTTGTTTTTATTTGCCAATTCAGAGTAATCTTTCACATAGTTATCAGTCATTCAGTCACTCAGTAAACATTCATTAAGCAACTACAAATATCCCAGCCACTGTGCTATGTATAGGGGATACAAAAAGAGGTAAAAAGCAGCCCCCATCCTCAAGAAGCTCCCAATATAATGGCAGAGACAACAAGCAAACAAATAGTTACAATCCATATAAAGATAAATAGGAAATAATTAGAAGAGTGAAGGCACTCAAATGGTGAGAAATTGGGGGAAAAGGTCCTGTAGAAGATGGAATTTTAGGTGGAACTCAAAAGAAGCCAGAGAATCCAATAGATGGAAATGAGGAGGGAGACCATTCTAGCCATGGGGATAGCCAGAGAATACACATGGAGGTGTGAGTTGGAACGTCTTATTCACAGTATATTTGTGAGTTATTTTAAAGATGAGACCAACAGGCCTTGGTAGCAAATTGAATATGGTGGGATGGATGGGTGGGTGTGAGAGGCAGTGAGGAATTGAGGATGATACCTCGGTTGTGAGCCTGAGTGACTGGGAGGATGTTGTTGCCCTCCCTCTATAGTGATAGGGAAGGTTGGAGGAGATAGAGAGAGTTTATGGGGAAAGAGATTGAGTTCCATTTTGGACATTTTGAGGTTTGACATTTGAGACATGAAGTTTAAAATGTCTGAAAGGCAGAGATGTAAGATTGGAGGTGTGCAAGGAGGTTAGGGTGGAATAGGAAAATTTTCAGGTCCTCTGCGTAGACATGGGAGCTGAGAGGAACTGATGAGATTGCTAAATGAAGCAGTATAGAGAAAGAAAAGAGCAGGGCCCACTCTAGATTCCTGTGGGACACCTATGATTAAAGGGCATAGTCTATATGAGAGTCTAGTTAAGAAGACTAAGAAAGAGTGAAAGAGAATCAGGAAAAAATGGTGTACCAAAAACCTAGGGGAAAAAAGAATATCAAGGAGGAAAGGGTGATCAACAGTATCAAAGACTACACAGTGGTCAAAGAGATAAGGATTGAGAAAAAGTTGAACTTGGTAATTTTTAACTTTGGAGAGAACAATTTCAATGGAATCATGAGGTTAGAAGGTATATTGTAGGGGGTTAAGAAGAGAGTGAGGAGATAGAAAGTGGAGGCAGTATTGTATACAGTATTTTCTAGGAGCTCAGTCACAAAGGACAGCAGAGATATATGATGATAATTAATGGAATGAGAATGGAAGAAACATGTGAGGTTTTTTTTTAGGGTGGAGGAGATATAAGTATGTCTATATATGGTAAAGAAGGAGCTAATAGAGGGGGAGAGATTGAAAATGTGATAGAATGGGAATGACAGGGGGAGAAATCAGTTGTAGGAGACAGAATAGAATGGGATTGCTTGAGTGGGTAAAAGGGTTGGCCTTGGGAAGAAATAAGGCTACCTCTTCATTTGAGATGAAGGTGAAGGAGCAATCAGTGCTTCAAATCATATGAGTGATACCAGACGAATAATAGGGGAGAAGAGGAAATTCAGGGCAAATGGTCTCAATATTTTTCTGTAAAATATGATGCAAGGTTCCCAGAAGAGGGGGTGTGGTGGTGTATGGAGTTTCACAAACAGTTTGAGGGAGAATGAGAAAGCTGGGAAAAGCTGCTGTGAAAAGTAGGAGAGTGAGTTGATAATGGAGGTATAGTCTGATTGCCTAGCAGCAGTTAGAACCCAATTGAGATTGTATAGCATGAATTTGGAGTGGACCTAATCATTTGTTAATAGTTTACAATTCTTTTGAGATTATTCATATGCTTAAATGACTTTTCTACTGGGAAATAGCTTTTAGTCTTATCTACTTGAATTTTATACATGTGTTTTAGATCTTAGACTTAGACCCTTATCAGAGATATCTGATTCAAAGAAGTTTTCATAAAGATTTTATAAGAATGAGAAAATAGACTTGTGGTTTGGCTGTCTTATATATTCTTTTGATCACCTTTTTTTGAGGGCAATAATTAAATCCATGTTTTTTTTCAGCAAAGATCACCATGACAATAATTGAAACATAAAAGACAACATCTGTAAAAGATGACAAGGTTGTAGAAAAATAGTATAAAGACTTTGACAAGATATCCTAAACCAAGTCAACAAATACACAACTTCAATTTGAGTGTTGGCACAGAAGAAGGTGGTGAAAAATATTTTTAGAAAATAAGATTTAGGATTGAAAAGTGAAAGGATTAAATGCTTGCAAATTACTCAGTAGTCTCTTTCCTATATATAATGAATACTTTATGAGAGTTATAAGCCACAAGACATGCTAAATAACAATTGTCTCTCACATACACACATAAAGTGTCCACTGGGTGATTATTGGGACATATCAAATTACACATTAAAATAGAGATTGACATTAAAAGAAACCTAGAGATGAGATAATGAAACATTTATTGTCTTTACTTCTTTATGTTATATAGCTCTTCTAAGGTACAAAGCATATTCCATATATTATCTCATTTTAACCTTATAACAGAGCCAGAAAGGTTGATTTGGCTATCATCATTTAACTAGCAAGTGACAAAACTAGGACTTCATCCCATTTCTCCTGACTCTAAATTCAATGCATTTTATGCAAGACAACACTGCTACATCCTTCTCAATGCATTTGCAAACATAGCCTCCCAGAAAAAGTCCCTTGCTGTTACTGTCAGAGACAAAACATTGGGCTGGATGGAGGATAGGTTTAACCCTGTCTGGCATTGCTTACATTCTTGTGTGTCTTATGTTTTTATTATTCCGATTAATCTGAGGTTAACATACCATGACAGTATAGACATTATTCAAGTGTATTATAATTACCTACTGTTGAAAGAAAAATCTCTTGGCTATAAGAATGTTATCTAGAAGTGCCACTTTCTGAATCAATGCCAGGGTATAATGAGTCCCCAGCTCTTTAAGATGATCAGTATGTGGAAGATCCATGCCAGTTGCAGAGATAATTGATGGGCCACCATCACTACATTTCTTTCTGCTTCTCAACCAGACCCAATTAGTTATTTATCGTCTCTGTTTATCATCTTGAGTTATTCCTACTTGGTACAATAATAATAGCAGTGAATGCCACTGTTTTATTAAGTTTATCAAACAGCAGACTAACTGGTGTGTTGGCCAAAATTTGTTGAGCTGTTATCATAAATCTGTCACCAGACATCTTGGAGTCACAGCTTTCCAGCACATTTTTGGATATATATTTATAATATGGTGTTAATCCATTTGCTAATCCACCATCAGGGGTGAACATGTTGCATTTTAACACCGTGACTGTGCCTGCCTGAATAATCCATAGAAGCCAAGGAAGATGTAGTACATCTTCTAATTTGAAAATTCTCTTGTCTCAATCACCATGTGTCTGGACACAGACAGTCAGTCCAACTTTCATTCTTTATATGTGTAGGTAGCTTTTTTTAAAAATGCTAATCACCAGACCCTGAGGTTGCCACAAGAAATCCTTCCTTCTCCCCAAACAGCATACTGTGCTTTAGTCATAAATTAAATGTAATTTTATTAGAATAATTTGGAAAAAATTGATGTAGTTTGGGCTATGGCAGCTGGTTTTGTTTCTAAGTCTTAACTTGCTGTTGGACTGCTTGCAGCCTATTCTCTACACTCACAGGCTGCAGTGGGATAAAGCTGTCATCAGTTTTAATGACAATGCACAGAGATTACAATCTGGCTCACACTAAAAGTAATCCTTCAGTTTTGGGGATCTCAGGGTTATACAAATTATACATATTAATGGCTTCTCATGCCTTCTTCATCAGGGAGATTGCTTCTCTCATTTACAGCTCTTGACAGTTGGACGTGATACCTTATTATTAACAGTCTGAGATATGTAATAGCCTGGAGGTCTGTAGTAGAACATTGTACAATACTAAATGGGTATGTCAGAACTGGTACTTCAAGAATGTTTCTTTGTAATAGCCTTCTTTCTCCTCTCTGTTTCCTGAGTTCTTTAAAGGACTGACTAGAATCCCACCACATCTATGTAACACTTATTGCTTAGATGCTAACTTGGAACCTTTGTTGATGTTGGTTATAGCATGATAGAGTGGGAAGGGAATTGGACTTGAAGTCAGAAAGCCTATTAGAGCTCTCACATTTATTAGGCTGAGTAACCAGCTGACTAATTAGCTAACAAGTCATCTGAATTCTCTGGGCCTCAGTCTTCTTATTTGTAAAATGATGATAATAATAACTTTGCCTCCTACCTCAGAGGTGTATTCTGCTTACAATTTTGGGTAAAGCTTAGAATGCTATAAAATAGTTATGTTATTTCTATGTTTCTATATATCATTTCTTCTACTACAAAAAGCTTCAATTCTTTTCTATTCTTCCTCCATTCTTACAGTCCTCTATGAGGAATAAAGATATACCTCAAATCTTCTTTGGATTCCCAACAAGTCTAACCCAGTGCCTTGTGCACAGGTATTTCAGAGACACATGGTGAGAGGTAATATCATGTAGTGGATAGATAGACAACAGGAACTGGCTATTTCTGATACATAAATTGTGTGATTTTAGTTGGTTGCCTTTTTGAACCTCAGCTTCCTCATATACAAATGCAGAAGATAATAATGCCTGCTATACCAATGTCCCAGGGTTATGATGACCAAATGAGATTTAAAATTATATATATATACACACATACACATTAATATATGGAGATATATACATTAAGGATTCCTACTTCCTACATAGAGCAAAATAGTCACAGTAGTACCTTTTTGTGACAACTCCCCCTATCCCCCACCAAACCAATAACAAACAAACAAACAAAACGCAACCTGAAAATATACTGCATGCCCATCAATCAGGTAAGAGCTGATCAAACTGTGGTATGGGAATACAATAGACTAATTTTGTACCATAATAAATATTAATGTAGGGAATTCATAAAAGCTTGAGAAAAATTCTGTGAGCTGATGCAGAGTGAAGAAGGCAGAACCAGGAAAACAAGATTTGAAAGTCTAAAATAACATAAATTAAAATAACACTAAAATTCTGATGAACTTAAATTCAGCAGTTAGTTTTGTCTTGGAAATTAATGATACACTCCACCTTTCAGTAGATAGATGGAAAATTATGAATGTGGAATATCACATTTGCTTTCAGTCATCAACTGTGTTAGTTCATTTTGCAAAATTCTTTTCTTTGTTTTGTGAAAGTCCCTTTTGAAGGGCTGTAGTATATTGAAAATGACAATGATGTAAAAAATGCATCAAGAAGAAAAATAGAAAACCAAGATTCCCTCAGAATTTATATCCATTAATTTAATTTTTACTGTAAGTGAGTGACCACTTTCACAGTGAACTGGGCCAATACTCAACCCTCTATGGCACCAGTAGATACAAGTTGTGTTGTCTTCTTTGTATTAAGTTACTCTATTCTCCAGTTCAAAGTCTACTAATTTTGGCATCTTTCCCTGGATGTCATGTAGACATCTCAAAATCAGCAAGTTGGGAGCAGAGCTCATTATCCACATGACGTTCCCTAAAAATAAAAAAAATAAACAAAAAACCTGCCTCTCTCCAAATTTCCCAGTTTTTACTGAGATTGTCACTATCTCCTTACAACCATAGTGTCATCTTAGCCTTTTTCCTTGCTCTCATTCTTGTATATCTAATTAATTGGCAATTATTGACAATTCTACATTTGTAATCTCTCATATATCTTCTTTTCTCTGATTTACATGGCCAATACTCTACTTAAAGCCACCATCAATCTCCTCACCTCTTAAAATAACTTTCTAGTTGTTGTCACTGATTCCAGTCTGTTCTTTATCTAATCCTTCTTCCACATCATTGCCAAAATAATCTTCTTAAACTATGTATATGTCACTCTCTTGCTCAAGAATCTTCACTGGTTCCTCATGACCCCATGTAAAAAATAAAAACTTCTCAGCTTTCCTTTCCAGACTTATTTCACATCCTCTCCCACTTTCTGAATCCTGTGTTCTAGCCAAATGGGCATATTTCCTATTCCCTAATCTGAACATTCTGTATCATACATCTTTACCTGTACAAGGCTATCTATCTGTAATTTTGCCTCTTGGAATTCTTGGCTTTTTTTTTTCAAGGTTCAACTTAAGTTCTACTTCCTTTGGGAAACCTTTCTTGATTCCTGCCAAATATCAGTGCTCCTCCCCTAGAATTATCTTGTATTTATTTATCTATTTGCATATTGCAAACATCAACGAATGTTAACATCTTGTGGACAGGAAATGATTTTTTTTCCCCTTTGCCCTTCCAGCCCATTAATTTAGAGTCTTGAACATGTTATACCCTTAATAAGTGCTTAATGAATCAAATAAAGATCCACATTTCAATTAAAATTTTTCTTTTTCTGGATAAAAAGAATCAACACTTCAGCTAATGTATGTGAGTACATTTACAGATTCTAGCCAATGTATACACTTTCATCCTATTACAGAAAATCACAATATAGCGTTCACAACAGGTTATCATTAAAATGACCACATAGTTTTCACCAAAGTGGTCACAATATTTAGAACAAAGAACAAAAGAACAATCATCTGGTATCCCTTAGGAGGTTTGCCTCCTTACTCAGTCATTCAGTCATCTCGAAATACAATAGTCAGTTTTCCACTCATGGGGCAATCATAGGTTAACTTCTTCAATCATTTATCTAGCAATCAGTCACAAATTAGTGTTAATCACTAAATATAATCATTAGAAAATTACACAAACCTCCACCTCTCAGTGTCTAGTAAACTTCAATTTCATCACAGCATTCAATATCCAAGGAGAGGCCATTTCTTCATCTTGACTCTGGTGGTTTCTCAGATTCCTAAGATCCTCTTCCATGGTCCCAGCTCCCACCTGAATCCACCAAACAGTCATCGGGATTCAGAGGCAGACAGTTCCCAGGTCCTTGTCCAGTCCTCCAGGTGGTTCCTACTACACACTGATGTTAACAGGGTCTAGCACATCTTGAAACCTTCACAACTTCTGTTCCTGGGAACTCAAGGTTCAACCAACTCACAAACAAACAGAGTCTTATCCTGGTCATGCTTCTTCAGTCCTCCAGCAGTTTGGCTGGCCCTAGGACCCAGAAGAAACATGGCAGCAGCCTCTTTGGTCTTCCAGGCAGCCTTCTTGGCAGCAACTTCAGCCTTCACCAGATTCTGGTCTCATGAAAACTCCAACTCAGTTCTTAGTCCAGTAGCAGCCCAGCTTACAGATGCTGCCGAGAGGAATTCTCTCTCTCTCTCTCTCTCTCTCTCTCTCTCTCTCTCTCTCTCTCTCTTTCTTTCTCTCTCTATCTCTCTATTTCTCTTTCTCTCTCTCTCCCACCAGGAGAAAAATTCTGATTCTGCCTCTCTGGGGCTTTTCTTATATACACACACACAACATTGGCTTCCTGTTTCAGCCAAACCCTTCCTGTTATGTCAGCAACTGGAGACAGAGTTCACACCCTCTGCCTCTTTTACAGAAGCTTGACTAAGGGCTAAGTACCTGATTACTTGACATAACAAAAAGGGGTCTTCAAATTTAAATTAATTACCATTACAGTCACCAATATGGTATGTGGGCTATCCATCTGTTATCCTTCAGTAGCTACTTTTCTGGCCATATGTATCCTTGCTAATGACTTTCTTTATTTCAATTATTTTATTCTGTTTTAACATTTATTATTGCCTCATGTCATCATTGATTTCCTCTTGGTATTATCTCATTTTCAGGAACTCTCTTCTTTGATTATGGTTTAGGAATTTTTTGTTCAATTCCATTTATCTTCTTTCCACTTATTTTATCCATAGATAGCTCTCATTTCCTTCATAATTACATTTTTATCTCTTGCTTCCTTTCTCCCAGGTAATGCTTGTAGCCTTAACACACCCCTTACCTTAAGGTCTTGTTTTCTATTGTTGTAGAATTAGTCTTTTTTCTTTGGTTGGACTCTTGGGTTTCTCTGGTATTAAAATATTTCTTGAAAGTCATTGATGTCTTCTTTTTATTCGAAACTTTAGCCTCAGTTTTTGATATAGGTCTTGGTACCAAGAGTGATTTAGCCCTATTGGATCTTAATTCTTGGCTGGTTTTCTTCTCCTAGCATATCTTCTCTTAGTGCATGGTAGAATTCTGGACTGCTTGAGTGATTCAGGTTTAAAGCACTGAATCTTGAGTATATTCTGAAATAGCTCATGTCAAAATGCTATTCTGGTTCTCTGAGAGATGCTGTATCTCTGTAAGAATCCCTTCTTTCTCTGTTGCCATCACCCAGTTACTTCATTAGCCTTATAAACTATCAGTTATCTTCACTGCTTCTGCTTTCTCATCTGCATCCATGACCACATTGATGCCCCAACTTTCCTCCACCAGCCCGGTTTGCACCAGAAGCTCCAACAAAACAACCTGGCTTATAGCTATCTGTTATTGTCCTCTATCCAAGGCAATACTAAATTGGGTCTCTGGTCATCTTCTTCTTAAACAAAGAGTTCTGTAATTTGTAAATTTCACTGGAGTGTACCCAGTTCCTACTTGCTGGTTTTCATCTTGTTTGCCTGCCCTTGTTTTAGTTTTTCTGGAGGAATTCCTTTCCAGCTTTTGGCCACCTTTTCTATAATTCAGGAATGGAAAAAGGCATTTACTTTAAATTCTTTTTGGATTTCATGACAATTATTTGGCCTGGTACTACTTTTAAGTGTTTGGTGGAGTACATGTGTGAGATACAAAAAAGTTCATGACTATTCACTCGTCTATCTTAACTGTAAGTCCTCTGGAAACTTTTCAGTTTATCGTTGTCCTTAAACTTTAGAGTCTAGAACTTAGTAAAATACTCCAAATTATGTTTGATGGGGCCATAGTACATAGTAAATAGTACTCTGACCTCTTTTTTGCTGAAAGCTCTGGCCATCTTAATGAAGCCAAAGATGGAACTGAATTGTGGCACTGATACATCATACTGCTTACTCATATTGAAGATGCAGTCCATTAAATATTTTGCAGGATAATTGTCATCTATTCATGCCCCCTCTATCTTATACATGTGATGCTGATTTTTTTCTATACCTAAGAATATACATTTATCTCTGTTTAATTTCATCTTGTTAGATTCAGCATAGTGCTCAAGCCGACCAAGATCTGTTGCCTACTATATTAGTTATCCCTATTAGTTTTATATCATATTCCCCTGGGGATCAACAACATATACTTAAATCAGAAAAGACAAAATATATACAAATATACGATTTGTTTTCTTACCTCCAATCTCTTCCTTCTCCAATCAAACTTCCATATAACCAATAATTCAGTTTTCCTAAATTGAAACTTTGAATTTAGGACAAGCTTCAGTTACTTACTTTCTAGACAAACTGACCTCCTTTATGTCCCTCATGTAGTACATTCCATCTCTATCCTCATGTGTTTTCCCATGGTGTCCTCCATGCCAGAAATACACTATTCACTTACCTCAGCCCCTTAAACTCCCCAGCTTTCTTTAGTGTTCAGCTCAATTGCTACTGCCTTAGAGCTTTCCAGATTAGCATGTCTATTCAATTGCTAATCACCCTGTACCCCTCCAGAAATCACTTTGCATTTATCTTGTATGTATTACTTGTTTAAATGTGTAAACGGTTCCTCCCTACCCCAGTTATAGAAGGAAAGTTCCTTGAGGATCGAGAATTTTTATTGTTTTTTTTTTTTCCTTTGTGAATGTAAAGGCTAGCCTAGTACCTGGTATACAGATGACAATCACTTGTTGATTTATTGACTGAAGAAAATATATATAAAGCAATCTTGGGATTGACAAGAGTAATTAAAAACAAAAACAAAAACATTGGTTTGTTAAATGTCTATCACCTAGATTTCAAACTCTCATTCTATTTTCACACAGAAAGGCATCCCTCATAATACTTTTTTAAAAGAAATAAATGGAAGAACATTTTAAAAAATAGTCAAGTCATTCAATATGTTAAAAAAAAAAAACCACAACAGATGTGGTATTTTATTCAATGTTCTACAGCCACGGATCAGTCCCCTTTCCATCTCTGTAATAGAGTGGTAGGAGATGTTGTCTCATAACTCTTCTTTTATTTTTGTAATTTTTCTTTTTTTAGAAATAAATTTATTTGTAATTTTCAACATTCACTTCCATAAGTTTAAAATTTTTTTTTCACCTCCCTCTTCCCTCCCCTCCCCAAGACAGCAGGCAATCTGATATAGGCTCTACATATACATTTTTATTAAACGTATTTTCACATTAGTCATGTGTATAGAAGAATTAGAATGCATGGGAGGAACCATGAGAAAGAAAAAAAAACAGAACAAAATTGTATTTCGAGCTGCATTTAGACTTCACATTTCTTTCTCTGGATGTGGATGGCATTTTCCATCATGAGTCTTTGGCAGGTCTTTTAGGTCATTGCTTTACTGAGAAGAGCTAAGACTATCAATATCAGTCATTGCACAATGTGACTGTTACTGTGTACAATGTCCTCCTGGTTCTACTAACTTCACTCAGCAACAGTTCATATAAGTCTTTCCAGGTTTTTCTGAAGTTTGCCTGCTCATCATTTCTTATAGCACAATACTATTCCATTACATTCATATACCACAACTTGTTCACCTATTTCCCAACTGATAGGCATCCCCTCAATTCCCAGTTCTTGGCCAACACAAAAAGAGCTGCTATAAATATTTTTGTATATATGAATCCTTTTCTCATTATTAAGACCTCTTTGGGATATAGTCCTAGAAGTGGTATTGCTGAGTCAAAGGGTATGAACATTTTTATAGCTCTTTGGGCATAGATCCAAATTGCTCTTCAGAATGGTTGGATTAGTTCACAACTTCACAAAAAATGTATTAGTGTTCCAATTCTCCCACATCTTCTCCAGCATTTACAATTTTCCTATTTTGTCATTTTAACCAACCTGATATGTATGATGTGGTACTTAAGAGTTGTTTTGATTTGCATTTCTCTAATTAGTAGTGATTTAGAGCATTTTTTTCATATGACAATAAATAACTTTAATTTTTTCCTCTGAAAACTGCCTGCTCTTATTCTTTGACCATTTATCAATTGGGGAATAACTTGTATTCTTATAAATTTGACTTAGTTCTCTATGTGTTTTATAAATGAGGCCTTTATCAGAGACCCTGCATGTAAAAATTCTTTCCCAAATTTTTGCTTCCCTCCTAATTTTGGTTGCATTGGCATAGCTTGTGTAAAAAAATTTCAATTTAGTGTAATTAAAATGATCTATTTTGCATTTCATAATGTTCTCTCTCTCTTCTTTGTTCATAAATTACTCTATTCTCCATAAATCTGATGGGTAAACTATTCCCTGCTCCCCTAATTTGCTTATAGTATCAGACTTTAGATCTAAATTTTGTACCCATTTGGACTTTATTTTGGTATGTGGTGTCAGATGTTGGTCTATGCCCAGTTTCTGCCATGCTATTTTCCTGTTTTCCCAGCAGTTTTTGTCAAATAGTGAGTCCTTATCCTAGAAACTGGGGTCTTTTGGGTTTATCAAACAGGAGATTACTATAGTCATTGACTACTGTGTCTTGTGTACCTAACTTATTACACTGATCCACCACTCTATTTCTTAGCCAGTACCAAGTAGTTTTGATGGCTGCTGCTTTATATTATAATTTAAGATTTGGTATGGTTAGGCCACCTTCCCTAGAATTTCTTTCCATTAATTCCCTCGATATTCTGGACCTTTTGTTCTTAGCGATGCATTGTATCATTATTTTTTCTAACTCTATAAAATAATTTTTGGTAGTTTGGCCATGGCATGGCACAGAATAAATAAATTAATTTAGGTAGAATTGTTATTTTCATTATACTAGCTTGGCCTATACAATGAGAAGTTGTTGTTTTAAAAATTATCTAGATCTGACTATTTGTGTGATATTTTTGTAATTTTTTAACATTTAATTTTGATTGTTTTGTGACTATTGTTATTTTCCATTTCCATTGTCATTATCACCGTTGTTCTTTTCTTGTTTTAGTTTACTTAACTTTGCACATATTCATGTAAATATTTCCTTGAGTCTCTGTATTCATCATGTTCATCATTTCTTATAGCCCCGTAATTTTTTCCATTGCATTAATTCACCAAAATTTGTTTAGCTATTTCCCAAATGACAGGCATCAATTTCATTTCTTATTCTTTGCTATCAGAAGAAGTGATGATGTAAATATTTTGGCATATACAAGTATTATCTTGTTGCCATTTACCTCTTTGGGGTATATATATCTAGTAGTGGAATCTCTGGGCTAATTGCTATGGGTGTTTTTGTTACTCTATTTGCCTAATTCCAAACTGCTTTCCAGAATGATTGCATTAATTTATAACTCTGCTTACAATGCATCAGTGTGTCTGTTTTTTCACTCTCCCTTCAACATTGATTTCCCATTTTTGGTCCTCTTTGCCTATTTCCTGGGTGTGATTTGAAAACTGAGAGTAATTTTAATTTAGCTTTCTCCTGTTATTAGTGATTGAACATATTCCTTAATAGGTTTTTAATAATTTGAAGTTCTTTTCAGAACTGTTTATATTGATTCCCACCTTATTTACTGAGGAATGTGTTTTTGTATTATGTTCTATTGTTTTTTCATATATCATATAAACCCTTATTAGAGTTGTTTAATACAAGATTTTTCCAAGTGAACTACTTCCTTTCTTCATTTTTTGTTTGTACAAAAACTTTTCAATGTCAGGAAATCAAAATTTTCTACCTTAGTAAGGATCTACTTTGATATATATATATATATATATATATATATATATATGTATATATACACACATATATGTATATACAGTGTTTATATATGTTTATATATATATATATATACATATACATATACATATACATATACATATATAGTGTTTTAAATACTAATAGTTCAAAATACTGGAAGTAACCCACAAATCAAACAGAAGATATAATATAAGCTCTGCCATCAAGGATCTTAGGATATGTAAGAAGAAAATAATAGCAAGATAAAGATAATCAAAGATAATAGGTAATGGAGGCATTAGAAAGTTTCAGGAGAAGAACTTTAGAAAAATTTTGAGGTAAAAAAAGTTGAGATAAAAAAAAATACCTGTAGATGTGAGCTTCTTGAAAACTGTTCTTTCTATCTCCAATGTTGAAAACTGTGCCTTACACATAATAAGTGCTTGATAAATGCTTGCTGAATGACTTGAGTTGAAAGGAATCATAGAAAGCCTTACAGAAAATGATAGATTTAGATCTGGGGAGGAACTTTGCATCCAGTCCTCTGAATTTACAGATAAGAAAACTGAGGCCCAGGTATAAAATGACTTTACCAAAGTGCCACAACTAATACATGTCAGATCTAAAAGCACAGTTTTTGGTCCTCTGACTTAAAATCCAGTGTTCTTTCCCCCTATACTATTCTATCTCAAAGCTTAGCTCAGACACCATATAAGTTGAAAGGAGAGAAGAGATGTTTTTGAAACAGCAAAAAAGATTAAACAATGGAAATTCTAATGATGATATGATTTTGAGAAAGGACTTGTCATATTATTACTGATGACATAACTCATGTTTCCTTAAATAAATGTTCATAGTTAATGGTAAAGAGAATCTACTGAGTGAAATATTTACTTTTCTATGTAACAAGTGAGAGCTGAATTATCAACAGGGAAAAAGAAATACTATACATGCTGTTTTAAGATCCAGTAGGCATTTTACAGCTCAACTGGACATTAGACCAATATAATGAATGTGTGAAATATTCTTTAACTTGCAAGACTAAAAGTAAAACCTTAAGGAATATTTGCACATGAATTAGAAGAATATCCTTTGGTACAGGTGCAGATTTGAATGTTGAAACCAAGTCTAAAAAAACATTCTGAAAGCCTATAACCACAAGAATATTCTCTTTGTCTAGAAGAAAATGTCTATTTTCTACATTTGCCATGCATCAAGTTTAATTAAAAGGAAAACAAATTCTCAAAGAGATTTCACCAGATGGAATTTTTATTACTATCTTAGATATATTAAGTTTGAGATGTCTATGTTATGTAAAAATAGAGATGTCCATAAGGAAGTTGGTAATATAGGATTGGAGGTCAGGAAGACTGGATATAGATACAGCTGAACACATAAGAGTTAGTTGTGATGAAATCACTAAGGGAAAAGGTATAGACACAGAAAAGAAGAAAGCCAAAGACAGAGCCTTTAGGATTATCTAGAGAGCAAGAAGGAGATGAGTCTCCAGCAAAGAAGACCAATAAGGAAACAGGCAGAATGAGAGCAGAAACAACTGTGTCCCTGTGGAGAGAATAGTCAATAGTGTTAAAATTTGATTAAAAAGAGTGAGTATGCTGAAAGGTCACATGTTAATAGGTCTAAGAGTGGCGGTAAGGAGAGAAATGGTGTTTCTCCTTTTCATCCCTTAAATGTTTATTTCAGGTGAAACTTAATTTTTTGAGTGATTTCTTTTAACTTGAGAAGAAAATAAACCCTCTTTCCCATATGTCTATGTACACACACACACACACACACACACACACACACACACGATGTATATATTGGAGCTTTCCAAAGAGTTTCAATCTTTTAATGTTTACCAAGCAGTCCCAGTGTATATGGGTGTGAAAAGCAAGAATGGAATATATGGCTGGTTTTTGTTTTTAAGTAGGGGGTCACAATTTGTTACAGGTAAATAAGTTCTAATGTGAAAGAATTTGGGCTGATTATGAAATCTGAATACATGAATTGTGAGCGTATGTTCTAACTAGACAGTGAGTCCTCACCTATATTCACAGCATTAAGATAATGACTTGAAAGAACATATAACAATGATTTCCAAGATTATTAACAGGAAGATTATATAAAATATTTGGCAATCAGAATTGCAAATCCTGTGGTATTTCATAAGATCACTTGATTTAGACCTCTAGAAGAACTTAAAAGCGGTTCATTTAGTTCTACTGCTTAATTTTACAAAAGAGGAAACTGAGACCTAGCATTGTATAATACACTGTTGATAGAACTGGGAACTCATCTAACCATTTTGGAGAGCAATCTGGAATGATGCCCAAAGAGTTATTAACTACCTATACCTTTTGATGCAGCAATATCACTACTAGGTCCATTTCCAAAGGTGAATAGGAAAAAAGAAAAAAAAACCTGTATGTTCTAAAATATTTATAGTAGTCCTCTTTGTGGTGGCAAAGAGCTGGAAACTGAGGAAATGCTCCTCAATCAAGGAATGGCTAAACATTTTATGGTATATGATTGGGATGTTATACCACTGTGCTATAAGAAATGATGAGCTGGTTGACTGGCATGTAAGGACTTGTATGATTTTTATTTAATGAAAAATGAAATGAGTGGAACCAAGAATACACTGTATATAGTAACAACAATGTTATTCAAAGAATAATTGTGAACAACTAAGTTGGGGGTGGGGAACCTGAGGCCTCAAGGCCACATGTGACCCTCTTGGTCCTCAAGTGCAGCCCTTTAACTAAATCCAAAGGTCACAGAAGGTCCATGCTTGAGGACCTGGAGGGTCACATGTGCAAGATGACCACACGACCACCTTGAGGCTGCAGGTTCCCCACTCCTGGTCTAATTTATTCTGAGTATTATAAATACGCAAATCAGCCATAAAAGATCTATCCAGGAAGATGCTGTCCACCTCCAGAGAAAGAACTGATGAATAGAAATATGAACAGTATAGCTTTACATATATTTATAAATCTGTGTCAGATGGTGGCCTTCTCTAGTGTAGGGTGAGGAGGGAAGAGAGACATTTTGGAACTTAAAAGTGAGAAAAAAATAAAATTAATTTTAAAAAGAGAAGCAATTTGTCAAAAGCTACATGAATACTAAGAGAAAAAAATAGTAATCAAACTCAGGTCTTCTGACTCCAAATTTAATTATCTTTCCACTACATCATGATTCAATATAGTTGGGAAATCTAATGACAATAGTTCAATAACGATCACTTATTAACTACTTACTCTGTGCTAGCATTATGCTAAATGCTGTAGTAATAAAAACAAGCACAATGAAAGACAATTCCTGCCCTTAAGGGGCTTACATTCTAACGAGAGAAGGAAACACAGAAAAGGGAACTAAAAAGCAGAGAAGCAGGAATAGAGAAGTTAAGCAGATAAGTTAAGACTGTAGAATGAAGGATGATTGGCCTGAGCCCTTTTGAAAAGGAAAGTTTTGGGTGGAACTCACCAAAGGGAGAAAGAGATTGCAGGGGTGCAAAGAAGAAGGTAACTGAAGAAGAGTGATAAAGTTCTTTGTTGAATTTGTATAGAATTTCACAATTGCACAGGACTTCAGGTGTCATCTATTTCAAATCTTACTGCAGCAGACAGCATTTCTTTAATAGCTCAGAAGAGTGGTCATTCAGCTCCTTTTTGATCATTTTCAGTGATGGAGAGCTCACTACATTCCAAGGTTTTCCACTTCATTGTTAGAAAATTCTAAAACTATAGCTTTAGAATTCTCTCCTATGCAGAGAATGAAAATCTGCCTCTTTTAACTTTAGATCATTTTATTTGAAGCCAGAAATAACCTTATGTATCTACT
The DNA here is from genome assembly GCA_028627135.1 of Pseudochirops cupreus. NCBI lineage: Eukaryota > Metazoa > Chordata > Mammalia > Diprotodontia > Pseudocheiridae > Pseudochirops > Pseudochirops cupreus. The sequence goes on from CM053581.1 coordinate 161,936,998, forward strand.
TGTCCAATCCCCTCATTTTGCAGACAAGGAAATTTAGGACAAATAAGATGAAGTGATTTATTTGTGCAATGACATTTAGATAGTATGTGGCAAGGCCAGGATTCATTCATAGGTCTTATGCCCCTAAATCTAGGACTCTTAGTATGCTTCGTGTGACATACTTTTTTAAAAAGTTATTCTTATTTTTTTACCTTGATTCTTTTAAATAGAAGAACAATGTACTGTGTCCATTTTTGAATGACTGTTCAAAATTCTTCCTTGAATTGAACTTTCCTGTAACTTTGACCAAAAACTCCAAGTTCCACCAAAGATAGAAAGTTTAAACTTTCTTCCATGTGACAGCATTTACACATTGAAAGAGAATTCTCATCCCTTCATTGGTTTTTCTTCTCAAGGCAAATTCATTCTGATAACCTGTAGTTTTGAGACACTTTATGATTCCATAGTAGTAGTAGTACTACTGTAGTCTTACTTCACTTTAGTGGTTGGCAGAAATAAAGCTGAAACTAGGGATTTTTGTACCTGGGGCAAGTACTCCAAATAGCACCCAGTGCAATATAATATTCCCTCAGTTAAGTATGGTAGGAGGAGAGCAGGGAAACATAGAGGAAGATATCACCCCAGGCTGCCATCTGGTAATTTTGTATTTTAACATTATTTTTGCTAAATAGATTTTAAACTCTGATAATTTTATTTCATTGAGCAATCACGAGTGCCACACAAACCCTAAAAAATCAGTAACTTGGGGCTATGCCTTATCCACCTAATCCTAGTTTTAACTCTTTACCAAAAGGACCCATTTTTTGAGGAAAAAAGACCTATCATTACCACATCTTTGTGATTCAAACATGCCTTTTGGTGGGTAATTTAATCTTTGAGATTTCCAAATGAACCTTACTCTCCCTTTACTATCACTCCTAGCAAATGTGGTTGATTTATGAGAGCTCAGAGAATATACTGATGGCAGAAAAACAATTTTAAAAGTTTTATATACTTCAGCACTCAAATTCCATTAAAGATGCTTAGTGTATTTTTGATTTCAGTGTATTGCAGCAAAAGACTAAAATGTTAAACCTGATGACCCTTTTGAAAATGATTTCAATCATTAAAATAATAGCTAAGCTAATTAATGCTGTTACATAGCAAACCCTGTAGAAGGACCTACACAGTAACAGTAAGGTGGAATGTGTGCATGATGATTAATAATGTTCTGCTGAATGCTTAAAGACTTAATAATGATGAGATTATTATTTCCAAGGGTTACCTAAATCTGTAACATTTACACAAATCACCATAATGAAAACTTTTAAAAGGAATGAAAATTAGAAATATTACCTGGGAAAGAAATATTTTTCATTTAGTTCAATTTAGATTTGACTTAAAGAAACACAGCCCTACAATTTAGCCTACTCACCCCTATCATGGAAAATCTTGTGTTTTTGTAAGTTCAGACCAGGGTCATTTCTTCTTTCTAAAGAAACAAATCACGTTGTAATGTATTATGAGGAATGTGTTATAAAGGGGAAGTGATGTAAAAGATGTCATGAAAGAAATTTGTGTTTGTAAAAGAAGATGGGTTGAGTCACCAAAGCAACAAGTCCCCAACCCCTTTGGGCTACCCCTAGACCCTCAAAGGAATAGAGTGGCCATGCTCTATGGCTCTGGCCCATCAATGCAAGTGGGAATTGGGATGATAACTACAGAGCACCAGCTACTTCAATACTATAGCATCTTTCTAGATTTATTTCACATTTGTCTCTTCCATGTACCCTACAGTCCAGAATGATTGGGTATATTCTGTATCCACTGTATACAATCTGAACTGTCTTACCTCTATGATTTTACTTATACTATTCTCTATATTTGGAATGCATCTTGTATTCCTTCCTTTCCATTACTTACCAATTCAAATAGAACTTCTACAGTTAACCTTCCTTGGTCTTTTAGTGATTTTTTTTTTACCCTGTGACTTTAGAAAATACTTTATTTGCACTTTTCTAATGTACCTGTCATATAAGGTTGTAGGTTTAAGTCATTCATGTGTATGTCTGTCCCAGCTTATTGCAATGGTTTGTGGGATACACCATTTCTTACCTAGATGCACTTCCTAGGATTTCTCCACTAGGCCCCAGGAAGTTTATTGTTTATACAACCTCATCATCCTGTAAAAATAACTACCATTTATGTAGCATTATGTTCCAGGCTCTTTACAGTTATTTTCTCCTTTGATCATCAAACTAACCCTGGTATATATACACGCTATTGTTACACCCATTTCACAGATGGGCAAACTGATACAAACAGTTTGTCCAGTGACTTGCCCAGGGTCACAATACTGATAAGTGTCTGAGATTGGATTTCATCTTAGGTTTTCTTGACTCCAGGTGGTACTCTAACCACAGTTCTACCTAGCTGCCCAAAGATCTATAAACTCTTATCAACCCTGGTACTCCACCTCATCACTATCCTCTGCCACTCTGATTGAAGGGTGGGGCCATGAACTTCAAACCTCTCTTTAAGGAGAGACTTCAGTTCAGACTTCTCATTTCACGCTACCTCAGAACTTCTCTGTCTGACTTATCTGGGGACCTTTTCAGCTTCCATATGAATGATGTCTTCTCCCATTAGACTATAAGCAGCTTGAGGACAGGGATTTTCTTTCTTTCTTTCTTCTTTTTTTTTTTAACCATATTTTGTGTCTGCAGTACTTGGCACTGTGCCTGGTACAAAATAGGTGCTTAATAAATGTGTATTTACTATTTATTGACTACTATTATAGCAGGCCTTGAAAAAGTATCAAAACAGCCAGTGAAGCTAACATGAGACCTTTATTACAAGTATTGTAGCTCACACAAGGCAAGTTACAAGGCCTAACCTGAGATACCTGAAGACCTGGATAGAGGTGGAGTGGGGATGGAAAGGGCTTCAGGGAACAAGATACATCTGAATTATATTCCATGAAGAAATGACTTCAACAGGATCATCATCCTTAGATGGGACAGAATAATCTGCATCTCAGTAACTGGATGCAAACCAAGGATGCAAATACCAGAAGATATTACTAGGCCTCAGGCACCATTATCTTAGGTCTACAGAAGGGGAGAAAAAGGGATCAGTGATCCAATCAGAGGTCAATCTCTAGACCTGTCACCCAGGTAACACCAAGCTCTCCTCACTCTTCCCATTTCAGTGTAAGGGTCTTGTCCCTCATACAACAGGGCAACTCAGCAACTGAGATATGGGCCTAGGGTTTTATAGGTAAGGGCAGGGTATCTTGCTTAGGGATGTCTACTGTTTAATCATTTCTGATGTCCCACGCAGGAAAGTTTTAAAGATAGACATTCATTTCTACTTTCTACATACATCTGTTCTGCAGACATGGGAAGCGTGAGGGTGAGTAAGCCTCACCATGTTTGTGTTTAGAGAACAGATAGCCTGTTTCAAAAACCGCTATGTCCAGGAAGCCAGAGAGGAACAACTAGGTGACATAGTGGATAGAGCAATGGGTTTGGAATCAGAAAGACTCATCTTTATGAGTTCAAATCTTGCCTCAGGCACTTGTTAACTGTGTGACTCTGGACAAGTCACTTAACCCTGTTTGCCTCAGTTTCCTTATCTTAAAATGAGCTGGAGAAGGAAATGGCAAACCACTCCAGTATCTTTACTAAGAAAACTCCAAATGGGGGTCATGGAGATTCGGACATGATTGAAATGACTGAACAATAGCAAAGAAAGCTGGATCATTTTTCTATACTTTTACAATATCTTAACTCTTGATCAAGTAGAAAGCAGCTGGCCACTCAGTGGATAAAGCACTGGGTCTATAGTCAGTAACACCTGAGTTCAAATCTGGCCTCAGATACTTTATAGCTGGGTGACCTTGGGCAAGTTATTAGCCTCTGTTTCCCTCGAAAATCAAATGGGAATCATAATGGCACCTGACTTGCAGGGTCTTTGTGAGAATTGAATGAGATCACATTTGTTACTAAGGCCATTCACGCAATGCCTGGCACATAGTTGGTGCTATATAAGTTCTTCCTTTCTCTTTCCCCTTACTTTCCTCCTGAGAGATCATATCTTATTTAAATTCAGTGTCTCTCTCCCAGCACCCTACACCAGGATCTAAGAACTTAATAATTGTTTGTTGAATTTAATCGAATTTATATCCCCTTCCTCCTACCTAACATACTGAATTACAAATAAAACTCAATAAATCTTTCAATGCATTTTGAATGAATGAAGAAAGTATAACAACTTTTTACATGTAAGGTCCTTTAGTATGAATTGTGAGTACATCAAAGTTAGGGTCAAGCAGGTTTCAGATTCTCACTATGTTTAAAATTGGCAGCTTGACCAAAGCTGGGTAAGGGGAAAACGATTGCTCATTAGATTAAAGGATCATTCCAATTATCATTCAGGTCAGTAGCATAATCCTTTGGAAAGTGTTAGACATGGAATCAGGGAACTTAGATTTGAACGTCAGTTGTAACATGTATAACTGGACAAATCTCTTATCTTGTAGGAGCTTCACTTTTCTTATCTGTAAAATGGGTGTACCAATAAGACTCCCACTCTTAGATACCCACGTTTGTTGAGAGGGAGAAGCAATTTAAAAACGTTAAAGACCTGTTGAATGAAATTTATTTGACTGGTATTATTTTTATAGGTGGCCAAATAGAGTACAAGTCCCTTCTCCCCTCCCCCCACACACTTTCTAGTTGTGTGGCCCTAGGCTAGTCACTTAGTCCCTCTCACCCTCAGTTTCCTCATCTATAAACATGAATCTTAATAATAGCACCTACCTCACAGGGTTGTTGTGAAGAACAAATGAAATAACATATGAAAAGCATTTTTCAAATCTTAAATTGCTACTTAAATGCTAGTCACCACCATCCTCACTTTTACTACTACTACCATTATTTTTGCTAATTATTCCCATTAGTCAATATGCCTTCAAGTTTTCTGCATCAGGGATTTTACAAGGAGTCTGAACCCCATATTTCTTTAGGGAAGTGAAGGGGTTAACAGATACTCCATACATTCTTTCTAAGAACAACTGTGCACCACTGTTTGCATTCAATGTCTGCTTAACACTTAGCTCATCATTCATCTTCCTGACTCACTTTTTTCCCCCAGCTATTTACTTTGATACAGCAATAATGGAGCCCTTTGTGCTATTGACAAGCCCTCACCCATGCATGGCAGATCAACAGAGGATCTCTCTTCTTCAGAGTGAGCTACAATTAGCCCACTTAGAATTTTGGAATGAATGTCCTTCCTGACCTTCAGCCCAGGTTGTTTCTTTAAAAGAAAAAAAAAAGATTTAACTAGATTAGACAGTAGAGACAGAAGGAGTTGGGAAAAGCTTTTGTTTATTGGCCAGACCATAGACTTGCCTTTGTTGATTGAAGCAAAGCTCTTTTAATTGGGAACCCAAGGCCACAGGAACAGGGGACACTCTTACATTTTTTTTGTTAATTTTTCAAAATAAGCCTTTAAATTAAAAGTGTTTCCAGGATCCAATTTATTGCCAATTTGCTCTAATGATACTGATACATTAAAAAAAATTATTATTAATCTCACTTACATTCACTGCAACAATGAATTTGCTAATGGTGTTTGTGGCTAGGAAGTTAAGCCTTGTCTTCTATATATGATTTTCAGTGAAGGCAATTATTAATAATTTTTTAAAGAAGATTATCAGATTGATATTCTGAAAGAAATGGGATATTAGAAACATTTTCCCTACAATGTATTTATTTCCTTTATTTTTCTTATAATTATAAAAATTAGTCAAATTCTTGTAGGTATTATATGTTACTTGAAACTTACTCTTTATCTAATCTGTACATATAATGTGCCTACTGATGTGATGCTACTGGCATACCGTGGATGGGACATATTGTTTGAGAGTTAGGACAATATAATGTAAATAAGATTTGACTTGGATCCAGAAGAGAAGCCTTACATTCCTTAATTACAAAGTGACAGTAATAATAGCTAACATTTACATAGAGCTTCACAAATATTGTTTCACAAGAACCCTGTAAGGTAGGTGCTATTATCTCTATTTTATATATGAGGAAACAGAAGCAGATAGAGACTAAGTGATTTGCTCAGGGTCTCTATACATCTAGGATATAGATTAAAATAATTTTTTTTTCTATGACTTTTCCCCACTGTTAGGGCATGGTATAACAGCAGACTCTAAGAGCTAGAAGGAACCTCAGATCCTATCTAACCTGTCCAACAATCCCTTCTGCAACATTTCTACATCCCATCAAACTTACAATTCTATGATTCTCATTACAACCTAGAATTTGTAAAGTCCTGAGTTCCACATTTTTCTAGTTATGTGATTGGTAGTACAAAAAATGTCTTGTTTATGATGATTATGATAACAATACTATGCATAGTGATTTTTCTTATTCAGTTACATGTCTTGCTGCACTCTCCCTGGCTTGAAACTAAAGTTTCACATTTGAGAGTTTGAGGTGAAGTGTGGGGCTAAGGAATGAAAATTTCCTTTGGTGCAAAGTTAACTGACCCATATAGGAATCAGGCTTCTGACCTTGGTCTCATTAGTACCATATTCAGAGTACTTTTGAAAATACCAATAGAGGACATGACAGAAAACATTTTTAACATCTTGGTTCATCTTAACTATTTAAAAGAAACATTTGGCAATTAATTCTGTAATTGATGGAACTATCATTTTTTCCCCCTTCAGTGGTAGACTTTAAAAGAACAACTTGTTCAAATCATTGTTAGCATTTTGTGTTAAGCTATCTTCCACTAAAATCTTTGAGAGATTAAAATTTTCTGTACAAGTTTTTTATTTTCATTTCACTTTGGTTCAGGATAAGCTCAAATAGATGGATTTCTTGGCCTTCTCTTTTATGAGAGATAAAGGACAAATTAGTTGATGTTACGGATTTAATAAAAGAAACAGAAATCTTAGTGTATATAGTTTAGGATCTGTGCATATCTGTAATGCCAAGCAAAGGCAACTTTCAAGGTTTAGATTACCAGCATAGCAAACTCCATTTATTCAGTAAAACATTCACAGAACAGAGAAAGTCAAAATACAGTGTAACTTCTTCATTTTGTAAGTAAGTTCTCAATTCAGTT
>CM053581.1:161944628-161974784 GCA_028627135.1 Pseudochirops cupreus
AACCAACAGCAAGGTTCCAGGACCTCTACAACAGGAGCACTGTCCTTTACCAGCAGGTGAATCTGGCAAAACAATCTCAAAACAAACAAAATACCGGCATCACACCCATGCCTCCTCAGTTCTAGGCAGCTCCAGATGGCAGTTGTCAAAAGTCCTGGGCAGCTCCAACAGGCCCTTAGCAGTCTTTTTCTCAGCAACTCAGGCTCCATGATACTGGATATTGCTCTCCAAAAGTCCTTCTGGCCTTCTCTCGGCTTGGGCCTCTCTTCCAATTCATGTCTCCTCCCAGTTCAGCTCTCTCTCTTCATGTCAACAAGTCCATCCCACAAGTGGGATTCACAAGCTCTGGGTTTTAACACTCAACCCAAAAACCAAGGGGCATCTCCAAATTCCATTACCATTAGAATACCCAACAGTATTGTCTATATATCTGCAACCTTTGTACAGTGTGAGCTGGTGCCCTAAGGCACCATGATACTGGTAACCATCTTTTGAATTTTTATAAAAATGCTAGGTTGTGTTTAGTGTACCTTAAGTTTTGTGTATTCCACAGAATCAAATCTTTGAGGCAGAAGGAACTTTTGAACTAACCTAATCTCTACCTGAAAGAATTCCTCTCTACAACTTCACAATAAGGGGTCATTTAACCTCTGCTTGAGGACTTCTAGAGATGAGGAACTCACTACTTCCCAAGTTAACCCATTTCACATATTAATATCCCTAATTGTTAGAGATTGTTTTTTCCCTTTTCATCAAGATAGAGAAATAAGCCTCTAAAGCTCCTAGCCATATCTCCTACTTTTCCCCTTTGAGGCCAAGCAGAAGTCAAATGCATACTCTTCTAATGTAATAACCCTTCAGACAATTAATAATACTAGCTAGCAACTATGTGGTATTGTAAGGCTTTTAAAGTATTTTATATGTGTTAACTTATTTTATTGTCATAGCAACTCTGACCATATATATCTTACAGAGGTCACCTTTCTGTTCTCTTAACCAACACATGAAAATCTTCTGACAGTTGATCACCCTCATTCTTCTTGACCACTCTCAATACTGTGAATCTCCCCTTTTCACAAGATAGACCATTCCTATAAAAGGACAATTTTAATTGCTAGAAACTATCTCCCTGGACCTCTCTCACATGAAAACCCTTCAGATATATGAATAATACTGTCTCCTAATCATTTTTTTCAAACTAAAAATGGCTAGTTCCAATAACTACTCCCTTTATCATGGAGATTTAAATGATGTAGTTTAGAGTTCCTTCACCATCTTGGTTATCTCCTGCAGAAATAATTTGTTTGATATTCTCCTAAAATTGGGTACCTAGGACCAGGGGCATATTTAAGAACTAGCTGTCCAACCCTGCCCCACCCAAAAAAATTACCCATGACACACTTTTAAGTTTAATCTGTATTATTAATGTTTTCTCCACTACTTTCTTAAGTCTAGACAATCAACAAAACAATAAATCAAACCCCAATTTGGAATATTTTCCAATTTCTAAAGTAATTGCTCATACTAAAAATTTAATAATTGGCTTTTGTGAACTTATTTGAGCTGACTCTAGCACAACTTTGTCCAAAAGTGAATACAATTTTCTAGAGGTGATCTGACTAACAGATAATATAGTGGGATTATATAACTATCCATGTTTCTAACATAGATTCTTATGTTAACTATGTATGACTGTCAAGGAAGGCTAAGATCATGTTAGTGTTTTTTCATCATGAGCCAGATGTTTGGCTCGTTAAGAGTTTGCTGTCCATTAAAACCCTGTTATGCTACATGAATTGCTATGAAAATAAATAAGCATCTACTATATATGTATATGTATATATGTACACTATATATATATATATACACATGTACATATATGTGATGTGATATGTGTGTGTGTATATGTATATATATATGTATATAGTATGTATGTGTGTGTCTGTATGTGTGACTCCGGATAAGTGTTTTTGCTTTAGTTTTCTCATCTGTAAAATGAGCTGGAGAAAGATATGGCAAATCACTCCAGTATCTTGCCAGGAAAAACCCAAATGAGGTCACAGAGTGTTGGATGTGACTGAAAAAAGAATAAACAACTACAACAACTATATATGTGTGTATATGTGTGTATGTGTATATATATATGTGTGTGTGTGTGTGTATATATGTGTATATATATATATATATATATATATACATATATCACAATAAACACATATAATTTTGTCATCTTTTTCAGAAGTCATAGTACAATAGATTTAGAACTTAAAGGATCCACACTTCCTCTTTCCATAGATGAAGAAACAGAATCCAACTACCCTTCCCAACTTAATGGAATCATAGCTCTAGAGTTGGAAGGTTTTGCTTATTAGTAAACTGAGACTTAGAAAAGGTAAGTGATCTGCCTAAGGCCACATGGAAGTACTTGGCAAAGCTGAGACGCAAAGCCAGGTCTTATGACAATCATCTAAAACTCTATCCACTCCACGTTAGTCTTTATATCCGAAAATGTAATAGGTCTACTTTTTCTTTATCCAAGTAGCTTATACAATTTGAACATATAAAATGAAGTTATATTGTCTATTCTTGAGAGTTATGTCACATTCATCAAGGGACATGGTGTGATGCAATTGAAAGGATATTGAATCTGGAGTAGAAAAAAATTCTCTTCAAGTTCTACCTCTGATCTCCATCTACGTGCCTTTGGATAAGTCATCTGGGTTTTATAAAATAAGGAATTCTGTTATACATCCTTTTAGAAGAGGAGCAATGAAATCATGGGGTGATGTCTATTAGATTTAAGTGAAGCAGAATTGCACAAACTCCTCAGCCTCCCTGTCTCTTCCAGAGTCATCAAAGTTCAGTGGCAAGACAAAAATCAAGATGAATGGAGATGGCCTGTGAAGCAGTGGATGACCTTGGCATCTTTGATGCCTGGCCAAGCTCTGGGTGGTTCATAACACCTGTTCAGCCACTTTCTTGGACATTGGAATAAATTATTCTCAACTGCCCATTCCACTAGGGGAAGTCTTCACACACTTGGGGATTATACTAGATGGCTTAAGGCCCCTTACAGCTCTAGAACCATAATCTTATGAAATCTTTAGGTTTTTCCTGGTTCCTGCAGCCTTGAATAACTTCTTCTTTCAGCCTCCCTTCATATACTTGATATCTTGTATATACTTAGATATTTACATGTTGTCTGCCCCACTAGAATGTAAACTCCTTAAGAACAGGTACTATTTTTGTCTGTGCCCAACAGTTAGCACAGAACTCGGCACATAGTAAGCATTTAATAATTGATTGTTGGCTGATTTGAACAAAACAAAACAAAACCCCTTTCATTTTGTAACATTTAAATATTCATGTATCCTTTCTGTTCTTTCTAATTTTCAGAGTAAATTAACTTGTGCCCACTGCTATCCTCTTTTCAGCTTTAAAAATATCGTGCTTGAAAGACACCCGAGAAATACAAACAAATTTCCTAGAAAAGCCAGGATTCCAGAAAGCATACCAATTGACATTTGTTTAACATTTGGGAGAGAAAAAAAGCCAAAAGATAGCCTGGCCCTTCCACAGGAAGTTATTCAGGGCAAGTTGGTTCCTTATCAAGATCTCTTAGCAGTCCAAAAATTGTGAAAACCCTAAAAGAGCTTTTTGAGGTGTTCCCTGAGGGGAAGGAGCAAAGGGCAGGTAAAAAGATGAATTAAGCAGACTAGTTTTGCTACTTGGCTGCCCTGGTATTAGAACAAAGGTCAGTGAGTCTCCTATAGAGAGAAACTGCCAGTGGTATTTTGGTGGTTGCTGTAAGGGGATAGAATATTTAAAAAGAAATATAAAGGTATGCAAAAGGGGAGGGCACCCATAAAGGATGGAATTTAATGGGTCCATCTGGTACCATTGTGAGGTGTGTGCTGCAGAACAGCTACCAGCTCATTAAACTCTAGTTGGCCATGCTCCGGGGCTCCCCACTAAGATGAGTTTGGTAGCAAAAATTAATAACATGTGTTGACATTAATTCACTGACATAAAAAAAAAATGTTAGATGTTTGTGTTCCCCATACGAGGGCGATAAGCTCCTGTTTAGTAGAAAATGAAAAACATTCCTTCAGATTTTTAAATAGGTTTGACTACTGAAGCTTAGTTAGGTACAGAATATATTTTTGAAGCTGTAAATACTTTGGTAAACTCATGCTTTCCAGATGCCTGCCTTTAATTATCTTAAGAGACTTTACATTTCAGCCGTGGACATAAGAATTTCATTGGGAAGCACTTGGTATCTTTGAGAATTTGAAGAGATTTCTCATATTCAAGACTCTTGCTTCAGTATTTCAATTCAATCCAACAAGACCATATTGAGAGACTGTTATGTACTGGGCATGCTAGGTGTGGGTGATACAAAGACAAAACAAAACAGAACAAAAACCAGTCCCAGCCTTCAAAGAGCTGATAGTTCGCTGGGCCTATAAATGTTTATGAAGGAGATAGTATCACATACACAAATAACTAATACAACTTATTGAAAATAATTAAAATTATAGTAATATAATAGATCATTGACAATGCTTGGGCAGTCTGAAAGACCTTGAAAATGGTATTTCTTCCCAGTTTAGAAGAGAGATAGCTAAGGTAGTATCAGAACTGGAGGGTAGAGTTTTTCTTCCTACAGTGGGACTCTTTTGAAGGGTCTTGAGGAAGAAAAGAGAAGAAGGAGGTCCTAGAGTATCCCCTAATAGAAAATGCCTTCCTTAAACCAAAGTCTCTAACTAGAATCACAAGAGGTAGAAGTTAGAGAAAAGTGTGAGGTTTAAATATTTTATTTTTTTTAATCACAGCTACTCAAATTTCAAATTATTTTTTAAAAATTGTAGCTTCTCAGCTACTCAAAAATTGCAGCTATTCTAAGTTTGAAACAACAAACAGTAGAAACTAGTGGTCCTTATCTTAACCTCTTACCTTGCTTCATATGGCTGGCTGAAAGATCTTGAAAATTGTATTTCTTCCCAGTCTAGAAGAGAGATACCTAACGGAAGATCAGAACTGAAGGGTAGAGTTTTTTCTGAAATCATACCCTTTTATTCTGTTCCAGATTGTATATGACCAATTTAAAATAATTCTTCATAAATACATGATTATACTTATCTTTCCCTTTCCTGGTATCTCATTGTTTGCGGCATAAGAGCACAGAGAAGCTCTGGGAGCCACAAAGTTTTGGGTAACATTTCTAAGCTCAGATAATCACTCTTCAATGAGGGGTATCATTATGAACCATTTATATGTTTTAAAACTATACTTCTGAGGACAAAATGAATATGAATTTGACTTAGGGCCTTTTAAAATCTGTCTCATTAGACATGAGACTAAAATAATGCTGTAATTATAATATTTCATGGGAAGTGAGGAGAAGGGCTAATACTTGTAGGCATCAGTAAAGGATTCATTTAGCAATTGGCTATTCATCTGAATCTTGGATGGAGTTAGTGATTCCAAGGCAAATGTGAGGAGGAAGAGCATCCCAGGTCTGAGGGAGAGCCAGGCACAAAGGTATCAAAGCAGATGAAATATCGTGTAGATTCCAAAAAAAGTTGACCAAGTAGGCTGGAATAGAAATGGCATAAACAAGTAATGTAAAATCAGTCTGGAAAGATGTTGAACCAAGTGATGATTCATGTAGTTGACATTCCCACGGCATTTTCTTGTTTAAAGTGCAACATGACTTGAAATAGAGCAGTGGTGGGAGGCTAGGTGTCATCAGTGAAGAAAGTGCTACCCTTGTAATCTGGTAAGCCTGAGTTCAAATTCTGCTTTTGACATTAACCAGCTATATGAGCATGGAAAAGTCACTTAACCTTTCTGAGCCTTAGTTTCCTCATTTGCCAAATAACTATGTTTGTTCTGTCATGCCTCTTTCCCAGAAATTCTTCTCTGGCTCAAATGAGATCACATATGTAAAGTGCTTTGCAGACTAAAATCATAAATTATTACTATTTATAATAATAATGGTGATGATGATGATGAAAGAAGTAAAAGAGTCAAATTTTCTATCCTAGATGATGCATTCTTACCACTTAATTTGGTGTAGTGCTGTTTTTCTGTGCTATAACACTTATGAAGTGAATGTTATAGCTTGTTCATCTTCTGAGAATGATGTGTTATCCCAATGAAGAGCAGGCTTGAGGAGAGAACTAAGTTACTTTTATGAATATCAATTTTGGGGGAAATCATCGTGGCAATTGATAGAAAGAAAATTGGAAGAATAATGTAGGTTCTTTTCATGGTCAGTCAACCAAACCTGTAAACAACTCAACTGGTTGGAGGCATTCAAGATAAATACCATTCATTCAACATTGAGGGACTTTGCCAGCATTCCCTATTTCAGAAGACAGTAGCCCTCTTGAGCTACTTAAGAAAGAACTGGAAGGAACTTTAGCAATCATGCTAAAGTACAAGCTTCTCCCTATTTTCCTTCTTAAAAACTTTTTTTTTAACAGACAAGGTAACTGAGATCCAAAGATGTTAAATGATTTCCCCAAAGTAAAATTGCTAGTAAATTACAGGGCCACTTCTAGAACTCAAGACTTCTTGTGGTCAAGGGTTCTTGACTCCAGAACTACAATCAACAGTTTAAGAAATGCTGAAAGGGTCCAAGTGGAAAAAATTCAAGCAGCCCTGAACTGGAATACCATGCAGCAAAAATTGAAAATTGAGGAGATGCCCACCAGATGGGGAATGACTGAACAAGGTGTGGTATATGATTGCAATAGGCTATTGTGCTGTAAGAAATGATGGGTAAGATGGTTTAAGAACAAACCTGGGGAGATTTATGTGAATTGATATAAAGTGAAGTAAGGAGAACTAGGAGAACATTGTATACAGTAACAGCAATATTATAACAATGGTCAAACTGTGAAAGCTTAGCTACTCTGATCAGTATAATGACCCAAAACATTTCCAAAAGCCATATGATAAAAAATGCTATTGAGAGAAAAACAGAGAGAAAGAACTAATGAATTCTGAGTGTATATTGAAGAATATTTCTTTTAATATTCTTCATTTTAATTTTTGGAACATGGTTACTATGTTTGAGGAATATGGAATAATGGAAATATATTTTGCATGATTTCACATATGTGTGATATCACATCACATTGCCTTCTCAATGAGTGAGGGAAGGGAAAAAGGGAGGGAGATAATTCTGAACTCAAAATTAAAAAAAAATGAATCTTACAAATAAATAACAAATTTATTATTTTTTTTAAAAGAATACCATATAACATCCTTCCCTTTCCTCATATACATCCAGATAGGGTCATCCTTACAGACAAGCAGAGTTGGTATATTTTCCTGCTGGTTATGGTTTCAGGGTTGATGAAGGAAGACTTCTTGCCACAGAATATAACTGCCCACTAGCACCTGAAACTCCTTTATTAAGAGACAAAACATTTCATTTCAGCATTGCTAATGGCATGTTATACCCCAATACTCTTGATATAGAAAGTAGACTGGGGGGCGGGGCCAAGGTGGCAAAGTAGAAGCACAAATTTGGGGAGAGCTCCCACTCTAATCACTTCCAAAAAATGTAAAAAACTGACTCTAAACAAACTTTAGAGCTACATAACCCACAAAGTGACAGAGAGAAGCAAATCTTATGCTGAAGGAAGCCTGGCAGGCCAGCAGGAAGGGTTTATCACACTGAGCTGGGTGCCGAGGTCAGTCTCTGATGGCTGCAGTTCTGTCACCAGGGCATCCCAGACCAGCCAGAACAGACTTCAGGAGAGTGAATAACCAGCAACTGTGGCAGTTTCCAGACTTCTCAACCTCTAAACAGCAAAGACAAATTAAAAGTCAGTGTGGAACTCTGTTGGAACTGGGAGGTGGGGTGGAAGAGCAAGGTCTGGCCCCTGTTCCCAGGCTGAGAAGTGGTGGAGGTGCAGCAGCTGTGCAGCTGCTGCTGCATGGCCACCTCAGGAACTCCTGGCCTACAGATTGTAGGGGGATCAAGGACCCACTCAGAGGGTAATCACTCTTGCTTTAACCTGCTTGGATCTGGATCATGGTCTTGAGTGGTGGTCCTGAGGTGTGTGGTCAGTAGCCAGAGCTTGTAGGGGCTTAGAGAAGGCTCCCTCCTAATATATGTGGCAGCTGCAAAACCCCCTGCAATTTGGGACAAAGATGTCTCCATTCTGGAAGCAGAGTTCCACTGTGGCAAAGGGCTCAAAAGTCAAGTAATTGACTGGCAATATGAGCAAGCAGAGGAAGCACAAAGAGACCATAGAATCCTTTTTTGGGGGACAAAAAGGATCAAGGCATGGAGTGGGAGGAAGACAGTGAAGTCAGAACTCCTGCAACAAAAGCTTCCAAGAAAAGTATGAACTGATTACAGACCATGGAGGAGCTCAAGAAGGATTTTGAAAATCAAATAAGAGAAGTGGAAGAAAAATTGAGAAGAGAAATGAGAACAATGCAAAAAAATCATCAAAAGTGAGCCAATAGACTGCTAAAGAAGACCCAAAAATACACTGAAGAAAACAACACCTTAAAAAATAGACTAACTAAAATGGCGAAAGAGCCCCAAAAAGCAAGTGAGGAGAAGAATGTCTTAAAAAGCCAAATTTGTCAGATGGAAAAGGAATTTCAAAAACTCATTGAAGAGAATAACTTCTTCAAAATTAGATTGGAGCAATTGGAAGCTAATGACTTTATGAGAAATCAAGACACTATAAAACAGATACAAACAAATGAAAAAAAAGTAGAAGACATTGTAAAATATCTCATTGGAAAAAAAACACTGACATGGAAAATAGATCCAGGAGAGATCATTTAAAAATTATTGGACTACATGAAAGCCATGATCAAAAAAAGAGCCTAGACACCATCTTTCAAGAAATTACCAAGCAAAATTGGCCTAATATTCTAGAACCAGAGGGCAAAATAGAGATAAAAAGAATTTACTGATAGCCTCTTGGGAAAAGATCCTAAAAAGAAAATTCCTAGGAATATTATAGCCAAATTCCAGAGTTCCTAAGTCAAGGAAAAAATATTGCAAGCAATCAGGAAGAAATAATTTGAATACTGTGGAAACACAATCAGGATAACACAAGACTTAGCAGCTTCTATGTTAAGAGATCTAAGGGCTTGGAATATGATATTCCAGAGGTCAAAGGAACTAGGACTAAAACCAAGAATCACCTACCCAGCAAAACTGAGTATAATATTTCAGGTGAAAATATGGTCATTCAATGAAATGGAGGATTTTCAGACATTCTTGATGAAATAAACAGAGCTGAACAGAAAATTTTACTTTCAAATACAAGAAGCAAGAGAAGCATGAGAGGGTAAACATAAAAAAGAAATCATAAGGAACTTATTAAAGCCAAACTTTTTATATTCCTACATGGAAAAATGAAAATTGTATTTCACAAGACTTTTCTCAGTATTAGGGTAGTTGAAGGGAATATATGTATGTATACATACATATATATACATATATATATGTATTATAGGGGGATCTATGTGTATATAAATATTTATGTGAATGTGGGCCTATGTATGTTCATGTATATGTAGACAAAGTGCACAGGATGAGTTGAATATCAAAGGATGATGTCTAAAAAATAAAATTAAGAGGTGAGAGAGAAATTTATTGGGAGAAGGAGAAAGGGAGAGATAGAGTAGGGCAAATTATCTCATATAAAAGAGGCAAGAGAGAATTGTTACAATGGAGGGGAAGAGCAGGAAGGTGAAAGGGAATGGGACAACCTTATTCTCATTGAATTTGGGTTAAGGAGGAAATAACATGTACACTCAATTGGGTATCTTATCCTACAAGAAAATAAGGGGAAATTGGATAAGAGGGGAGTTGATAGAAGGGAGGGCAGATTGGGGGAGAGGGTAGTTAGAAGCAAACATTTTTGAAAAGGGATAGGGTAAAAGGGAAAAATAGAATAAATGGGGATGGCAGGATAGGATTGAGGGAAATATAGTTAGTCTTTCACAATATAACTAGTATGGAAATGATTTGGGTAACTACACATGTGCAACCTATTTTGAATTGCTTATCTTCCCATTGGGGGTGGGTGAGGAGGGAAGAAGGGAAAAAAAATCTGGAACTCAAAGTTTTAAAAACAAATGTTTAAAAAAATTTTTTTTACATGCAACTGGGAAATAAGATATACGGGCCTTTGTGTATAGAAATGGGGGAGGATATAAGAGAGAACAGATTAAGGGAAGAGGTATTCAGTAGGCTTGCTATTTTGGGGTGGGGGTAAGGGAAAGATGGGGAGAGAAAAAATTGTAACTCAAAATCTTGGGGAAATGAATGTTGAAAACCAAAAACAAATGAATGAATAAATAAATAAAAGAAAAAGGGGGAAAAAAAGTAATTTACTCACCAAAAAGAAAGAAAGAAAGAAAGAAAGTAGAGTGCTTCATTTCAAGGAGTAAATGACTGCCACCCGATCCTTTTCTAAGAGTAGCGATTTTGACTAGGATTAGGATCACAAATGTGATCCGATAGTAGTAGTTGTTGAGGAAGGATGCCCCAGTGATAGAAAAGAGCATAAGAGAAAGAAGTTGAATTTGCTGAAGACAAATTCTACATTCTTCCCAATGTTCCCAATGGGCTTTCTATTGGATCTAATATGACCTTTTATAAGCTTTCATCAAATCTGCTCAGAGCACTAGGGCTGAGTTAATTTTCCTTCATATCTGGGTAACTATTGAGATGAGTAGAATCAATTGGGGTCTTCAGTAGAGCCTAATAGTTTAAAAATTTTATGATTTCTATGCTTTCTGCTCTGATCTATGCTGAACAAAGTATTCTTTCTGTAACATAAATGACAAGTGGTCTTCCAGCCTTTGCTTAAAGATCTCCAATGAGGAGAAATACAGTAAGTCCTGAGGCAACCCTACCACTTGGGGATTACTCTAATTGTTTAGAAATTTTCCCTTATATAAAATCTAAATGAGTCTCTATAAGAGATTTCCAACTCAGTGAACTGGAGCATTATTTGTTGCTTATTGAAGATATAGTCAGTGAGCTACAAGCTGTAAGTGTACTCTGTTAGACAGCCTTAATTTAATTTTGAGAAGTAATTTCATCTTGCCTCTATCACTCTGTAGTTGTGTGAAATTAGGCAAATCACTCCCTGTCTTTGGGCCTCCATTTCCTTATCTTTCAAATGAAGGGGCTGTACTAGATGAGCCATAAAGCCTTTTCCATTGCATCTATGTAGTTGTTTAGGGTAGCAAGTATGCCCTGTATAATCTGGGATGCCACACATTCAGGGCAATGCCTTGCAAATAGTAAGCATTTTCCAAATGGTTATTAAATAGAATTGACTCTACCTCATGTCTTTCACTTTAGCTGACTAGTTCCAATCATTCCCTGTATCCTTCTGACAAATTGAAGTGTTTTCTCTTGTGTGAAATATGTGTCATAATTTCCCATGTCTCTACCTTTGGTTATGCTATTCCAGTTAGGTGGCACAGCTGATATGTGCTGGGTTTGGGGTCAAGAAGACCTAAGTTCAAATCTGGGCTCAGACATTTTTTTAGCCATGTGACCCTACATGTCACTTAACCTTTGACTCATTTTCCTCACCTATTAAATGAAAGATAATAATAGTACTTTCCTCCTAGAGTTGTTATAAGGATCACATGAGATGATATTTGGAAAGCACATAGGACAGTGTTTGGCACTTAATAAATGCTTATTTCCTTTTTATCTTCCACCCCAAACTAATTTTCTGCCTTGTTCTTTCTCATCTTCACATGTTGAAATTATAATCATTTTTAAAGACCCATTAAAAACGTCATTTTCTCCATCAAATTTTCCTTGTTTTCTCTAATCATAATAGACTTATCCTTCACTTCAGCTACCAAATGACTTTGAAGCACTTACTACACTCAATTTTTATTTTTTTAAAATAGCTTGTTTTTAAATAACTTGTCTTAAGCAGAACCAGGAAAAACCTGTACACAATCACAGACACATAGTACATGTGATGACCAACCTTGATAAACTGGACTATACTCAACAATGCACAGCTAAAAGACAACTCTACAAGCCTAAGGATGGAAGGACGTATCTAAACTCAGAGAAAGATCTAGAAAGACTATAGTTTAAATGGAGACTGAAGCAAAACATGCTATTGTTCTTTTTCATGCTTGGTTTTCCTTTTTTTTCCCCAGTGATCACTCATTGGTTACAACCCTTCTATATAACCAAACTACTGTACAATGTGAAAGTATTTGCAGATCCTATATATGATTGCATGCCACCATGGGGGGGGGTGGGAGGGAGGGAAGAAAATCTGAAATTCAAGGGATTGTCGAACTGAATCTTGTAAACTAAAAGTAAATAAAGTAAATTAATAATAAAAAATAATAAATAACTTGTCTTAGCATATGTCTTATCATAAGGCTTGCTTTCACAAGCTTTTGACTCAGAAATTCAAATGGTTGTGATCTCATCAATATGAATTTTCCCTCCAATGATACAGACTATAACTCATATGACTTCATAGCTTGTGGATCTCTTCTATTAGTCCTTTCCCCTCCCCTTTGCAAATTTGTTGAAATTGGTGCAGCCAATGTGCTGGGGTCCTTACTTACTCTCTTCTGTCAATATAAGGTTAGGAGTAGAGACCTCAGGCTGAACAGTGGCTATTTCTCATTCTTATCACATAACCAGCCTGCTTTCTATTTTGCTCATCTATTGCCCCAATGGCACTCTTTTTTTTTTTCAAGTTCCTAATTGGTTATGGGTTGTAGCAATAATTACCCTCTTCATGATACTTATTTTTACTTCTTCAAACTCTATAGTACCCAATGACTCACAACTATACAATATAATATCACCAGTAGTATGGGCTCTTGTTTGTAGAAGATGGAGTGGTTAGAGGGCTTTGTCAAAAATTTTTTTTTTACCATCTCTCCCAGCTATATGCATATTATAAAAGATCACACATTTATACACATGCAAGAATGTATACAGGTATGCATGAATATGTGGTGGATAAAGAATGTCTATTGGCCAGTTTATGACATATAGTTAGATGAACAAACTTTAAACCTCCTTTTTTCATATAACATCAAGTTATTTATATTGAACTCTGGAACACTGCAAGTGCCTTCTGGAAGATATCTACAACCCCACAATAATTTGGACTTATAGTCTGCATGTGAGTGTATGAAAGATGTCTATTGTCCATAGTATGACATATAGTTTGATGCACAAATTATACAAGTGAAAAAAAAAGCCTCTGGAGGGCTTCAAAATGTCTAACACTTGAAGCTCTTCATAACATCCCCCGAATTCCGACCAACATATTTACAATCTTCTTCCATCTTATTCCCTGCCACATACTCTTTGATCCGTTTCCTTTTTCTCTGTTTTAAAAAATTTAATTTATTTTATTTTGAACTTAAGGAATAAAACAAATATTTCCATAGCATAGTACGATAGAAAAAAAAAGATGATTGCATATTAAACTGGAAATCTATTATGTACAGCTTGCTATTCCTTCAAAATATGTAATAAATTATCATGTAAGTTTTTTTTTCTTTTTTTCTTCCCCCCTCCTCCACCCTAGAGATGACTATCATCTCTAATATGTGAGTCTGTCTGTGTATTTTAAATCATTCTATTCATAATTCTGTTTTTCAGTTCTTCCTCTGGATGCAGATAGCATCTTCCTTCATAGCCCCTTTGTAGCTAATTTGGGCATTTATAGTAGTTAAAATGACTTATTTGCTCAAAGCTGTGCTTTGATCCATTTTCACTGCCTTTGTTGGTGTTCTATAAACAAGATACTCTATCTCTTGGCTCTGGGTATTTTCTCTGGTTTTTCCATGCCTGGAATGCTCTCCCTCTTCATCTCTTTCTATTTATCTTGTATATAGCCTTGTTTGTACATATTTGTTTGTTTGTTATCTCTTTCATTAGATTGTGAACCCCTTGAGGCATGGACTATCTTTTGCCTAATTTTGTCCCACTAGTACTTAGCACAGTATCTTGGGTAAATAGTAGCCACTTAATAAATACTGATCTACAGACTGACTGAGTGGCATAGGATTTTTTTTAAATGGATATCTTCCATCCCTGTCACAAACAACTTTGGCTAACATTTTCCTGTTTCTGATTTTTATGATCAGAAGATAACACCATAGACATCTTCGGTTCAGTTTTCAAGAAGTCTTAAATAATTTTAATATGTATATAGTCAGAGCTATCCTATACAGAGCAAGAGGTTGTCGATGTCTCAAAGGGAGGTAGAATATACATCTGTCGCCTCTTCTTCCACTACTTTTACCCAATTGAGACTTTAAGTCCTGACAGAAAGGGAAGCAGGAGGTTGAAGCTAAGAGAGACAGGGAGAAAGGGAGAGGGGAGAAAGAGAAAGAGACAGAGAAAAGAGAGAGAGAGAGAGACAGAGACAGAGAGACAGAGAGACAGAGAGACACAGACAGATGGACAGACACAGAGAGAGAGAGGGAGAGGGAGATATAGAGAGAAAGAGAGAAAGGGAGAGAGAGGGAGAGAGAGAGAAGTCTGCTAGATTTCTCCTGAGAGGAAGTTACCTGACTTTCTAGTGTAGCAAGCTGGGAATAGGAACATGATGGAGACTGATACCTCCTCTCATACTGACTTCTCTCATGACTCTTAGTTTCCCTGACTGCAAGATGGGGATCATTCTACTACTTACCTTTCAGGGTTGTTTTGAGGACCAAGTGAGAGGAAATGTATAAACTATTTAGCATAGTGCTTGGCACATAGAGACACTTAATAAATGCTTCCCCACTTTGTTAACTAGATTTGTGACCTTAGGCAAGTCAGTTCTTCTCTATGAACCTCAACTTCCTCAACTATAAAGTGGTGGTATTGGGAATCTTTTTCTTTTTTCTTTTCCTTTTCAGTTTGGGAGGACCCCACTAGTGCTTGCAGTTTGCTAGCATAGGGTTTAGAACTCAGGGTCACCTTCATGTAATGATGAGACATCAGAGGAGGACTTTAGTTGAGGCAGGACAAGCACTCGATAAATATTGACTCCCTTACTGACTGCTTCCCTCATCTCTAGATGGTGGAAACATATTTATTGATAATCTGTACATTTTAGGGCAATCAGACAAAAGAGCAATGAGCTCATTTGTTTTTATTTCTCAATAATAAAATGCCAAAGTGAAATCCAATACTGAGTTGCACTTTAGAAAGTGTGATGTCATGCAGATTTTGCAAGTAACACACCCAGGTAATATTGTTTGGATTCAATGCCAGTTAAAGAAAGAAAAGACCAGATTCTCTTAGGTTACTTTTTTCCTACTACATACATGGGTCTCTTTAACTATAGAGGTGTGTATTTATTTTTCACTCAACTCATTCCTACTACTCACATGATGCTACATCATTTTCTTTTTTCTGATACATATTACTTGGCAAAACACTATATTTTATGTGATTTAATGGAACATATAAAAGCCACAAATGAATTACTTTCACCCTTATTAATTTCTCTGATATCCTTTTCTGGTCAAAGTGCCAAAAATGTGTTGGGCTGTTATGTGTCCTAGTTGCTAAAACTGTAAATATTCAATGTTGAGAGGAGAGGATAATATTAAAGTGGTGACCCCATTTGAGGTTCAATGCATAAATGCAAGTAGCTCTAAGTGTTGTATGATGGAAAAGGAGACTAGATTTAAAGTTGAAGATCTGGAGTTCTGCTCCTGGATTTTTTTCTTGCAAACTATATAACTTGAGAGAAATAATTTAATTTCTCTGAGCCTCAGTTTTTTTATCCCCCCAAAATGGGGATAATAACTTCTTACCTCAAAAGACTTTTCTAGGGATCAAATGGAAAATAGAGGTTTCTGTGGGTTCAAGTGATGGGGGAGAAATTGGGACTGGCAATTGGATGGTAGGTGGCAAAATTACCTAATAGAGAGAAAATAAAAAGGTATTTTCAGGGTGAGGAAGGAAAAGAAAAAGGCAGGAAGAAAATGATGTGCATGACAAGTTTGGCAAATAGGAAAGCTGCTTAACAATATCAGAGAATTTGTGCTAGAAAATATTGGGAAATAATACCAGGAATTCCCTAAAATAATGATATCACAGGTCTGTAGCAAACTCCTCTCCTCATTTGAAAAATAGCAATCTAGGTATTGCTACCAAAATTTTCTGAAACAAAAATTGAGGCCTATGGTCTTGTAAAGGAGATTTATTTGTTGAAGCCTTGTTAAAAGTGTATTTTCACTTTAGGTTTAAATCCCTGTTCTACTATTTCATTACTATGTGAATTTTGGCAAATCACTTTACTCCTTTGAAACTTATTTCTGTCATTTCTAAAATGAAAGGGTTAGACTAAGATAATCCCTAAGATAAATTCTTTCCAATTCTCAGTCCTATGATCCTGTGAAATCTTAGTTGGTCCAGAAAATCAAGGCCCTCCCCACACTCTGCACTTTCATAGTGCCCAGCCTTGTTTGAGGTCAGCTTAAATTTATTACAATCAGTATGAGATTTTTTTTCTTCTATAATCCTTTGGTGGGTATCCCTGCGAACTCATTATATTAAGATTTTAAATGCAACAATTGATACCATTCCTATGCAAATGTGTTGTCAGCTGATATGGCTCAGAGTCTCTAGTCCCTTCTTGATGGGACAGCCTTCTACTGCTCGGCAGATACCTGTTGTTTTCCCCTGTGTTTTCCCTCTTTTGACTACATAAAATGACAAAAGACTGCCCAGGAAATACTCAGGGCACCTCTAAGGCACAGTAGACAAAGACTGGTACGCTCTTGCAGAAATTAAAAGGAAATGAAGCCTATTTTATTGAAATATATTTTTTTCTTTTTATAACATCCTAATTTCTAAATAGGGCTGCTAGGTGGTATAGATAGATTGTTGAGTCTGGAGTCGGGAAGACTCCTCTTCCTGAGTTCAAACTAGCTGTGTGATCTTGACCAGTCAATTAATGATATTTGCCTCAGTTTCTTCATCTCTAAAATGAGCTGGAGAAGGAAATGGCAAACCACTCCAATATATTTGCCAAGAAAACCCCAAATGGGGTCATGAAGTTTTGGACATGACTGAAATGACTGAACAAAACCAATAATTTCTAAAGAGTTTCACATCATCCTAAGTATTATGTCCCTTCTCCTCCTCCCCAGTAAACCACTGCTTATTAAAATTTTAAAAAGCAGTTCAAGCAAAACTAACCAACTATGCCTGACAATGTATGCATATGGCATACCCATTATCTGCTACCTCTTCAAAGAAATAGGTAAGTTCATTTTCCTAGCTCTTCTTTGGATTGGTCATTATAATTATATAATATTTCATTTATTTTTCTTTTGTTATTCACTTTTATACTGTTGAATTAAATGTGTATGCTGTTTTCTTTGTTCTTTTTTGTAACTGCATCAGTTTCTATGTCTTCTCACATTTCTCTGAATTCTTTATCCTTTCTAATTATGTAGTAATCTTCCATTTTATTCATGTACCACTTTTTTATTGACTTAGACATTCCATCATTAATGGAAATCTATTTTGGTTTTAGGCCTTTTCAACCACAAAATATTGCCATTAATTTGGGAGTACCTATGAGATATTCCTCTCTCTGTTCTCTTTGGGGGTACATGTTTCACAATGGAGCCTCTGGGATAAAGGTGGTGGATGTTTCACTCTCTTACATAGTATAATTCTAAATTGCTTTCTAGAATGATTGGTCCATTTCATAGCTGCACCAACAATGTATTAGTTTGCCTGTCTTCTTGCAGCCCCTGCAATATCAACTATTCCTATCTCTTTGTGTTTTCTGTCAATTTGTGGGGTGTGAAGTGAAACCTCTGATTTATTTTGATTTACATGCCTCTTATTAATAGTGATTCAGAGCAGCCTTTCATGTGGTTGTTAGTAGTTTGCAATTCTTCTTTTGAGAGCTGTTTGTTCATAATCTCAGACCATTTATTCATTTGCATAATTACTCAAGATTTTGTATATCTGTATTAATTCCTTTTATGTCTTGAATATTAGATTCTTAGAAAAGATACTCAATGCAAAATTTTACCTTCCTCGAACGCTTTCTGTCTCATTCTAGCTGTAATCATTTTGTGCAATTGCTTTTCAGTTTCATGTAATTGAAATTACCTATTTTGTTTTTTATCACTTCTATCCTTTGGTCGACAATTTTTCAGCTCCTCTTAGCTGTGAATACATGGTCTAGTTTTTCCTAGTTGTTTTATGGTGTGACCTTTAATATTCAGGTACCATATGCATTTTGAGCCAATTTTGATAGATAATGCAAAATGTTGGCCTAACCTAGTTTCTGATGAACTCCTTGCCAATTTTCCTACTATTTCTTATCAAATAGAGACTTCTTCCCCAAGTAATGTGTCTTCTCTGACTTATCACACACTGAACTATTTTGTCCAGTTCTTTCTGATACATTTTTATTGAGTTTTTCCCATTTTTCTATTTTTTTAACTGAAACCAATTAAAAAAAAATATTGCCTTGTAATATAATTTGTGGTTTGGAAATGCTATTACCCCTGATCTGGTAGGGCTTTTAAAAATCGTTTGTGAAATGTTTTGTGGGTCTTATCTTTGGGCTTCAATCTTGTAGCATTTGTCCTTTGAACATTTACTGTCCTTGACTAACTCTTTAGACGTAAGGGTAACACCGGGATAAACTGCACATATCTGCCCAATATAGTTTATGGTAGGATGAAACTTGGGTCCAGTCTATGTAAATGGATTGTAGCTTCAAGAAGAATGGATTGCACTTTAGAAGGTGTGGAAAAGGAAGTTGTCTTGGGGAGACAGCACTGGTTGGGCATGCCCATGTTGTCCTAGAAATAAGCCTGCTGAAGTACCAAATACTCTATCAGGGAATGTAGCTAAGCAATTAATTTTTATGGTAGTCAGCTAGGGGTTTGTTGCATTTTGTATAAGAGAAATAAACCAGGGTAAGCTGGAACATATTGAGATCACTTCCTTATTACTCAATGACTTTGATATCAGGGATGTTTGAAAACCATTCCTGGTCAAGGCCTTTGGTGATATTTGCATTTCCTTTCTGGGAGAATGAAGATGCCAGAAGAACAGAGACCAAAGCTCAAAATTCAATTTTATCAAGAGGGAGGTATGCTTTACAGCCTTTTAATGAGATCAAGGATTTTAGAAAACAAAGAAAGACTTGCATGAAATAATGAAGCACAAAGTGAGCAGAACCCAGAGAATATTGCATACAGTAACAGCAATATTGTTTTAAGAATGACTTTGATAGGATTCTGAGAAGATGGCAGAGTAGGTCAGAAAATTCCAAGCTCTCAAGGTTTTCCCCACAAAAGAGTTAAAATAGCATCTTAGGGCAAACAAAGTGTGGGTGGAGATAAATAAGAACCTAGGAACAATTTGAGAAGATCTGAAGAAAAATCTGAGGAGGAGGTTTGGTTGCTGTGAAGAGTAAACACCTCCAGGCTAGGTTCCATTTTAACTGCAAGCAACTGGCCTCTTAAAATAAAAAGCCTTGGTTGGAGAGGCTGCCTCAACCCCAGCCAGTCAAACTTTTACTCTCCTGATAGTGAGGGGTTTGAGTGTGTGAGTCCAGGAAGATTGAGGGAATCCCTGCTGACAAGGTTTGCCAACCCAGCTGTGCTGCAAAGAGCCACTGGGGGTGAGAAGGAGCCAGTACACATCTGGTGAGTGCAGAAGCAGTGGGGTAGAAAGCCCCTCATTGTGGGCACTTACAGGAGGCTAGCGGTTTGGCTTTGGTTTCAGGCTAGAGAGAACAACTGAAGATCTGGGACAAGAAGCACTGATGAGATCAGGGAACCATAAAATGTAGAGGTTTAGGGTTTAGAGGTGCATGAGACCCCAGAATACCAACACGCCGGGTCCTGACAAATAATTCGACTAAAGTCTTCTCTCAGCCAAAGTAAAGCAAAGTTTATTAAAGATTCACCATAATAGGTAGAGTTTTAAGGAGCTTCGGTACCTGTGACTCTTGTACTGGGCAAGCAGGCCACAATAATCTGACACAGAGTGAATCTGTCCTAGATAATTCTCAGCTACCTTATGGAGGCAAGGTGGAAGAATGGTTGTGGGAGGAATCTAGGAGTGATCTAGTAGGGGCATAAGGAGGGGGGAGAGAACAAGGGAGTGATCTCTAGAGAGGAGGGTGAAGGAATAGGTAAAAATAGGGGTATAGAAGGATGTTTAGATTTATGGGAATGGGAGCATAGGGGAGGGATGCTTAGAGAGGGGCAGACAAGTTATAGGAAGTCAAGGTGTTGGATAGAGAAGTAAAGTAGAGGCGTCAAGAGGGATAGGAAATAAGATATATAATTATACATAAAAAACAAAGATCAGGAGCAGAATAAGTTTGGGAAAGTATATGTCTATATATATGTATATATATGTGCATGTATATATCTATAGCTATAAAGAAACATATCTATACTTTATTGTAGCCTTCTGGGGGGAGTTTGGGGAGGAGGGAGAAAAAGAACAAAGTAAAAAAGTGCACAGCAGAGAACAAAAGAAAATTCCCAAGGAAGCAAGGAAAAGATGGACAATTCTCAACACAATGACTATTATTTTTTATACAGGCTTTCTTGAAATGAAAATCTATTGTTACATATTTTGAATCCTCTTATGTTCTGCAATGCACATGACCTGCTTTTTCCTTTTCTTTCTAACTTTATATTTAAGTTTATCATATGTTTTTGTTTCTTTTCTCTATTCTGCATTTGTGTTCTAGCATTTGAGTCTAAAATAAAATTTTGAAAAAGGAAAAAAAAAGAATGACTTTGAGGGAATAAGTTACTTTGTCTTGTAAATACCCAACTATCAAGGACATATGAAGAAAGATGCTATCTGCATCATGCAGAGAAAGAACTGATAAATAGAAGTATATATAGAATAATTTTGCAAATGCATATATACACATAGGTACACACACATACATATGTTTGTGTCTAATGGTAGCCATATCTGCTGGGGGGAGAGAAAAGAAAAAATTACATGATAATTTTGTTGCATATTTGAAAGGAATTGTAAGTTGTGCATTGTAAATTTGAAGTTTCATGTATATTCATCTCTTTTTTCTTGTGCTATGTTATGGTAATGCTTGTTTTATTCCATAAATTAAAAATGAAATAAAAAAAAGAGAAAAGTAGCTCTCTTTTGCTGTCTGATCATCACCATCATGGGTCACATGCACGATCTGGGTTAAGGCATGTCCCAGTGATACTGCAGTATGAAATGGCTGAAGCTCACCTAGGACGATGTTGAAGGAGCAGATCTACAATCTGGCCAAGAAGGGCCTGACACCCTCCCAGATTGGTGTGATCCTGAGGGATTCTCATGGCATGACACAAATACATTTTGTAAGTAGCAACAAAATTTTGACAATTCTAAAATCCAAGGGACTTGCCCCAATCTTCCTGAAGATCTTTATCACTTGATCATAAAAGCTGTTGCTGTTCAAAAGCATCTTGAGAGAAACAGAAAGAATAAGGATTCAAAATTCTCCCTGATTCTGAACAAGAACTGAATTTACTGGCTGGCTCAGTACTATAAGACCAAGAGAGTGCTCCCACCCAACTGGAAATATGAATCATCCACAGCCTCTGATCTGGTTGCATAAATTTTGATTTATGTGCTAAAATAATAATAAAGTCACATCTAACTGAAAAAAAAAACAAACAACAGGAAGGTATGTGCAAATTCTTTAGAGCTAACTATTCTTTGGAATAGTTACTTTTGTTTTCCATGTAGTAAATACTTATACAGCTTATTTGCAGATGAATAACTAATAGAAAACATTATTTAGCAATTAAAATGTACAAAACACTGTGCTTACTACTATTATTATTATTATCTCATTTGATCCTCAAAACAACCCTGGGAAGTAGATGCTATTTTTATCACCATTTTACAGTTGTGGAAGTTGAGGCAAATGGCAGTTAAGTTACTTGCTTAGGATCACACAACTAGGAAGTATCTGAGGTCACATTTGAACCCAGATCTTCCTGGTTCTAGCCTAGGCATTCTAGCTGTTGCATTTCTTAGCTGATTTATTTGAGAATCCTGAAAGAAAAGAAAAAAGAAACTGGGCTCCAGTGGTTGGGGAAACTAAGCAAGGAGATTGTAAATTGTTCTTGGAATATCAGTTCACCTAGACTTTAAGGAAGAGACTAGAAGCCCTAGGAGGGAAAGACTGAAGAGATACTAGACTATAGGTACTCTCTGTGCATTGGAAGTGAGCTTCCATAGAAAGCATGGGCCATCACCTGGTGACTTGTACAGATGCATAAACCAGAGTAGTTGCTCTAAGCTTCAACCTCTAGTTTTCTTAGATGAAACAGACTCCATGGCACCCAAAGTGCAGATGCAGTTGGAGTGGGGATAAGGAAGAAAGAAAGGGCTTTGAATAGCACAAGGGTAGTTTCTCAGCAAGAAGGAATAATTCATAAGTTCCCTTGGATCTCAGTATTAAGTCTCACGTGGGAAGTTTGTTTGAATGATTGGGAAGACTGATGATTATAAAATCTGTGCAAGATTTTAAGTTCACATTTAAATCTGTTTGAAATTCTTTCAAGTCCAATTCACAAAAAGCACAATTAGAAAGAGATAAAATGTTATCCTGGAGAACAAGTATGTGAATATCTTTTAATGATGATAAGACCTATAATCAAAGAACTGATACCTAAATATGCATTATTTTGACACCAACTGTAGGAGAAAGGAGATGTTGAGGTTGGTAAAACTGTACAGCAGAAATAGGTGTGTTGGCCCATAGAAAGATGATTCTTCCATGTGTAGAGAGAGACAGACAGACAGACAGAGGGACAAAGACAGAGAGAGGTACAGAAAGACAAAGGGAAATAAAGAAAGAGACAAATACAGAGAGAAACAGAGACAGAAATAGAGAGTGATGGAGAGAGAGGAAATACACAGAAAGAGACAGAGAATAATGTTTGCCTCACTCTCATCTAGGGCACATCTTTACCATCAATCACTCTGACTTCTCCAAAACTTCAGTTACCCAGATCAGTTCAACACTCCTCATAATTCCTTGGTTAATCATACCTGCAGTGTGCTACCATTTTTCTGTTACCTCATTATAACAATTATCTGTATAGCACTAGAATAGGTAATCCCCTAATCTGATAATCTCCAAGTACCATCTAATGTTGTAAGCAATCCACAACAAACCCCTGAAGTTAGGCTATCATCAAGAATAACAACAAAAAAGCTATGCCATCTATTGGGTTGGCTCCTGTCCAGGTTACAGGGTGGCTATGGATCACATTATCTTTCTTCTTTATGGCAGCTTCATCAGGTTGACAAAAGTGGACAAGATTTTTGGAGGCAATCAAGCACTCTAATTTAGTTTAAAATGCTGAACAGGTGCAACTGGGACACATTGAAGGTAGTTATTAGGCAAAAGTCCTTCAGAGGAAGGCAGGCCCAACATCTGTGCTTGTTATTAGAAGTACAAAAGAGCAGACCTCCTGTGTAAATGGGAGTAGGATCCAAATGGATGAGGCTGCAAGGCTGAGTGAAGCTTTCTGATTTAGGACTTTCCCTGATTATTGTGATTAGCATTTGAAGGGGTGTGTGTGTGTGTGTGTGTGTGTGTGTGTGTGTGTGTGTGTGTGTGTGTGTGTGTGTGTGTGTGTGTGTGTGTAAGCAGTTTATTTATTTATTTTTTTGTCTCTGCCTCTCCCCCATTCCTGGAAGGAGGAGGAGTCAGATTAATTTAGGAAGGGCAGTAATTCAAAGAATTTACCTAATCATCAAATAACCACTCTATCAGAAGGACATGCTAATGAGTAATAATGGTTTAAGGGTTGCTTTGAATGACTGCACAGTTCAATTTTGGTCTTTTCATTTCCAGGTACATGGTGAATCCTTCCTCCCCTTTGCCTTATTTGAAGTATTCATTTTTTTTGTACTATGACTTTTCTCTAAAGACATTTAATCTTAGTGACTCAACTGAGGTTTTGTATTACCATAAGGAGTAAAATTTGACAGAATATAACAGTTTGTAGTAAGCAGCAATGAGTGAAAATCATAAGGAGTCAAAGTTTAGCTTCATTTCAAAAAGAACCTTAAAAAATTGAGAGCTGATTTAAAAAAAAATTGAAATAATTTATTTCTTCAGGAGTGAGGCCTCTGTCGTTGGTAGTGTTCAAGCAGAAGTTGGCTGATCTCTTCTCAGGGACTTTTTAGCCTTCACTTGGAAGGCTGGATTTGATAACATTCTTTCAAATTCTGGTTCTATGAGTCCCTATTGAAACTAGACTTTTCAAATACAGAAATATGAAATCACCTCCAGGAAAGATTTACTCTACTGCTTAAGGGAAAGAACCTAGTTCTTTAAATGTATAGAGTAAAATTTCATAGCAAGCAGGTATTTTTTGTACTTATGTCCTAATACCTGGCACTGTGCTTCATGATACTGTTTGCTGAATGAACATTGTAGTAAACTCATTGGGAAGTTGCCACAGAAATATAAAGCAAAGTTAAGAGTTCAGAATTCTCATAATCAATCTAACCAACACTTATTTGATGCTTCCTAGGTGCAAGGCAGCCTCCTAGGCCTAAGGATACAATGAAAAGGAACAATACAATCTTTATCCTCAAGGAGATTGTAATTATTTGTAGGTGGGATAAAATTTTAAGATATCTACAATGGAATGTGTGATAAGTATAAAGA
The DNA here is from genome assembly GCA_028627135.1 of Pseudochirops cupreus. NCBI lineage: Eukaryota > Metazoa > Chordata > Mammalia > Diprotodontia > Pseudocheiridae > Pseudochirops > Pseudochirops cupreus. Next base: position 161,969,354 of record CM053581.1, read on the forward strand.
AATCTATACATGTACTACACACACACACATACACACACACATACATACCTTATGATTTGAGCAGAGAAAGATCCCTTTTAGCTCAGGAGGTCAGGAAAGATACACAGAGTGGTCTGTGAGCTGGAAATAAGGGGTTTCAGTAGCTAGAGAGATATGGAGGTGAGGATGGGAGTTTGGAGAGACAGTGTGAATGCATTGAATAAACAGACCCAAGGACAAGATTAGATCATCGTGGTAGTCCAGTTTGGCTAGAATGGTCAGTGTATTATGTAGGGATGAAAACTAGGAATAGACCTATGATTTTTATCTCTTTAGGGAATTCCTACACAAGGATATTGCCAGTTTAGGTTGGTACCTTCTCTGTAACTTGCAATCATAAAGAGTTGCTTAAAGCATTGGGATATTAAGTGACTTGTCTAGGGTTATTTGACTACTATGAGTCAAAGATGAGATTTGAATCCAGGTCTTTCTGGCTTCAAAGCTAGCTCTCGCTGTCTCTCAACTGAAGAGGAGTGGAGCAAAATAAGCTTTGGGTTGACTTAGATTTTGGGGGCCTTATATGCTAGGCTAAAGAGTTTGTAATTGATCTTGTAGATATTGGAAAATCAGTATCATGTAGTGAAATGTGCAATGGATTTGGAGTTAAAGGACCCAAATCTGCCTCTCCTTTTTGCTACCCATATGGTCATTGGCAATTCACATGATATCTTTGCATCCTACTGTCTTTATCTATAAAATAAAGGGGTTGGACTAACTTATGTCTAAAATTCCTTTCACCAATGATGAAATTTTCAAGATATATAATTGGAAAGGTGTATTAGGAAGATTACTTTGACAGTGATATAAAAGATGAGTTGGAGAAAGAAACAAGAGTCAGAAAGAATAATGAGAGTATTTCAATATTTCAACAAATTTTCATTAGATCAAGATCATAAAAAAAGAAGAGTTGGAGAGGAGGAGGCAGAGCTGGATATTAGGAGGTGGATGGAAGACTAGGGCAAAGTTTGTGCTGAATCTGGAGCCCAGGTATTCTCTCTGCTATTGCTTGAAAAGTCTAGGCAAAGAGCTCCCAAGTGCTTCTCAAAACTCAGGTGAAGTGGTACACCCCTTTTAAATGTTATCCTTGCACATGGACACATATCTAGCCTTGTTACCCAGAAACATGAGCTGGTAACTAAAGTTTCATAGACTGTTAAATATCTTCTTGTATAACTAAGTTTGGATTTTATGGGTATTGGACATTTCTATAAGAAATTGTAATTATAAGCTATTGGAAGATTCTCCATATTTTAAGCACCTTTATTCTCTGGAAAATGAGGGGGGTGGATGAAGTGATTTCTTCATTCCCTTTCAGTTATGGATATTATGAGTCTATGAGAATGTAAAGAAGAGTCAAACACAGAATTTTTTTCCTCCCCCTCAAAGATCTATATCTTTATGAGTATATTCAAGTGTATTTCATGGAAAAAAAACATTTGTTTTTATTCCTACTGATATGTCTCTTTTGCTAATTATTACCTTGAGGCAGTTAGGTGGTACAGTGGAGAGTATTGGGCATAGAGTCAGGAAGATGGTTCAAATCCAGTATCAGGCATATATGAGCTGTGTGACCATGAGGAAGACACTTAACCTCTGTCTGTCTTGTTTCTTCAACTGCAAAATGGGGGTCATAGCATGCCTATCTCTCAGGGTTGTTGTCTTATTAAAAAGAGATAATATTTGTAACACACTTAGCACAGTGCCTGGAACACTTAATAGATGCTTATTCCCTTTGCTGTCCCTTCTCTTCCTTATCCCTTCCCTTCCCCAACCCTTCCATTCCCTAAGCCTTCTCTTCCTTCTCCTTCCCTTCCCTTCTTTTATCATCACACCTAGATGCCAGTGAGGACTTTCCTTAGCTGCATAACTGCTAGTCTCCCTGTTTCTTCAAGGAATAAACATGTATTTTTAAAAATTCTGAGTAGAGTATCTATCTCCATTTCATGTAGGTAACAGTAAATGACTTTTTTAATGTATGCTAATTGTCTATATGTGGGCATATCTTTCAGTTCCATGGGCAGACCCACAAGAGTACATGCACTGTTATATGCATTGCCATTAGACTTCTCTCACTTTTCTTCCCCTTGGCTGAGCTATATAAAACCCCTCTGGGCACGTACACAAAATATCCTCCTAAGTAGCCTATATTTTGGTCTTTATGACACCGGCTGTGGTTGTTACAGATTCCTAAACTGATAATAACTCACTAAAAGGCCTGCATTACCCTTTCATTGGAACTACTCAGACAAATGCTGTATAAACATTAACGAATATATTGTAGAAGAGTTTGTTTTCAGGCTCTGAGAGGACTAGACTAGTGGTGTAAAACTCAATAGGACCATTAAATCTTACCTGTTCATTTAGACAACCACATATTAACATTATCTATGTTTTATTATCTTTTAATTTATTTTGTTAAATATTTTCTGATTACATTAATCTGCTTCAGTCTGTGCCGAGGGATATTATGGGCAGCATGCAGCCAGTTGGCTACATTTGACATCTCTGTACTAAATAAGTACTGAGATTCCCTCCAAGTGAATCCTTAGATTCTGATTAGATTTGAAAAGGATATTAGAGATAATCTAGCAAAATGGATTTATTCTGCAGTTGAAGGAACTGATATCCAGTAAGATTAAGTATTTTGGCCAAGTTCACATAGGTTTTGGAGCTTTGATCTGAATCAGAGTCCAATGATTTCAAATGCAGGGTTCATCATAGGTATCATCAGGTTACCTATGAAGATCACATGTTAAGATATTTATTTTCCAGCCCTTGAATACTCTAGCCACAGCAAAGAAACCAAGCATTTGGTAGAAAATGACAGGATTTAGAATTAGAAGAATTTAATGGTCAGATTTTGGATTCATCTAATCTAACCCCTATATGAACCATTCAGAATCATAGAATTTCACTATTGAAAGGAATTTCAGAAGTAATTCAAATTGTAATTTATGATAATATCCTTTACTATTTTTCCAACAAATAATAATCCTGACTATACTTGGATGCCTTCAATGGTAGGGAATTTGTTAGTCACTTGAGAAAACCATTTTGAGGAAGCTCTGTTAGCAAAGTTTTTCTTCACATTAAGTTGAAATCTGACTATAATTTTCATCACTTCCCCCAGTTTCTTCCCTTTTGGTCCAAACAGAGCAAATTTAATTCCTCTCTCAGGCAACTATAATGTTTTTCATCTCCAGGGTAACCAATTTTTGAATGGTACAATTTTGGATTTCTTCCCTGTTCTTCTCATTTATAACAAGGGTGTACATGGCCTATCTCTCACTTATCCTTCATTCTTACTTATATGATCATCATCTCACCTTCTTTTCTGGTCATATATTTCTTTCATACAAGATTTTGTTTATCCTACAGTTCTTTGTTGTCAAGATTTTATAGCTATTTCAGTCTCATGATGTCATTTAAGTGTCATTTGGTTGACCTTTAACCTTTATTATCTTGGAAAATTTATGCTTCATTGTCATATTACATTGATGTAAAAGAGTATTGGTGATCAAAATAAAAATGAGACTTGTCAAAACAAGAAGCTTGGAACATTAAGATCACTGCTGATTTTAAAAAAGGAAATCCAGTCTGCTTTCCTCTTGTTATTCAATTCTTTACCCAGTAATTTTTTCATCAGTAGATATTTGCACTGACAGACCAGATTTATGGATTTTTCTTGCATTCTTTATCTTCTTATTTCTTGTTAATAGTTATACTGATCTCCTTTGAGTGATTATGGGTCTCTTTTAGGAGACTATTATTAGGAGGTTCCTTATATATCCTGAATGTTGCTTCTTTATACATATGTGTTGGCTTGTAGACTCCCCCATTAGAATGTAAGCTTCTGGAGAGCAGAAACTGTCTTTTGCCATTTTTTTTTGTATCCTCAGCATTTAGCATAGTGCCTGGAACATAAATACTTATTGATTGACAGGTTCTACTAATTTCTGGGGCTTTATGTAATCAGAACAATGTTGTCTGCAAAAGGAACTTCTGGAGGACTTCCCTATCTGCTGGAAATTCCTTTGCTCTTTGCATATCCTTCAAAGCTGTAGAAATCCTTTGGTAAACATGCATCTTCCTGTTTTGGGGTTGACCTGATATTCATAGTCAGAGATTTATTAAAAATATTTCTTTATTTTACATCTTTCAATGATTTTTCTATGATTTTGACATTTGAATCATGGGATACACCTTATTGAAGGAGAAACTTCAAAGTATCATTTTGCTCTACTGAATCTAATGCTTTTTTTTTAATAGTCAACTTACAGTAAGCGTATGGAATTTTCTCTCTTTTCAGTTGATCATGAGACTAAAAGGTAGTTATATAACTCTCAAGTTAATGTTCCCTTTATCCCTTCAAATTATCTTGTTTTTACTTAACCATATAAATGCTATCTTTTTCCTAGTAGTGCGTAAACTCCTTAAGGACAGAGACTATTTTTTGTTTTGTTTTTTGATCCCCAGAACCTAGTCTAGTACCTTACACATAGTAGAAACTTGGTAAATGCTTGGTTACTTGGATTGAATAGATTATAAAGTTGTGTTCCTCTATAAAATTACAATTATAGAATTCTTCCTTTTTTCCTTCCCATAATTTTATTAAGTATATCCTTGAAAACTATGAACCTTATTCTTATAAAGATGTCGTAGAGAAGGGTTCTTCCTTCCTTCCTTCCTTCCTTCCTTCCTTCCTTCCTTCCTTTTTCCTTCTTTCCTTTTTCCTTCCTTCCTTTTTTCTTTCCATCCTACCTTCCTTGTTCTGTGAACAATAACCAACTTGATACTATTATAGGGAGATGGGTCTTTGCAGTTGTTCACTAAGTATGAATAATGTAAGAAGGACCTTAGAAACCACCTGGTTCAACACACACTCGAAAAGAATCCCTAGTTTAACATACCTGATAAGTTGTAATTTCATCTTTGCCTGAAGACCCCAAATGAGATGGAATCCATTGCTTCTTGAGACAGCTTATCCTTCTTTGGTAGTTTTTTTCCTTCTGTATATCAAACCAACATTTTCCCCTTTGCAACTTTTACCTGGTTCTATTGGTTTTACATTCTTGGTAAACAGAAAAAATGTAGTCCCTTTTCCCAAGACTGCTAGGTGAATAGAGAGAGCACTGAACCTGGAGTCAGGAAGATAAGAGTTCAAATATAGCCTCAGACACTCATTAGCTGTGTTACTGTAATGCCATTCACCAGCAGATTCCCAAAGGAATGCTACTGTGAACAGCTTTTAGAGTTCAGATTACAAAATAGAGTGAACACTCTGTTTATTCCATTACAAATCAAGACAAACATTCAAAACATTATAATATTCACAACATTACATCTTATAACATTAAATGGCCACACAGTTTTCACTACAGTGGCCACAATA
>CM053581.1:161981416-162019265 GCA_028627135.1 Pseudochirops cupreus
ATATATATATTTATATATACATACACCCTCCTATACCAACATATATATGTATACATACCTACATACATGCAAACATACACATACATACATACATACATATGCATATATTCCCTTCAAACTATCGTCATACTGAGAAAAGTCTCATGAGTTACAATTACCATTTTTCCATGTAGAAATGTAAATAGTTCAACTTTAATAAGTTCCTTATGATTTCTTTTTCTGTTTACCTTCTCATGCTTCTCCTGCTTCTTGTATTTGAAAGTCAAATTTTCTGTTCAGCTCTGGCTTTTTCAACAAGAATGCTTGAGAATCCTCTGTCATTGAATGACCATATTTCCCCCTGTAGCATTATACTCAGTTTTGCTGGGTAGGTGATTCTTGGTTTTAGTCCCAATTCCTTTGACCTCTGGAATATCATATTCCAAGCCCTGAGATCTCTTAATGTAGAAGCTGCTATGTCTTATGTTATCTTCATTGTGTTTTCACAATGCTGTAATTGTTTCTTCCTGACTGCTTGCAGTATTTTCTCCTTGACCTGGAACTCTGGAATTTGGGTATAATAATCCTAGTAGTTTTCTTTTTGGGATCTTTTTCGAGAGGTGATTGGTAAATTCTTTCAATTTCTATTTTGACCTCTTGTTCTAGAATATCTAATTGCTCTAATCTAATGTTGAAGGAGTTATTCTCTTCAGTGTGTTTTTGAAATTTCTTTTCCATCTGACAAATTCTACTTTTTAAGGCATTCTTCTCCTTATTGGCTTTCTGGATGTCTTTTGACATTTGAGTTAGTCTATTTTTTGAGGTGTTATTTTTTTTCAGTGTATTTTTGGGTCTCTTTTAGCAGGCTGTTGACTCACTTTTCATGCTTTTCTCTAATCATTCTCATTTTTCTTCTCAAGTTTTTCCTCCACTTTTCTTGATTTTCAAAATCCTTCTTGAGCTCCTCCATGGCCTGTAACCAGTTCATATTTTTCTTGGAGGCCTTTGATGCAGGAATTCTGACTTCACTGTCTTCCTCCCACTCCATGCTTTGATCCTTTTTGTCCTCAAAAAAGGATTCTGTGGTCTCTTTGTGCTTCCTCTGCTTGCTCATATTGCCAGCCAATTACTTGACTTTTGAGCTCTTTGCCATGTTAGAACTCTGCTTCTAGAATGGAAAGAGCTTTGTCCCAAATTGCAGGGTTTTTTTGCAGCTACCAGATCTATTAGTTGGGTGCCCTCTCTACAGCCCCCACAAACTCTGGCACACTGGCCACACACCCCAGGACCACTACCCAGGACTGTAATCCAGATCCAAGCAGGTCAAAGCAAGAGTTATTACCCTCAGAATGGTTGCTTGGTCCCCCTACAATCTGTACCCTGGGGCTCCTGAGGCAGCCACACCTCCACTGCTTCTTGCCCTGGGGGCAAGGGCCAGACCTAGTTCTTCTGTGTCCCTTCTTTTCCAACAGAGTTCCACACTGACCTTTTACTTTGTCTTTGGTGTTTATAGGTTGAGAATTCTGGAAACCACTACAGCTGCTGGTGATTCACCCTCCTGAAGTCTGCTCTTGCTGTCACTGGTCAGGGCCACCCTGGGGCCAGAACCATGGGGCTCATGCAGAACTGTGCACAACTCCCATCTCAGTGTGATAGTCCCTTCTTGTCTACCTGCCAGGCTGCCATCAGCATGAGATTTTTTTCCCTCTGTCTCCTTGTGGATTCTGCAGCTCTAAAGTTTGTTTTGAGTCATTTTTTAGATGTATTGGAAGTGATTAGAGCAGGAGCTCACTCCAAGTTTGTCCTTCCACTCTGCCATTTTGGCTGCCCCTTCCCCTCCCCCCTCCATTGATAATTTTTTGAAAGCTGATGTCTAGGCTCTTTTTTTGATCATGGATTTCAGGTAATCCAGTAATTTTAAAATTATCTCTCCTGGATCTATTTTCCAGGTCAATTTTTTTTTTTTTTTTGCTTTTTGGAGGGCAATTGTGGTTAAGTGACTTGCCCAAGGTCACATGACTAGTTTTTGTGTTAAGTGTCTGAAGGCAGATTTGAACTCAGGTCCTTCTGACTCCAGGGCCAGTGCTCTATTCACTGCACCACCTATCCGCGCCATGTCAGTTGCTTTTCCAATGAGATATTCCACATTGTCTTCTATTTTTTCATTCTTTTGGTTTTGTTTTATGATTTCTTGATTTCTTATAGAGTCATTAGTTTCCATTTGCCTCATTCAGATTTTTAGGAATTATTTTCTTCTGTGGGCTTTTGGACCTCCTTTTCCATGTGGCCAAAACAGCTTTTTAAGGCATTCTTCTCCTTGTTGGCTTTTTGGATCTCTTTTGCCATTTGAGTTAGTCTATTTTTTAAGGTGTTATTTTTTTCAGTCAGGCTTGATTCGCTTATCATGATTTTTTTGCATCACTCTCATTTCTATTCCCAATTTTTATTCTACTTCTCTTACTTGATTTCCAAAATTCTTTTTGAGCTCTTCCATAACCTATGATTAATTCATAGTTTTCTTGGAGGCTTTGGATGTAGGAACTTTGACTTTGTTATCTTCTTTTGGTTGTATGTTTTGATCTTCTTTGTCACCAAAGTAAGATTCTATAGTCTGAGCTTTGTAAAAACTATTTGCTCATTTTCCCAGTTAATTACTTAATGTTTTAACTCTTTGTTAAGATAGAACTCTTCGTCCAGTGTGGGGGTGTACAGTCCCAAGCTTCAGGGGCTTTGTGCAGCTGTTTTCAGAGATACTTCTAGGGACGTGTGTTTACTCCTCTCCTGGCCTGTCCTCTGACAACAAGCACTCTTTTCTGTGTTGCAAATTTGAGGAGGATTCCCTCTCCATCACTGCCACAAGCTCCAACATGCCAGCGTTCCTTATTACCCCATGACCACCACCCTAGGATTGCAACCTGGATCAAAACATGGGCAAAGCAAGAGAATCCTGCCTTAGTGCCAGCAAAGGGATTCTTGCCATCCCTCTCTGATCAGCCACTTGATCCTCCAATAGTCTGTGGGCCTAGAGCTCTGCAAGCAGTCACTACTACTGATGCCACTACCACCCCCACCACCCTGGGGCTGGGGCCTGACCATGCTCCTCTCTCTACCCTGGGGCTGGGACCAAGTTCTTCTCTCATCCAGCTCTGACAGACTTTTCCTACTGAACATTTGAGTTGTCTTTGGCGCTTGTGGGTTGGGAAGTTTGGAAATCATCACAGCTGCCTATACCCTGAAGTTTGCTCTGGCCTCATCTGTGCCTGTGATGTCCAAACTGGACTGTGCTCCTCTCTCTGACTGCTACAACAGACCTTTCCTGTCGACCTTCCAGGTTGTTTTGGGTTGGGAATTTGTTTCACGCTGTCATTTTGTGGGTTCTGCTTCTCTATGATTTGTTTAGAGCCATTTTTACAGATATTTGGAGGTATATGGGGGAGAGAACAAGCAAGTTCCTACTTTTACTTTTCCATCTTGGCTCTGCCAATTTCAGCATCTATTGAGAATCTTTTTTCCATTTGAAGTTTCTGCTAGAAATCTCCCATGACAGAGACAAAAAACTTTTACAAGAGAACTTCTCCCTGTTTTACACTTCATTTGACATTATTAATCAAAGGGCCATTAAACACAGTTATCTCTAATATCTAATTATACATTTATTTTTGAAGTCAGAAAAAGATGTGATGAAATTATATAAGGCCCCTAGTCCAAATTACCTTTAGTCCTTTTTAATGATTCCTCTCACCTGTTCCTCCTTTACAGAACCCTTCCATAATTTATTCCAAAATCTGTCAGTGAGTTTGTCATCTTTGACCAAAAATAACTGTTAGCAAACCAAATGATTCAATGTTTAGTTGTTATTTTTTTTCTGGATCATGTGCAAATCTGAGTGATCCTTCCCACTGAATGCCATTTTCTATTTCTTGTTTTCTATGCAAGCGTTCAAGTAGAAACCCAGCCCTAATAACACAAAAGACAAAGCAAAGCATGGCCTTACTTCATAACTGTACTATGTGGAGGAAAACCTATTTGCTATTGAGAACTACAAAATAAATGTACCAAATTCCCCTCTTTGAAGCCTTCAAAATAAAAGTTACAAAGGCCACTGCTAATTTCCTTAATGTGACTGGGAAAAGGGCACATTGATTTTCATTTGTGTTTGTCACCAATGTGAATATAAATCAGCTATTGCCTTTGCTTGGCCGCTCAGTTGTCTTCCCTTAAATTCAGACAACACATTTTCAGTTCATTGAAAGTCTCATAGTTTTTATTTCAGTTAGAATACTAACAAGTCAACAAATCAGATCAACAAGCTTATATTAAGTGCCTATTACATATGTGCCAGGCACTGTGCTAAATACTGGAAATAGAAATACAAAAATAAGGAAATTGATTGTAAATTCCTTGAAGGCTAGGACTGTCTTTTTGTTAATTGTATCCATGGCATACAGCAAAGAGTCTTAATAAATGTATATGGGCTTGGATTTATTGGATTAAAAAGAAAGACAGTCCCTGCACTCAAAGGACTTATATTCTAATGGGGGAAGACATTATATAAAAGAGAGTTGATGGGTGGGGTGAAGGGACTCACACAAGAGCGTGGTGGCAGAGTCTCAAAATTAGGAGAGGATCTGGGAAAAAAAGTCAATTGTGGCAGATTTGTGTATTTTCTCTACATGAAACTGTGAGGTAAACTCACCAGTGAGAGGGCATAGGAATCTTGCAGGGTAAGAAGGCTACAGGCACGGTGGCAGAGCCCAGAAAAGTCAAGAAGGCATGTCTAGAAATTAAATCTAGTTCCTCTAAACTTAAATCTAGTTCCTTTTCTGTCAAACCATGATGACTCCCAGATTTACATTTCCATTGTAGGCTAAATTCCACATTCATATATACAACTCCCTGAAGGGCAGCTTAACATATATAGCACATCAGTATCTCAGAATCAACATTTCCTAGATAAGCTCATCATCTTTCCCCTCAAACTCAATAGTGGAGCTAATATTAGCATGGAATATGCCTCTGAGATGTGAAACCTGACTTGGTGACTTGCACTTACTGTTTACAATGGGTGACATCATCTCATTTCTACTGTAATCCCTCTATAAGCTTTTGTAGACATGTGACACAATGATCCCTTGGCATTTCCCCTAGTCCCCCCCCGCCCCGTCTCAGACCATTGAAATGGTCAAGAGATCTTACACCCAAGATCTCTTTTCAACAATCTATTTTTCATCATTTTGCCAGAGTGATTGTTCTTTCCCATAGAACTGGTCTTTTCTCTCCTCTCGCAAATAAGTAACTAACTGAATGAAAGAATGAATCTATGTACCATAACACATTTAAACACTTTTGCTTAAAGGCTTTCCAAAATCTGGTGCCACTCTACTTTTTTCAGTCATATTTCATATTACTTTTTTCAGTGTGCTCTATATTCTAGTCAATCCTGGAAGCTTTCTCTTCTCCAAGAACACACTGAAGCCTCATACCTTCACTCAGCCTATTCCATATTCTTTTTATTACTTCCCTTTCCCTGAACTTTTGTCCGTTAGATTCCTACACATCTTTTCAAGGTCTCCTAAAATGCTATTTTCTCCATGAAACCTTGCTTGATTTCTCTTTGAGTAACCACTTTCTGCCTTGGACTTCCCAAGGCATATTATTTTCTTTTTCTCTCATGCATTTGTCACATTATGTTGTATATTATAGTCATCTGTATTTGTGTTTTATCTGCCTCCTAGGCTGTGAGCTCCCATCATTGTACTTCAAGGCCCAATCGTAATACACATTAACTTTTCAGAACAGTAGAGTTCTTTTTAGTGGCTAAAAATAGTTTAATGATGTATCCCCATCAGCAGAAGTTATATGTGCAAAACTGCTTAATAGGCATTTGCTAATGACTTTCTAGGTCATTATTGTATTCCTTTTGAGAAAAGATTACAACCTATTCAAAGTCCAAGTTGTGTAGGCAGACCTCTCTGGAACTCTTCAACTTGCCAAAATTACAGTCATTGTCAGAAGTCCTACCATCTTTTCTGCTTCAGAGTTAAAGTCTCATTTCCTTCATTCTTTTTCTTACTCTCTCTCCATCTTTATTTTCCCCTCTCCTTTATTCTTTCCTCCTTTCTCTCTCTCTTTCTTTCCTTTTTTCTCCTCTTTCTTTCCCCTTTCTCCTATTCTCTTGGTTCTCTTTCCTCCTCTTTGCATTTCTTCCCCCCTTCTCTTTCCCTATCTCCACTATTTCTACCTTTATCCCTCATTCCCCTCTTTCTCATAAGCTCACCATTTTATCCATCCTCTTTTCTCCCTCTATTCCTCTCTCTGTTTTCTCTTCCTCCTTTATCTCATACCCCCTTTCCTTTTCTTCCTTTTCCTCTCTTCTATTTTCTCCTCCTCAGTGTCCTTTTCCTTTTCTCTTTTCTCTCCTCCCTTCCTTTTTTTTCTGTATTTCAACTCAACAACATACATTTATTAAAAACCTAATATCTGGAAGGTATTTAGGAAAGTAAGATAAAATGAGATAAAAACCCATCACCTTAAGTAATTTACAATCTAATAGGAAGATAAGTTGTACAAACCTAATTATAACACTTATAATATTGTAAGTGAATGGGAGAGGTCAATAAGGGTCATGGCTGATTCTGAGGAGGCGAATAATTTCCCACCAATAGGATCAGGAAAACCTTCACGATCTATAAGGAATTTAGAATGGGCCTTGATGATGAAAAAAATGTCAGCAGGCTGAGATTTGGTGGAAGTTCATTCTAAGTATCAGATATGACCTGCAAAACTCCAGAGTTAAAACAAGATGAGGCCAGAGAATGGTTCTCAAAGAATTCAGAGTTGGACCTCTTCTAATCCAAGTATAGGCATTCATTGAAGATTGATGCCCCTCAGAAGCAGGCTAGATTCCAAGAAGAACCAGCAACTTCAGAGAAAACAAGATGGATCTTTATAGGCTAAAGCTGCAGTTGTATAACAGAAATTATGAATATTAAAAAGGTAGCAGAGGTTTGTCAAGGGATTAGGTAAGAGGTGAAGGGTCCCTTCTATGGTATGGTGGTCAAACATCCTGGTCATGGTGCCTAATGACTGGCTAGCTACTGTGGTCCTATCTGGTCAAGATGGATAATTAGGTATTGTGGTCTTGGGCTAAATGGATGGTGTGATTGTGGGTGAGTACAAGGACACCTGTTCAAATATGTGAATTAGATCTGGAGGCAGTGGCTAGGTGGTAGTGTATTGAGTCTGGGGGCCTGAGATGTGATTAAAACCAAATTATGTGATTAAATCAGGATATTCCTTCTATTAAATGGGATCCAGAAAGCAATTAGAATGTTGGTTCTAGGGGCAACTTTATTAAGATTTCATCATTCCCTCCCGCAAAGAGCTAGGGTCCAAATTCACTTGGGAAAAGGGATGAAGGTCTTGTTTTCTATAACTTCTTCAGGCTGAAAAGGGACATAGAACTGTTCCTGTCTCAATAGGTCTCTGGAGAGGAGGTTGACTAGAATTGAGCATAGGCCACATCCAGGAGATGATGGATGGGTATAGACTATCAACTACAGATGAATGATCTATAGTCTGAAAGACACAAGTCTTACAGGCAAATTAAATATGCAGGATGCCAAATGTAAGGAGAAAGTAACCAAGAACCTCATGATACCATTATGTACTTTTGACATATAGGATTGTCTGATTTTGTTACTTTTCCAAAAGTTTCTGCTTTTGCTTCACTTCCTTTAGGAAGATCAAATGTTATTGAGAAAATATAAGTAACAACACTTTTGCAGGTAGAAACTTTCCACCCCTGGGTTTAATAAATATATAAATGAATTTGCTTAAGAGAGTTTAACTTTATTCCAATTATAATAAAAGACTGGGGAGGACACTTTAAGAAATTAACTAGATTTTGGAAGGACACAGCCCTGATTTTTTTTTTTAAAGAAACAACTAAATGTTGTGTGAAGTAAGAAATGGGAGACCCTAAAAACATCCTTGAGTGAGTGAAAGATGCTTCAGGAAGTTTTCTGAGCTAGGGATGTTTTACCTCCTATCTGAATTTTCTTCTGAATTGTCTCTGAATTGTTTTTTGGTCTTTGTCTCTGTCTCTCTATCCCTCCAATAAATATATTTATGTTTATGTATATGTATACATATATGTATATGCATACACAGAGATATTTATACATGTTGTATGTTACGTACATGTCATATCCATGTATATACCTACAAATTTCTTGTATGCATAATATGCATATGTATGTATACACACAATCTGTCCATTTGTCTTTTGTGAAGCAAAAAAATACCTTTTTCTATACTCTACTCCATTTTTCTCATTTTAATTTTGTGCTTATCTGTCATAGATATGACTGTAGTCAAGACAGATTATGAAAAACAATGAAGAAGCTTCCAGCATTAATGGAAAACTTCCTCCATTATGATAATCTCCTTGAGGGTGGAGATTATCGTGTTTTTTGATGTATTTGTATTTTCCCCATTTAGCACAATGCTTGTCACATACTGAGCACTTAATAAATGCTTGCTGACTGCATGCTTCTAGAAAGCCATGTTAATCATCCATTGTATTTGCCAGTTACTTAAAATCTTTCAAATAACTCTCAAAATATTTAATGGTAATAATGCATTTTGGATATAGGTGTTTTTGAGTGGAGTATGAATTGTGTACCTTGAATTATTATTATATTATTTCTGTGAAATGTGAGTCACAGAAATTATATTTCATTCCTCATCACTTTTGAGTTTCCCAATGACTCCATGAGGGTAACTGGGTCAGTATCCTTCCCTACTATTTTTCTATGGAGGAAATCAAAAAAGGTGGAGGTGAAATAACCTGTAACCCCCATTAAATAATGCATTTCATCTTGACCAAGACACTTATTATGTCTTAGACAAGTCACTTCCATTTCTATATCCCAGTTTCCTTATCTGGGAAATGAAGGGGCTGGAAGAGTTGCTTTCTAATGCCCTTGCCAACTCTAGATCCTAAGCTCTTTCCTTTGGTGGGTTTAGGTCAATTTGTCTGGCCCCACTAGCCCTCCTCCACAGAACTGAGAAAAAAACTAGGTAAAGGTTTGGCGACATCCTTTTTGCTCTACAATGTGGTCAAATATCTATCTCTGCCTTTTCTGCTGGGCAGCTAAATATCTGCTCTGGGCCTTGCTTACTTCAGGTGTTGATCATTTTGGCCCTCCTAGTGTTGTGCAGAGAATAAGAGCAAGCTGAGACCTGGGTTCAAGATAAATTTAGATGTGCATTTATTGAGTAAGCAAGTGACTACTGGAGTGTGAACTCAAATCAGTAGTGTCCATTGAAGGCATTAACACTGTTTAAATAGGCTAAAACCACAATTAGGGAGAGGAGCTAGCAGAAGCAATGATATACAGAAGCCAAAAACAGCCGTTGGTTAGATCTATAGCTTATGGCTAATTTGGGAATATGGCACAAGAGTACAAGGGTGCAACCTTCCTGTGACATGGGAGTCCCTCCTAGAACACAGTGGGGGGTACACTGTGGAGGGTTGTAGTCAGCTTCCTAGAACAGGGTGTAGGGTTATTGGGTAAGGGGGACTGGAATTCTCCAGAATAGGCTGAGGTCATGTTCTGGGCAAAGGATGTGGGGACCCTGCTTGGTCAGTGGAACAGACCAGGGTGGTCTCTTCATAAGATAGTCTTGCACCATAACCCTAGGCGGATCCTTGTACAGTATGCTGATTCAGGGAGAATATACAGAATGCTGATTTGAGGAAGGAGGGCTTACGGGACTACGCCTTGGGCAATATCCAGGACTATGCCTTAAGCTGTTTCAAGCTATTACAGGGTGTAGGATAGAAACAAAGACAAAAAAATATAAAGGGGCTTAATGGTGGGCCACAAATAAGGTGGTGTGTAGTGACCTAGGATTTGGGTTTGGGTACAACACTAGCCCTAAGGCTTTTTTTTCTTTTTCCTCATTAGTCTGAAATCCTGGTGATGTGAAGGCTCTCCCACTTTGCCCTTATTCAACTACTGAAAAGACTCTAATGCTTATTCTCTGTGTAACTACGAAAAAGTCCTAGATTCATTATATATATGAAATAGGGCTACTATGACTACTTATATTCTAAATTGGTGCTTTTTTTTTTTTTTGCAGAGAAGAAGGCAAGGGAATTGGGGTTAAGTAACTTAACCAAAGTCACAAAGCTAGTAAGTGTCAAGTGTCTGAGTCTGGATTTGAACTCAGGTCCTCCTGACTTCAGGGCTGGTGCTGTATTCACTGTGCCACCTAGTGGCCCCCACTCTAGTACTTTTAAAAGTTCAGCTCCATTCAACAAACATTTTTTTTTTAATCTGGGTATTCAAAGAAAAAAAATGAAATTGTCTTTGACCTCAAGAAGTTTATACTTTACTGAAAAGATGACACTCTCAAAAAATAATAGATATAAAGAGGAATTGCCATAAAACTACTTCAAGTAGCATGGAGTATGGGCCATTATATAGACTTCTGTAAAAGTTATATCAAAATAGCTCTATCTGACTTTCCATTTTATTTGATCCCCTTTGCCAGTTTTATGGCTGTGAAATGAATGATGCAAAATGCTTTAATTTTCATTTCTCTTGTCATTGGTGATACAGAGCATTTTTTGTATGTTTACTGATTTTCAAGTATTTTGCTAAAAGCTTTTTGCTTATATCTTTTAACCACTTGTATTGTGAAATTATCTCTCATTCTTATTATTAGATCAGATCACCTTGTTTTCAGGTCATATATAGTATCATAAAATCATAGAGAGAAATCTGGAAGATGCTTCTCTTTATTTTAGAGATGAGGAGACTGAGGCCTAGTGAAGTTAAATGATTGGCTTGAGGCAACTTAAATACTACCTGGCTGAGTGTGAGTTCAACCCAGGTACTAGCTCAGTGAAGTCATTTGCTTTGAATTCCTCATCACACACCATTTGATCGTCTTTGGTGGCCTATTTATATGCCCATCAAGTACCATTCTTTTAAAGCTCTGGGATCCTTATAATTTGAATTCTTTCCAGGTTTTCTTAATGAATGTTTATGGATTAGTTGATTGATCTTGGCAGTCAAATAGCATTGCCTGGACAATTAAAAAATGGAATAAATTTTATCCTGTTAGATATTTATTAAGCAACTATTATATACCAGTCATTGCTAAGCTCTGAGTGTGTCAATGTAAAAATTAAACATTTCCTGCCTTCAAGGAGCTTCTACTTTAGTGAAGGAATGAAGCATGTGCAGAGAAAAGTAAATATGAGGAATAAAAGAGAGAGAAAATTATTAACAACTGGGTAAGTAGAGAGGGGGATTCGTCAGTGAAGGCTTCTTCATTGGAAGGGTTGGCATCTGAAATGAGCCTTGAAGTAAGATAAGAATTTTGAGAGGTGTAGATGAGGAGAGATTTCATTTTTGGCATGGGAAGCATGTTGTGCCGACTCACGAAGAATGAAATTAGAATGTAGAGTTTCAGGGGAAAAAAAATAAACAAACCCAATACCAACTAATAGGTGATTATGACTAATTAATAATGAGTGAAGTAGAGTAATATGAAATGGGAGCAAATAGGTGCCACAGTGGATAGAGGGCTGGTCCTGGAGTCAGGCCATCTGAATTCAAATGTAATCTCAGATATTTACTACCTGTGTTATCCTGGGCAAGTCACTTAATTCTGTCTGCCTCAGTTTCCTCATTGGCAAAATAAGCTTGAGAAGGAAATAGCAAACCATGCTAGCATTTTTGCCAAGAAAACTTCAAAAGGGATCATGAAGGGTTGGACACTACTGAGAAATGACTAAAAACAACAAGAAATATGAAATGAGTCTGGGAAGATACATTAGAGGTAGATTGCAGAGGCCCACCTATGACAGGCAGAGAAATTGGTACTTTATCTTAGAGACAATAGGTTGTCAGAGAAAAGATCTTAAAGACAGTAGGGAAGCAATCGGTTTTTGTATTTCCAGCACCTAGCACAGTGTAGTCACAGAATAAATGCATGTGTCTATAGTTTAAAAGACTTTATGACAGGTTACAACTATAGGAAAGTTCTCTAAGTGATCCACTGAGCATTGGCATTCATTCATTCAGTACACATTCAATAAGCATTTATGTGATTATTAAAATGAATTAAAAGAAAATCCTACTATTAAAAAAAACAAACAAAAAACTTAGGAGGGCATGGGCAGCTCATCATCAAACCTTAGTAGAAAGTTTAACAAAAATGTATAATAGGTACCTTTAAACCATTCTCACAAAGATTTTATAGAGTGGAAA
Source organism: Pseudochirops cupreus (assembly GCA_028627135.1). Taxonomy (NCBI): domain Eukaryota; kingdom Metazoa; phylum Chordata; class Mammalia; order Diprotodontia; family Pseudocheiridae; genus Pseudochirops; species Pseudochirops cupreus. Next base: position 161,993,686 of record CM053581.1, read on the forward strand.
AAACAGAAATATAAATGAATAATTACTACTATCTCAGTCACCTGTGTAAAATTATCACTGTGATCATTTCCATTTTGGGAGAATATTTTCCTTTTACATAAGTCAAGAACCTATGAGTTCACCTTCATGATTACCAACTATTTTTAATTTATAGTTTTAGGCAGTGGCCTAAGGCTTAGAGAGCTTGAGGGACTTGCCCATGCTAAACCAGGGATGAGACCCCAGGTCTTTTTTCCTTGCCTCATATTCAGCACTATATCCACCATTCCTCACTGTCTCTTTCTTTCCCATAGTAGCTGCATAAAAAATATTGGCTTGAATGAAATTGAATTCCCTCTCTGAGATGCATTGAAAAACAATATCTTTGTGTTTTTAAAAGAATCATAAAATTGGTCAGTAGAATGTGAATGTTCTTTGGTAACCCCTGAAGATAACAACAATTCTTTTGTTCCTAAATTTTTTTGTATGCTTACCAAGTGAGAATATAAAATCCTTGGGGTAGGGATAGGGGAAAAACCATACATTATATAATTGTTTGTTACCCTTTATAATGCTTAGCCCAATGCTAGGTCACTTTTATCCCTAAATCTATGATCCTAGGGTAATCACTGCCAACAAAGAGCATATAATTTATAGCAGGAAATGGATTCAGTTGTTGTTCAATTGTTTCTCAATCATGTCTGATTCTTCATGACCCCATTTGGGGTTTTCTTGACAAGGATACTGGAGTATTTTGCCATTTTCTTCTTCAGCTCATTTCACAGATGAGGAAAGTCAGGAAAATATGGTTAAGTGATTTGCCCAGGGTCATACAACTGGTAAGAATCTGGGTCTAGATTTGAACTCAGGTCCTCCAGACTCCTTGCCCAGAAATAGCAGCAGAGCCAGGGCCAGAATCCAAATCACCTATCCCTTAGGCCGTGGCTCTTTTAAATACATAGTAGGCATTAGACACATATTTTGTGAATGAATTTATGAAAATAAGGTGGAATTGCATACTTTCCATAAAAGTGTATCACAATTATTCAAGATTATAAATATATTTATGATAATTAAACACATTTGTATACAGGTGTTGCATTATTAAGTTGAATTCCTGCCTAATTTTAATATTATTTAAATAATTGATGAACAAGAATGACTGAACCAAGAATGAGAATGAATATCAATTTTTTTTCAAAACATCACTGTAAATTTAGCTAGTCTTATAAATACAAAATGAAGGAACAGCAGTTGCTGTGCACGGCTTTATGTCTATCTTGGCCTGCAATTCATGGCCCTTATACAATTAATTAAGTTCCAACCTTCCTTGTCAGAATTATCTCACTTCTCTTTCAATATTTTATTTTCTAGTCAAACTGAACTACTGCCCATCCCCTGTTCCATTGCAGCTGTGTCCCATTCCCTTTCCTTTGCCTAAGCCAGGGGTTGGGGAACCTTTGGCCTCAAGGCCATGTGTGGCCCTCTAGGTCCTCAAGTGCAACCCTTTGACTGAATCCAAACTTCACAGAACAAATTTCCTCAATAAAAAGGAACTTAGAGGTAATTTAGTTCAACCCCCTCATTTTAAAAATGGGAAAACAAGGCAAACCAGAGAGGTATATTGACTTACCCCAAGTAACAGAGGTAACAAATAAGTGCCAGAACTGGAATATGCTTCCCAATCCAGAGCTCTTTCTACTCCAGCTTGTTTCCTAATCCATCTTTGCATTTCTGTAGCCTACCTCAGAATCTTGACACACTGTTGGTATATTAGTTGACATACAGGATTTGGACGATGTCCATATTTTCAGCTCACTATCCCAGAGACTTTGGGGAATTTTCCCTTTGGGTGAGATCTGGGACTCTTGGTTGAGCTGAGTTATCTTGCTTCTAATGGGAGAACTCCTTGGATCTGTATTTTTTGGAATGTGTTCTCATTTGTATATTTTCTCTGATTTCTGCTTTGCTATTGACTTGGATAAATGGTTTTCTTTGCTCAAAAATGCTTATTTAATTGAGTTCAATTGAATGGAATTTGTTGAATTGAATCCCTTATGGCAGGGAGAAGTGCAAATGGAATGAATGTTTTTTGCCTCTCCCATGTTCTGGTCTGCCTATCATGTGAAGATAGTTTGATTTCTCTAGACAAATGTAAGGAAATTAGGGCTGTTTGTGTTTTAATCTTATTTATTTAATAGCCTTCTTATCTTCCATGTTTCTTTTATTAAGGGAAATTAACTTTAAAGCCTTCTGAATTTATAGCAGTATACTTCGTGAACTCTCTGCTTGGTCTTCTGTTTAATTTGGAAATCCTTTGACTTTGGGTGGACTTGAACAATGAAAAAAAGGCTAATTTCTCTCTGACCTAATCACATGCTGCAAGACTAGAAATCATCTCCTATGAAGCAGTTATGCTTCCTAAATAAAGAAAACATACAGAGAATGTGATGTTATACATCCGGTATTTTATAGCACTTTCTAACTGCTGTGAGAAAAGAATTGCAGATTGTTCAGGGAGCAAGAACTGATTTTAATGCTTTATACAAACAATTAAGACTTTGGAACAGTCAGTCAGAAAACCCCCTCCAGGAGAGAATTGACTAAGGAGATTTTTGGTGAATGAATCATTAGGAAGACGCCTTTGCTACAACTCTGCAAATGGCCATTTGCCCAATCATCCACTGTGAGTAGAGGGTTGTGCCAGAGAAGGAAGGAAAAATTGATATGGTAATCCTTTTTCCTATTTTTTTTTCCTATTTATATGATTCCAGATAATGCATCTGGCAAAAACATCTGTGGTCTGGTAAACTCTGTAGACTTGTTTTCAAAAGAGATTTAGCCTTGAACTTTCTGGAATAATATATGGTGTATTTTATCTATTTCTTTTGTAAGCAGTTAGTTATTATTATTTTTAATTTTGAATAGCATTTGATGGTGGGTATACTATCATTTTTCCATTAATGACACTTGAATATTCATCTTAATTTCTATCTGTAATAATGATGATGATGATGATGATAATGTGTTTCCCCTAAACACAGAATGTTTGAAATTAAATTTGCTGTTTGACACTCACACCCACACAAACTAGGTTATAGAGTAGCCTTCCCCTCTTTTTCATTTTTCAGTATCCTAATAGACTTGATATGACTAGGGGAGGCAGGAAAATAATGAAACAACTAATAGAACTCGACTTTACTGTTTGCAATAGATATCTGACAGCCTTAGGAGGACACTAAAAATACAAAGCTAATTATTTAGTGAACTGATATCATTTTGGGACTAGATTTTAGTTTATCTTCAACACACATTCTGTTGTGGGAAGTTGAATTCTCCAAATAACCCATCTAAAGAGGTAAAAGCAGCCCGTGGAGAATTTTCCTTTGGTGGTAGGTCCTGAGTGGCTTTTTGGGGCTTGAATTATTTTGCTAATTATCTCAAGTGTCCATTTCCCTTTGCTTGTGGTGAACTGATTAACATGTAGTTGTGGGTCTTGCAGTCTCCAGTGGGGTGCCTTAGAGCATTAGGGAAAGCACTGGTTGATGCACTCACTGGTGTGAGGAACACTGAGGAAACACTGCCAGAGATAAGTCATGATAGCTTTCTTGTCTGCACTGGTTAGGTTGTCTTTTACTGAGGTTTATTTCCTGGCACCCCTGGCTGATATGGGAATCCTACCAGGGTAATTAAAGTGAGTTCTGGATCTCCGTATGGCAACAATGAGATTGCTTCTCCAAGTCTGATGGCTATCAAGAGGGAGAGGAAAATACAAAGAGAGGAAATTAATTCACACACTAATGAATTTTTTAATTAGTATTTAAAAACCCAAACTTCAGCAGTATATTTCCCTGTAGGGAATGGTATAGAATGATCCAGGTAATTAGGGGGAGTGAAGATATTAAAACAAACTTATGGATATGATGCAATAAAAGATGTTTGAAGGTCAATGGCAGCAATCAAAGGAAGGATATGAAGTTATTAAGAGAAAAGAGGGGTTGGATATTGCTGTTTTTTTTTTTCCTAGAAGAAATCAGAAAGGTCACTAAATTTAAAGTAAGGAATCACATGAAAGAATAAATACAGATTCTTGAAAGGGTGTTAAACTGGTCTTTGAATATAAATTGACCATTATTAATATTTTAACTTCCCAGTATGTTATAAATCAGAGTTTTATTGTGCAATTTTCCAATAAAAATGGAAAGTTAAACTAATGTTTTAAAGAATAATTATTACTGTTTTCTCTAGGTTTGAAGATAATGTTAAATATAATGTACTTATAAAATAGCAATGCTATTCTTCTTACCACCCATTCATCATTTGCAGTTATGACTAGGTACACTTAGTGTCAAAAAAAGAGAGAGAAATAAAATGGAGAATACAAGGCAGTATGGCACAATGGAAAAAAAGTGTTTGATTAGGTGTCGGATGAGCTGGGTTCTAATTTGCTTTTGTTACTTTATATCTGACCTTTGACAAATTATTTAATTACTCTGAACATCAGTTTCTCATTTTGTTCAATTAAGGTGTTGGACTTACAGATACAATAGAGATAATCATTAAAGGCTTTCCAGCTCTAGATGCTATGAATCAATGTGCATTATAACGATGTACATTTAAATGTTTTTCTTCTAGAACATATTGCTAATCTAATGTTAGCTTTCTAGAGTCCAGAATAGAGAATGACTAATCTTGGTTTGTTTTTTTTTTTTGCTTTCTGAAGGGCAGTTGGGTTTAAGTGACTTGCCCAAAGTCACACGGCTAGTAAGTGTGTCAAGTGTCTGAGGTCACATTTGAACTCAGGTCCTCCTGACTCCAGGGCTGGTACTCTACTCACTGTGCCACCTAGCCACCCTGGAAATGACTAATCTTCAAGAAGCAAAGTAGAATAGTTGAGTAAGTACTGGACTTTGAATTACATAAACTAAATAGTAAAGTCCTCATTCTGACTCTTGGTAGTTGTAATGACCTTGGACAAGTCATTTAATCTCTCTGGGCCTTAGTTCCCCTGCCTGTAAAATGGGGATAATAATTGTACAACCTTATCTACTGGGTTGTTGTGAGGATTATATGTCCTCACATTCATGTAAAATGAGAGAATGCTACATGAAAATCAATTATCAGTGCTAATATTTCAAATACTACCAATAATAAACTATGAGAAAACAAAACACTAGTTAAAAGACCAGTTCTATTGCAGTGGTTGGAATGAGTAGTAGAGGAAAGTAGTTCTTGTGAAATTTAGAACACTTCTCCAAAATATCATTCAAATAGACAAGATTTTTTTTTAAGTTTTTGTAATATATAGGTAATATCATGTGAGATTTCATGGAAATCCTCTTCCAACAGCATATTATGACAGCAAGATGTCTTTAGGATCTAGAAAGCAATAGAGTGCAAGTTCTGACAGGTCTTTACAAAGCCATCACTTGTATTACAGATGCTAAACACTGACTATATAGTACGTTGTAATGATCTTCCGACAGGCCTCCCTTACCCTCACTCTCCCTTCCTCCAATATAACTTTCATGTTGCTACCAAGCTCATTTTTCCTATTCTTGGGTGTAGCCACATCACTCATCTGCTCAAAAGTTTTCAGTAGCTCTCTATTGCCTATGCTGTTTAAACTCTTTTGCCTTATATTCAGAGTAATTTGTAATATTTTGCTATCCAGTTTCATCTTAATGTCATATTATTTCCCCTATTAACTCAACTGTTCTCAACTCAGTTAAATAACAGGATTTGTTAAAGCTCTCATCTCCTCTCATCTATATATCTATGATAGGCAGATCTCAGAGTTCATTTAGGATCCTTGCATGAATGAATTTAAAAATGCATGAATACGTGAAAAATATTGAAACGTGTTGTGCTAAGTGCTAAGACTAAAAATACAAACAAAAAAGAAGGGCAATTCTTGCCCTGAAGGAGCTTGTCTTCTAAAAGGAGAAGACAACACGTAAAAGGAAGCTGGAAAGAGGCTGAGGAGAATCATGACTGAGAAGTGAAGAGATAGCCAGCTGAGTCTCCCTTCCTCAATGGAGCCTCTAGGAGGAGCCATACAGTCAAAGTGAAGGGACACAGAGGGAGAGGGTTCTTCTGAAGGGTGAGTTCTACGAGTGAAGAGATCTTCTAGGACAGTGGTTCTCAACCAGTGGGTTATGTTCAGTTTGTAACAATGAAAAGACATCCTGCATATCAGACAGATTCATAACAGTAGAAAAATTATAGTTATGAAGTAGCAATGAAAATAATTTTATGGTTGGAGGTCACCACAACATGAGGAACTGTATTAAAGGGTCGCAGCATTAGGAAGGTTGAGAACCACTGTTCTAGGATAAAGAGGTTTTGGGGACATATTTGAGAAATCTACAGGAGTACAGTCTTTCTCATTAATCCTAGTAGTTGTTGCTTCATTCTTCTTTCCTGGAAGTCCTCTTAATCTTTCTGGAAATGGATCTGGGTGCCCTGGCTGTGGTCTTCAATCCCTTTGTTCCATTCTTTATTCCATTCACATCTAAAAAGTCATCTAATCTATTCTAATCATTTTACAGAGATAGGAATAGAGGTCTAGAGATGTATCCTGGTCTCCCTACCCCAAAGTCTCCCTGAATTAATCTCTTGACAACTCTTAACTTCCAGAGTAGCTCTGGAACTTTTACATGAACTAAAGCAAATCTTTCTTTTTCTCCATCCTTCTGATAAATCCTTTTTCTCTCGTGTTTCTAATGCTTATCTGTATTTCAAAATCAGAATACATTCCTTCCCTAATTTTCAACTTGTCCCTTTGATCTGCTCCCTTTTAGGCCATCTCTAGCTAACTTAACTTTACATTTTAAGTCACTATAGTCCAAAAGCTCTCTAGAATACTTTTTACAGTGGAAGATATCTTTTCATTTGGAACGCATTATCGGTTTGTGGATTTTGAGTGGCTTTATTTCACTTGGTAATCAAAGCAAATAATGTGAGGTAGGTTCTCTGGATATTATGTTCTCATTTTTATAGGTGAGTAAACTGAGTCACAGGAAGCTTAACTAACTTTCCTGGGAACATTCAGCAAGTATTTTTTGAAGCGTGAATTCAAACCTAAGTCTTCCTAACTTTGAGATCAACACTCCAAAATGTCATCATTGTCACAATGTAAGTGTATGAAGAGCATATATATATATATATATATACATGTATATGTATATATATATATATATATATGTGTGTGTGTGTGTGTGTGTGTGTGTATGAGAGAGAGAGATAGTGTGTGTGTATATATATATATATATATATATATATATATATACATATATATGTTCTGAAGCTCTTCCTACAATTACCATTGCCATATAATGCATATATGTATATATGCATACATGTATATGCATATATATGTATGTGCATGTATGTACTGTATATACACATGCGTATGTACATATACTCACAGTACACATGTATCTACACAACTATACATATGTGTATGCATATATGTGTAGATGTATGTGTGTTTTAATATGTCTATGTCTATATATTATATATATACAAATATACATGCATGCATGTGTGTGTATGCATGTGTGTGTATATGTATTATGTATGTGTATGTATTCCAATAGGGGTTAGGGATGAATGGAGTTGGAAAAGTGAGTATTTTTCCATACTGTCTACAAGCCTGTTAAAATTTAAATGATACCAAGATGAGCTAACCTTATGACTAGTTGAAAACTGTTGTCAGTTTCTGAATATGTTAGGGAAAATGGTCATGAAAGGTGACCTTGAGAATTGCCATATTTTTAGATCACATATTATAAATACAAAACTTACGAGTGTTAAAGACTTTTCTTCTCTGGGCTGCATATTTTATGCAAATTAATCCTTTTCTGGGCCTATGTGATTCATTATTTGTGACCTAGTTTACAATTTTGTGAATGAGGGAAATATGGAAGAAAAGTAATACATGTTTTCTGAAAGAAATGAATGACTCACATTTTCTATAATGTTTAAGGGTTTACAAAATGCTTTCCTCACAAAAATCGTGAAAGTATCAACATCCCCATTTCCAGATCAAGAAACTGAGACTCAGAGAAATGAAATGGCATTCATTTTTGCACAGTTAGAAAATATTGAATCTGGGATTTAAAAGTAGTTACAATTTCCAACATAGCAAACTTCCTCTTGATTACTCAGAAATGCATGGATTTTTATGACCTTAGTGAAGTCAATTAACTTTTTCTGGGCCTCAGTTTTCTGTTTCTTATGACATGTTATCAATGGTATAGTAATATTCCATTATATTCATGTACCACAATTTCATTAGCTTTTCCCTATTTGATGGGCAACTACTTTATTTCCAAGTCTCTGCTATTACAAAACAGTGCTACTATTAATATTTTGGAGTAAGGTGAGGGGGATGAACTAAGGTCCTTTGAGCTCTAAATCCTATGCAACTCTTTTTGTGTCCCTATAAGTTACATGTATTAAAGTAAGGCCTCAACTAGCAGACAATAGCAGAGGAGGTATTTGTAACTTTATTTTATTTGAAAATCTTTATTTTTATTTATGCCTATAATTTTGTACTATATTTAAAAATATTTATTTCATTTTTAATTTATGGCACAAAACAAACATTTCCACAACATGCTATAATAAAATAGATAATTATACATGAAACTGAAAATCTGTTGTATATACCTTACTATTCCTTTTAAATATATAATAAAATTATCATCTAAATTTCTTTCCCCCCCTTTTTCCTTTAATTTATTCCCTCTCCCCAGAGATAGCTACCATTGGCACAAATATGTGTATATGTGTATATGTATACACATACACACACATATAGATATGCACATATATGTAAAATCATTCTGTACATACTTCTTTTTATTAGTTCTTTTTCTGGATGCAGATATCTTCATATGTCCTTTGTTGCTAATTTGGGTGTTTATAATAGGCAAAATGACTTACTTGCTAAAAGTTGTTCTTAAAACAATATTGCTATTACTTATAGAATATTCTCATTTCTGCTCATTTCACTCTTCAATATTTCGTGCAAGTCTATGTTTTTCTAAGATCATCTTTTCTTATATCACAGTAGTATTCCATCAAAATTGTATATCACAACCTGTTCAACCATTCTCCAATTGGCAGGTATCTTTGTAATTTCCATATTAATTTTTAAACATATCCATGTCCATCTCCTCCCCAATGAGTCATTCTATGAAACAAAGTCACAATATCTGACAGAATAGAAAATATTCTACCATTGTAGTCCCTGTGTTCACAATGAAGAGAGGGAAGTACATTTTTTCTTCCTCCTCTCTAGGTTAACTTTGATCATTATAGTTATACAAATTTGCTTCCCTCCTTTGCTCCTCCCCCCTTCTTTCCTTCCTTCCTTCCTTCCTTCTTTTTAAGTAGTTTGCAAAAGTCTTCTTATGCCTTCCTGTATTTTTCATAGAAATTGTTTCTTATGACATAGTAATATTTTATTATATTAATGTGCCACAATTACTTTAGTTATTCCATTCTTTAATAGGCAACCACTTTATTTACAATCCTATGCTATGACAAAAAAAGTATTCTATTAATATTTTTGTGTACAAAATATTTTGCTTTCTGCTTTGACCTCCTTATGTATATGGCTAGCAGCAGGCTCATTGGGTATAAGGGTATTGACATATTAGATGCTTTCTGAATAGAATTCCAGAATGCTCTGTCTAATGACTGGAGAGGAATTGACATAATGATAATAAAGGCACAATTATACCTTTTTTAATAGAGGCAGAAATTGGAATCTTGCACTCACTTCTCCAAACAAGATGCCTCTTTCAGGTTATGTTCAATACATCTAATCTCATCATTATTCTTCTAATTCTAATGTTGACCAACACCACCTCTCTCAACCTCCTCTTCCTTTTGATTGGAGGGCCTCAGGGTGGTGCATCAAACACTGTCCAATGCCTTTCTTTATAGAAGGCAGAAACCATACTCTCAGCTCACTCCATTTTGCATCTGTTGCCTTGTCTGGTTTCAACTCCATGGAACAAGATACGTTGAGACAGGGTCACTTCTAGTTGCCCTACTCCTCCACTTTCCTGACTCATTTTGTGTATCTCCCCCCCTCCGCCAATTAAATTATGAGTTCCTTGAGGGCAGGATGGTCTTTTTTATTAATTGTAGCTTTAGCACTTAGCACAGTATCTGGCACATGATATGCACTTAATAAATGTTTTTTGGATTGAACTTGAATTTGAATTTGAATTTGACATCTCCACCAACAGTATTGGTGGAGCCTTCCCTCAGTCCCTCTATCATAAATGACTTCACCCTTTTGTTAACTCTGACAATTTGCTGGGTGTGAGGAAGAGGTGTAATTTTCAAACCTTGAATAGGATTCACCAATATCATGCCCCATCTAATTCCTCCAAGATTCAATCTGACATCTTTACCTTCTTTACTTCTTTTGTTGCCTTTCTGTCTCATATTTTAGTTCTCGTCAAGTTTAATATGTAAATGACTTTGCCTTAATTCTTTGAGACTTTTGGAGCTTTAACTAGGAAGAGTAACTAAAAATCATCATAAGTATCAAGGTCATGTAGTATAATTAATTGCATTTGATGTTTAATACTACAATGTTCCAAACCAGTATACAACAGAGTAACATGAAAAAAGTGTACAGGACTAGAATTTAAGATATTTGGGATCTAATTCTTTTTCCTTCACAACCTTTTGATCTTGGAAAAATCTCTTAACCTTTGTAAGTCTTGGTTTCCTCCTCTATAAAAGAAGAGGGCCCTAGATATACTCACTAAGGTAGCTTTCTTCTCTGAGCATTATCTGAATATTAGAGCATAGGGAGGAGCTCTGCAAATGCAGTGGAAAGGACAAAGAACTTGAAATACTGAACTTGAGCATTCAGTTTAGACTCTGCTACTTACTATCTTTGTGGCCCTGGGTGAATCATTCTTTATCTCTGAACCTTAGTTTCTTGTTTCCTTATTTATAGAAAGAAGGTGTTAGTCTAGATAACCTTTTAGGCCCCTTATGTCTCTATGTCTATAGAACTAACGATTGTAACGGAGATATCTAGAAAGTGCTTTTTCTGGGATCAATCATAACTATGGCATCAATTGTTACCAGAGGAGTTAAAATAAAATTATAAACATCATTTAGAAGTATGATTATAAGCAAGAAAAATGGGATAGGGAAACAAAAAAGAGATAAATAGAATAAGAAAATAAGGGAGTAAAAGAGGAGGTGGTGATGGATAAGAAATGATAGACTAGAACTAGATGGAGGGGTAAAATGACACCACAAAACAATCTTGAGAACTTCTTGAGAGGTATTGAAAAATTTAAGGAATGACCTTATTTATAGTGCTTCATCAAATTTGGAGTGTGAAGACACTTTAGAGATCCAACCATTTGACAGGAGGAGGAAAATTGAGGTCCACCATGTTTAAGTGATTGGCCCAGAATCATACAAGGAGGAAATAGAAGAACAGAATTCAGACCTATATACTCTGATTTCAGATCCAGATTCTTTCTACCACACCATATCACTATGCTCCATGCCAATGGAATGTAAAATCTGGTAGGTTCTGACAAGGCTAGAAAGGGTTTCAGTGGAGACAAGGCCTTAGACTCTGTGTCTAACAGCTGAGGAACATCCTCCTTAATTTTGGAGAGGTCCAACATGAAAAACAGGTGGCTTCCAGGTGAAGAACACTGTATTGTGAACAACAATTCATGAAAATGATTTATTAAGATGTGAGTGAGTGATGAATGAATAGAAAATATTTATTGAACTCTTACTACATGTCAAGACCTATGCTAGATCTAGGAGACATAAATACAAAAGCAAGAAAAAAATCCTTCACTCAAGGAACTTACATTCTAATTGGGAATATTGAATAGCAGTGGCTAGGGCAGGGATTTATTGATTAGGAAGTCATAAAGAAGGTGGTTGTAACATGAGAACAGAGTATTACCACATTCTTTCCATGGGTAATTATAATGGTAATATGATTTTAATTTTCAGAGAAAGTGGTAGAATGGGAGTGGAGATTAGAAAGTGGAAAGGTACATCTGTGGCAGGCAGCTAGGTAGTACAGTGGATAGAGCGCCAGGCCTGGAGTCAGGAAGATGAGTCTTCCTGAGTTCTAATCTGGACTCAGATACTATCTGTGTAACCCTGAGCTTAAAAATATTTGCCTCAGTTTCCTCATCTGTAAAATGAGCTGGAAAAGGAAACTGTAAATCATTCCAGTATCTCTGCCAAGAAAACCCTAGATGGGGTCATAAAGAGTCATGCTTGAGTGAAAAATGATTGAACAACAGATATGTGGCAGCAGGGTTAAAGGTAGTTAAATAGAATAATTACTGTGTGGTCTCATGGAATCTAGAATTCAGTGGCTTAGTTCATCTCAGGCAAAGACTGTAATGGTCTTCTTTGGTGGATGGAAGAACACTAACTGCATGAGAGAGATTGTGGGGGAAGGGGAGAAGGAGGCTGAGGGGAGAGAGAGAGACAGAGAGACAGAGAGAGACAGAGAGAAGAGACAGAGAGAGAGAGACAGAGAGAGAGACAGAGAGAGAGAGAGAGAGAGAGAGAGAGAGAGAGAGAGAGAGAGAGAGAGAGATAGAAGAGATGTTGGAGGGTTGAGCAGAAATTATAGAAGCAGGATAGTGAAGGGTTGTGACTGGTAAAGAAAGGATGAGAACCCAACCCAGTGTGATCATATATGTACTTGAAAGAGTGGTATTGTGGTATTGACAGGTAAAATCAATGAGTGGATTTAGTAGACAATGTTGATTATCTCTATCATCCTCAAAAGCATAAGACTGAGAAATACAAAGATGGAATTCAATTCAATAAAATTAATTTGAATATTTATTAGACAATACAATGAGCTATTTGAGTTTCTGGAGATACAACAATGAAACAAGGCATAGTCTCTACCCTAAATATGTTTATAAACTAAGGAGGACAATACCAAAATAATAGATGGATGGTCAAGGCTGGAAAGACGCTTTGAGACCATGTGGTCAAATAAATAGAAGTAAAATGATTGAGATATACAGATAATAGAACAGTGATGTAGAGTCGTTTACATCAACCCATTTTCAAGACTTGCATGCAAAAGAAAGGAAGGAAATTAGTATATATGTGAGTACATATGGGACTGTGCTAAGTACTTTTTGTAAATATGATCTCATTTGAACAACTCTAACAATATAACATATATTAAATATATTAATAACTAGCATTTATATATCACTTACAATATGTCAGACACTGGACAAAGTGCATTACAAATATTCTCTTGTTTGATCCTCAAAACAACTCTGTGAAGTAGATACTATTATTATCCCCACTTCATAGTCAAGAAAACATGTAGACCGAGGTTAAATGACTTGCCCAGGGTCACAGAGGTAGTTAAGTGTCTGGAACTGGATTTGAACTCAGATCTTCCTGACTCCTAGTACAGTGCTCTATCCACTGCTACATTTAGCTGTCTAATCACCTAGGTTTAAAATCAGATATTACTACTCTCCATTTTATACATGGAAACAGCTCAGATGGATTACTTAATTTACCCAAAGCCACAGAGTCAGTATCAAAAGCAGGACTAGAATATATGTTTTTTGGTTCCCAGGTCAGAGTTCTCTACACTCTTTCAAAGTGTGACCTTGTTTTTATTTGTTAGTAGCTTACCTTTTTAAAAGTTGGCATTCCATACATCTGCCACCTTCCTTTATTCTTTCTTTTCAAACCTGTTGAAATTATCTCAGAAAAGATCTTAGTTCTTATATCCTTGCTTGTTTTTAATTTTCCTTACAATGAATATAGGAAATCTCCCTTTAACAATATTCAGGTGGGTAATTTCATTAAATGACACTTAATCCATGTTTGAAGAGACTTAGAGAAAAAAATGGAGTAGAAAAAATGTAACTCTTAGGGTACATCAAAAATTTATTTTGATTCTGTAGATGCACGTCAACTCATCAATGAGATGGACTAGGCTGGGGGCCAATGTGGATTCTTGTGCTGACACCACTTCCCATGGATTAAAATATTATCTTAAATTATTCATCCTGTTTTCCTTTTGGAAATTAATCTCCAAGACAGATTCTAAAGCCTAAACAGGGAGAGAAAAATCTCTTAAGCATATTACTAATATTTAATGTCTGTAATACCTTTCATCAAAGTATAAACATTTTATACATGCACAAAATTTTTCTATGTTTTATTTGTATTTCCAAAATACATGCATGTGTGTAAAATGTTGGTGCTGTAATGAAAGATTTTGCAGCATCAGATGTGCATATATATATATATATGTATATGTACATATATAGATAGATGTGCATATATATGCATGTGTATATATTTATAATACTTTTATTTATATAATTGTGTGTATAAACACATACATTTAAATTTATATATTTACACACACATGCACATTCAAATTGTAGAAGCAAACTCAGCTATGAGTGTCTTTAAATGAGCAGCAAAATCTTATTAAATGTATTAATTCAGGCACTTTAGCACCACACAAGACTAAAATAAAAGCCAGTGAACCAGTTAAAGCATTATTTTACCCTTCTATGATCAAATCACTCTAACTCATCCCTACCATACTAATTGTCCTAAAACATTGTTTCATGCTCCTTCTCTGGACACAGAGATAGGATGTTGGAGTTGGAGTCAATAACAACAAAGCTTTGTGACAATGAGAAAAACACTTAAGTCAATAGTATCTCAGTTTCCACACGTGCAAAATGGGAAGATTAATATTTGTGCTACTTACATCAAAGGAAGTTGCTTTGAGGAAAATGCTTTGCAAATATTAGAGGGCTATATAAAGATGAATTTGTTATTATTCTAAGGCTTTTGATGCCTCCCTTCCTCCCCCCCCCCTCCCTTTCTTTCTTTCTCACCCTTCCTTCCTTCTTTTTTTCTTCCTTTCTCCCTTCCTTCCTCCCTCCCTCCCTTCCTTCCTTCCTTCCTTTCTTTCTTTCTTCCTTTCTTTCTTTTTCTTCCTTCCTTCCTTCTTTCCTTCTTTCCTTCCTTCCTTCCTTCCTTCCTTCTTTCTTTCTTTCTTTCTTTCATTCTTTCTTTTTTCTTTTTCATAGCATCACATGATTTAATTGCTAGTCTCCAGGAATCCTGGTTTGGAAGGTCTCACTGCTGATGCTCATCAGCACTTCTTTTCTTACAATAACAAATCACCATCTTTTTGTTTGTCTTTCAAGGTTCTTCCTAATCTAGCCTCATCATATCTATCCATTTCATTTCCCTCTGTTGCTCTATATACACTAGCATATCCTCTATTCAAGCCTAGCCTTTCCCTTCATTGGTGTACAAACATATGCTCCTACTTAAGCTCACATTGTCCTCATTGCCTATGAGACAATAACTTTTTCTCTTTCGCCATCCAAACCCTATCTTGTCCTTTGATGTCCTGCTCACATTCTACCTCTTTCATGCATACTATTGTAGGATCTAGAGCTATATGAAATCTTAGAGATCATTTATTTCAACCTTTCATTTTTGTGTGTGTGTGTGTGTGTGTTTTATGAGTAATAATGATATCTAGCAGTTTGTAGTTCTTAACTTTTTTACCAGGCACTGTGCTAAGCACTTTACAATTATTTGATCACAAAAACAACACTGAGAGATAGGCACTATTATCCCCCATTTTGCAGACAAGGAGACCGAGGAAAACAGATTAGTGACTTGCCCAGGATCCAACAACTAGTAAGAGTCTGAGGCTAGATTTGACCTCAGGTTTGACTCTAGGTCAGTACTGTATAACCTAGAAGCCTTAAAGGATGGAAATCACTTGCTGGAGTTTGGAGCTAGGTCCTCTCATTCGAATGAAAGAGCTCATCACATTGCCCCACAATCTCTAGCCCTCATGGATCTTCCTCTCCTTTGAACTCCTCCAGTCTACTTCTCTATGCCATGAGATCTAACAATTACCAACTATATTGTCTTGTTGCATTAGTTATACATTTAGATATGGAAGAAACCTTAAAAGTGATCTAGTCCAACCCCTTTAAATTTACAAATTAGGAAACTGAGGTACTAAGAGGTTAAATGATTTGTTTAAAATTAAAAAAGCAGTAAGGTATTGAGCTGAGGTTCAAATTGAGTTCTCTGATTCCAAATGAAGCCCTCTTCTCTCTGTAACATACTTTCATCTTTATTTTTACATTTTTGTTTGTTATATTTCTCCAAGTAAATTAGAAGCTCCTTGGAAATACAGATTCTTTCTTAAGACTCCCAAAAGAATTTACAATAGAGCTGGAGGTATTATAGGTGCCTACTAAGCTAGGTGGCACAACGGATAGAGTGTCAAGCCTGGAGTCAGGAAGATCTGAGTTCAAATCTGACTTGACACTTAATAACTGTGTGACCCTGGTCAGAATATTTAACTCTGTTTGCCTCAGTTTCCTCACCCATAAAATGAGCTGGAGAAGGAAATGGCAAACCATTCCAGTGTCTTTGCCAAGCAAACCCCAAAGAGTCAGACATCATTGAAATGACTGAACATCAAGTAAGTTATGGAAGGAAGGAAGGGAGAAAGGAAGGAAGGAAGGAAGAATAGAAGGAAGGAAGGAAGGAATTAAGGAGAGAAGGAAGGAAGGAAGGAAGGAAGGAAAGAAGAAATGAGTAAGTTAATATTTAACTTTAATTTCATTTCAATTTAATTTAATTTAATATTTATTTAGTGTGTCTCTCCACACAATCTGGAAATAATCTTTGCTATTAATAACAATTTTATATGAATGAAGGGAAATGTTAGAAACATAAGGGACCTTTGGGACCATCCAGTTCAACCCTTATTTTATGTGTGGAAAAACTGAAAACCAGACTGGGAAAGAGACTAACCCAAGACCACACAAGTAGTATGTGGGAGGACCTTGAAATTAGGAACTTTTTTGATTTTTTGCTTTCTTTGTTCTTTGTATTCCCAGTTCTTAGCATAGTGCCTGGCCTATTTTAAGCACTTCACAAATGCTTTTTGATTGACTCATTGATTCTAACTTTCACCACAATGATCCTTCTACTCTAACCACAGAGTATTAAAGCAGTTAATGGAAAGATTGGAAGAGGGGAGATGTCAACTTCACATCTATGTTATATTTCTTTACGTTATGTCCAGATGTCCTACTTATGATGCAAATTGACTTACTAATGCTTTACAACCTCAAAGAGATTTGCAAAATTTATCTTATTTCATCCTCTTAACTGAGAAGTAGGGACGCTATACTGTCTCTATTTTGCAGATGA
Source organism: Pseudochirops cupreus (assembly GCA_028627135.1). NCBI lineage: Eukaryota > Metazoa > Chordata > Mammalia > Diprotodontia > Pseudocheiridae > Pseudochirops > Pseudochirops cupreus. Next base: position 162,010,957 of record CM053581.1, read on the forward strand.
GGTGACTAAGATTCAGAGCAAATAATCTTGACCAAGAAATGAAAGAACTAAGTGAAAGAACTAAACTAGTCTCAAAAATAATCCAGCAGACTTTCTCCTGTACACATTATTTCCTATTGGATGCCTCAGATGGCAGAAGTCCAAGTTTGGTCCAACAATTGTAGATAAGCCAGTGCCATGGAAAGAGTACCAGATTTGGAGAGAGAAGAACTGGATTAGAATCCTGGATCTTTGTTACCTGTGTGTCTTTGAAAAAAAAAAGTAACTTTGCTATAGATTTACTTTCCAAGTTTGTAAAATGAGAGATTGGAAAAGATGAGATCTAACTAAATTTAGGATTTTGTGACATAGTTCTTCCTTCCTAGTAGCTACTCCATATAGATACTCTTCTCTAATCTAATATTTTACTTTGATTGGATCTTTCTGGAGTCAAAATTATGAGTAGGAGGATTTGGGAAAAGGTACCCAGCATCCATTCTCTTCCAGGAAAGAGCAACTATGACCACTCTTACTGTAAAGTCTAAGATCCCTGAGATCAGGAAGCATTTGATTATGTCCTTATATATCCAGTACTTGTACAGTGTCTGAGATACAGTGAACAAAGAATAAATGCTTGTAGAATTGGAATTGAATTATAATAGTGACTAGCAAAGTATACCAGGAATCTCTAATATTACAGAAGATTCTCATACCCATCCAAACTTCTGTCTTTAGATACTGAGCTGTATCTCCAAATGAATATAGGATATATATATATATATATATATATATATATATATACATACACATATCTATATATACACATACATATCTCCTATATTCATATATATGTGTATATATGTATGTATGTATGTATGTATGTATGTATGTCAAAACAACAGACCAAAATCAACTTGTCCCAAAGTGAGCTTTTTATCTTTTCCTGAAATCAATACATTCTGGGTCAGCCCTAGATCAGTGTAGTGTAGTAGTTCAGACTTGGGATTAGAAAGGAATGAGGTGCACAGGGACCATAAAATGCAAAAACAAAACAAAACAAAACAAAAACTTTATTTAGAATGAGGTCTAAAAGGACAGCTTCCAAAATTAAAAATGATGCTGGCTCATATCAAATGATTCTCTCCTCCCCATCCACATTCAACACAGTGGTCAATAATACTAGGTGAGAAAGGTTTATCAACTGGGTCATGGGAAGATCATCTTAAACCTTAGCAACCAACTTATTTTTAGAATTGGGCCTTTTATGCCTCTGTTGAAGGAAGTCAAGACAATGGTCTTCCTATGAATAGCCTACCAGCTCCTTTAAAGGGAAAATCAGCCCAGTCTACACAAATAGATGCCTCTATTCTTTGTTTAAAATCAGTATTTGTGTGCTTCACCATTCATCTGGTGTCCTGCACACATAATTTTGATATTACCTCTAACTCTTTTTCTCTATCTTACTTTCAATTGATGACTGGATAACTTACACCTCTGTAGCATTTTCTTAATTACCCTTTAAAAAATTACTCTGTTCTTATTTCATTGAAACCTATCTGGACTCTTGAAATCATGGCATCCTTACTCTTTTCTGATTGCAATTCGTCCCTAACAGAATCCTTCCTGCCAGGCTTACAGTAGCATCATTAATAAAGAATCTGGTCCTGTCACTCATGAACTTAAAACGCTTCAGATTCCCAGCATTTAGCGCAGTGACTGATACATAGTAGGTATGTATTTGATGTTTATTATTTGATTATGGATTGAACTTTTCTCTATTACTTACCAAATACATAATCAAATTCCCTGCTTATTCCTCCGCTTTTAGAACAACTCCTCCATTCTAGAGCTAGAGAAATATGAGCTACAACTGAGGTATCATATTTTTAAAGAAAACATCAGTAACATTAAGAAAGTTAATAGTGCCTTATCTCATAGTATTCCCATTCAAGTGCTATAGACCTCAGCGAAATTAGTCTATTCATCATCCCTGAACCTTAACACTGGGAAGGCAACAGTAGTTTTTCTTCAGGACACCAAAATTTAAAGGCTAAAAATGTTCAAATAATGATTTTTAAAGAGATTAAACTTTTTGAACTTATTACCTTTACATTTTAAGCACTTTTGTGCCATCAACAGCTGGCATAATTCAATAAATGAAGAAACTATCCTGTTTACCTTCCTTTGTAGTCCACAAGTGAACATATCCTTGGTCTGACCCTTCTCTGCCCTGACCCTTCCTGGTTGGTCAATTCCTAGTAGTAATCTCTTGGTGTTCTAAACCCTCCCCTTCCTGCCTTCAGATGATCTTGGACTGTCCCTGTCCTATATCTGATTTGAGTAGGGGTTTAATGCTACTTTTACTGGTTTCTCAAGGGCCATCTCATGTTGTAGATCTTTTTATGCATTGCATTTTCTGCCTGCTATACCAATGTTCATATTAGTCCTAATGCTGGATATTCCATCTCTTGCACCTCCTCCTGATCTGTTAAATTCCTATCCATCCTTTAAAATCCAATTTAAATTATTTATCCTTTATATAGGTGATAACCATTTCTCTACTGTGTACATATATGTATATATTATATATAATTATATATTATATTATTGCATTTAATATTATATTACATTACATTATATTATATACAATATCAATTCCTGTTAAAACACTTGAGATATATGTATTATATATTATATTATATATAAAATGTATATATTATATATATAATCTCATTTTGCACCCCTTTCTTATGCACCTGTCATATATTATACGTAGTATTGATATTTGTGTGTCTTTGTGTGTCTCTGTGTGTATAAGATTAAGTGTACGTGTATATGTGATACCTCTCTACTACACTGTAAAGCCAGGTTATATTTTAGATGTCTTATTACATTGAATATCTTTCATTTTTTCTGCACATAATAAGTGCTTAATAAAAATTCTATTAAATTCATTTAAGCTTTTGTTACCAATTTTATAGTAGTGTATCAAAGGTAGCTAATATACTTCAGTAGTTTCCCAAAATTGTGACTAAATTGGAGTAGGTACTCTTTTCAGCAATGCAGATCCCAATGTATTCATGCCTTGTCATTGTGTACATTAATGTCTGCAGAACCTTGTAAAGATAAATGGATTTGGAGTCAGAGGAGTGGGGTTTAAGTACCAGAATAAGTGTAGGAACCTGGAAAAATTGCTTAACTTTTATAGGCATCACTATTTTAACATGTGAAAGGGATAAGTGTTTGAAGTGAAAGACTTCCAAGGTCTCTTCTGGCTCAAAAATCTATAACTTTTGGATAATTTCAGAAATCTTTTATTTTTTTTAACAGAAGAAAGCCTTGACTATGAATACAGACAAAAAGCATGATTTCTGGGGCAAATGGTCATCCCTGATGCATATCAGGAGTTCAGAGTGTAGAAGAATCTTACAAAGAAGAGAAAGAGAAGAGGAAGAAGCAGAATGATGTAAGGAGGAAGCTGCTTATTGTTTCCCACAATACAGTAAAGTGGATCCACAGGTGTTAACAGATGAAAGAACATTCAGGAAAGATCAGAAGAAAAAAATAGGTCAGTACTGGTGGTTGACAAATTCTAGCTATTATTAGAACCGTGTGTGTGTGTGTGTGTGTGTGTGTGTGTGTGTGTGTGTGTGTGTGTGTGTGTGTGTGTGTGTGTATTTTGGAGGGGGGAAGGCAAGGCAATTGCTATTAAATGACTTGCCCAAGGTCACATAGCTAGAAAGTATGTCAAGTGTCTGAAGATGGATTTGGACTCAGGTCATCTTGACTCCAGAGTGGGTGCTCTATTCACTGTGCCACCTAGCTGCCCCAAAGAAGCATCTTTTTGTCCACCTAATAATAAGAATAGAGACATCTATTGTCTTTCTTGGCTACGTATCAAAGACATACCCAAAAAACTTAAAAAATATTTCAGAATAGATAATGGATGATTACCATCTACTTTCCATGGACATGAATTCTACTACCAGAAGGAACCTGGAAATCTTTGCCAAGAATTTTCAAATCTGGGGCAAGAAACTGAAAACCAAAGGACACAGGAAGTGGTTTCATCATTGCAGCTCAATGTAGAAAAAAGATGAAAAAAGCAAAATGGGAAAATGAAATACAGATTAAGAAAATGCTGTGTGCTTCTTATCTTATGAATCTAATCAGATTTTGCCTTGAAAAACAGAGGGGAGTGTTAGCTAATAATAATCCTTTACATCTACATAACTTTTACCATTCCCTGTTTGTTTTTGCTTTCTCTATCATGGAGTATTTTGTCATTGGTTTTTTTTTTTTTTTCTTTTAAACCTCCTGCCTTTCTTCTTCCTCTGAGTGTCATCATTGGTGGTTTTTAACAAATGTCAACCATCCAAGTATCCATACGTGGGATATGGTTTCTAAGTTTTCCAAGATATTCTTTTTTAATCCCTATTCTATTTTTTCACACTTAATCGTGTGTCATTTTTTTTCCAATTATATGTAAAGATACTTTTCAACATTCACTTTCAAAATATTTTGGTTTCCAAATTTTTCTCCCTTCCTCCCCCTTCACTCCCTTCCCAAGAGAGCAAGCAATCTGATATAGATTATCCATGTACAATTGTATTAAATATATTTCCACATTAGTCGTGTTGTGTAAGAAAAATCAGAACAAAAGCGAAAAAATGAAAAAGAAAAAAATAGCAAAAACAGTATGCTTTGATCTGTGTTCAGACTTTACAAGTTCTTTCCCAGAATGGGGATAACATTTTCCATCATGAGTCTTTTGGAATTGTCTTGGATCATTGTATTGCTGAGAACAACTAAGTCTGTCATAGTTGATCATCACACAATGGTGCTGTCCATGATGTTCTCCTGGTTCTGCTCACTTCACTCAGCATCAGTTCATGTAAGTCTTTCTAGGTTTTTTCCCCCAAATCTGCCTGCTCATAATTTCTTATAGCATAATAATATTCTATTACATCCATATACCACAACTTGCTTAGTTATTCCCCAATTGATCAGCATCTCCTCAATTTCCAACTCTTTGCCACCCCAAAAATTGCTATAAATATTTTTGTACGTGTGATAGCTTTTTCCTTTTTTATGATCTCTTTGGGATACAGCCTAGGAGTGGTATTGCTGGGTGAAAGGGTATGATGCCCTTTGGGCACAGTTGCAAATTGCTCTCCAGAATAGTTGGATCAATTCACAACTTTACCAACAATGATTAGTGTTCTAATTTCCCCATGTTTTCTCCAACATTTAATATTTTCCTTTTCTGTTATATTAGTCAATATGATAAATGTGAAGTTGTAGCACCAATGCAAAACTCACAGTGCCAGTGGTCACTATAAATATACCAGGCATAGTGCTCCATCACAAATTATAACAGACTCTCCATACAGAAGACAGGAGCAAAACATTTATTCAGACACCAGAAAACCAAATCCCAACACCAGGAAACCAAATCTGTCATAGCAACATAGAAGTTAATGTACCACAATGTAGCAGAGAGCCACACCTTCAACCTTCCCATAAACCAACACAAGCGTAGCTGTCACAGCAGGTGATAAACACCAATATTTACTCACAAGCCTGTCTCCTGTCGTCCTTTTCTCCCGCCATGCTTAGCTTCTTTCACTCCCAGCTTCCTGTGGGCTCTGCTGCACCTTTCAGCAAACTCCTCCCAAGACAGACTCCATGTGATTACATTCAGACTATCAGGAGGCAAGGTATATCTTCAAAGCAGGGAAGGTCTTCAAATTCCCTTAGGCTTATTAAGGGGAAGGGAAGATCTTCAAATTCCCATTACCATTACAGAGGTGGTACACAGAGTTGCTTTAATTTGTGTTTCTCTAATCAATAGTGATTTAGAGCATTTTTTCCATGTGATCAGCTTTAATTTCTTCATTGCAAAACTACCTACTCACATCTTTTGACCATTTATCAATTGGGGAATGATTTGTAGTCTTATAAATTTGACTCAGTCATATATATGCTTTCTTTCTAATCTTGGTTGCATTGGGTTTGTTTGTGAAAAACCTTTTAAATTTAATGTAATCAAAATTATTCATTTTGCATTTTAGAATGTTCTCAATCTCTTGTTTAGTCATAAATTCTTCCCTTCTCCATAGATCTGACAGATAAATTATTCTTAACTCTCTGAATTTACTTATGGTATCACCCTTTATGACTAAATCATGTACCGATTTTGACCTTACCTTGGTATATTGTGTGAGATATTGGTCTATGCCTAGTTTCTACCATACTGTTTTCCGATTTTCCCAGTAGTTTCTGTTAGTGAGTTGTTATCTTAGAAGGGAGAGTCTTTGAGTTAATCAAACAGTAGACTACTATAGTCATTTATTACAATATCTGACATACCTAGTCTATTGCACTGATCCATCATTTTATTTCTTAGCCAGTATCAGCTAGTTTTGATGATTGCTGCTTTATAATATAGTTTTAGATCTTGTACAACTAGGCTACCTTCCATTGCATTTTCATTTCATTAATTTCTTGATATTCTTTACCTTTTGTTATTCCAGATGAATTTTGTTATAATTTTATAGCTCTATAAATATTTTTGGCAGTTTGTTTGATATATCACTGAATAAGTAAATTAGGTTAGGTAGATTTGTCATTTTTATTATTTTGGCTCAACCTATTCATGAGGAAATGATTTTTTCCAATTGTTTAGATCTGACTTTATTTGTGTGAAAAGCATTTTGTAGTTGTATTCATATAGTTCCTGGGTTTGTCTTGGCAGGTAGACTCCCAAATATTTTATATTGTTTACAGTTATCTTAAATGAAATTTCTCTTTCTCTCTCTTGCTGATTGGATTTGTTGGTAATATATAGAAATCCTAATGACTTATGTGGGTTTATTTTATATTCCAAAATTTTGCTAAAGTTGTTAATTATTACAGTGTTTTTTTTAATTGACTTAGTATACCATCATATCATCTGCAAAGCATGATAGTTTTGTTTCTTCCTTGCCTATTTTAATTTCTCCAAATTCTTTTTTCTTTCTTTATTGCTAAAGCTAACATTTCCAGTACAGTATTGAATAATAGTCATAATAATGGACATCCTTGATTCACCCCTGATCTTATTGGGGAAGTTTCTAGTTTATCCTCATTATATATAATGCTTACTGATGGTTTTAGATAGATACTACTTATCATTTTTTGTTTGTTTTTGTTTTTTTAATTAACTTTTGTTTATTTTTAGTTTTACACCATTCATTTCCATGAGATTTTGAGTTAAAAATTTTCTCCCCATCTTTCCCCTACCTACTACCCCAAAACAGCAATCCCACTGTATACCTCCTCCCTCAATCTGTTCTCTCCTATGTCCTCCCCCATCACCCCTCTGATTTTCCAGTAGGGTAAGAGAGATCTCCCTACCCCAGTGCCTATATATCTTGATTCCCAGTTGCATGTAATTAATAATAATAATAATTATGTGTATATAAATATATATATATATATATATATATATATATTTAACATTTGATTATAGAACTTTAAATTCTAGATTCTTTCCCTTCCTCCCTCGTCACTCACCCCCACTGGAAAGACAAGCAATTTAATACAGGCTGTACGTGTATAGTTATGCAGAACATCTCCACAATGGACATATTGTCAAAGACTGACTATATTTCCCTCCTTCCTATTCTGCCCCCTGCTTTGTTCTATTCTCTGTTTTGTCCCTGTCCCTTTACAGAAGTGTGTGCTTCTAATAACCCTACCTCCCAACCTGCCTTCTCCTGCATCATTCCCCCTTTCATCCCCTTCCTCCCATAGGGCAAGATACCCAATTTAGAGTGTATATCATTCCTTCCCTAAGCCAAATTCAATGAGAGTAAGGTTGACCCATTCCCTTCTGCCTTCATGTTCTTCCCCTCCATTGTAACAGTTATCTCTTGCCTCTTCTATATGAGATGATTAACCCCATTCTGTCTCTCCCTGTCTCCTCTCATTCTATTCCTCTCCTATCTCTCAATTTCACCTTTTAAAATGTTATCCCTTCCTATTCAATTGATCCTGTGCCCTTTGTCTATGTACACACACACACACACACACATATATATATACACACACTCAAATATGTATTCATACGCTTATATATACCCTCCTATATAGTTCTTCCCTCCTGGGAAGAACTCAGCAACTTTCTGTCTTTTTTCCACTATCTTGGATTCATTCCTCTTTTATAAATCTCTTATAGAAGACATATGTGTATGTATACATATATATACATTTATATTCTCTTCATCTATCCTCATACTGAGAAAAGTTTCATAAGTTACAATTATCATTTTTCCATGTTGGCATGT
>CM053581.1:162019365-162041354 GCA_028627135.1 Pseudochirops cupreus
TTCTTTTCCATGTTTACCTTCTCATGCTTCTTGTATTTGAATATCAAATGTTCTATTCAGTTCTGTTTTTTTCAGCAAGAATGCTTGAAAGTCCTCCACCTTGTTGAATGACCATATTTTCCCCTGAAATGTTATACTCAATTTTGCTGGGTAGGTGATTCTTGGTTTTAATCTTAACTCCCTTGATCTCTGGAAAATCATATTCCAGGTCCTTGGAAGTTGGATTGCAGAGTTTGGTTTGCTTCCTTTACCTGCTCATGTTGCCAGCCAATTAACTTGATTTTTGAGCCACAGTAGATCTGTGCTTCCCGGGGGAGAGCTTTGTCCCAAATCATTGGGGTTTTCGCAGCTGCTGGAACTATTAGGAGGCTGCCATCTCTGCAGCCCCCACCAGCCTTGGCTCACTAGTCACACATCTCAGGACCACCACCCAAGATCGTGATTCCAATCCAGGCAGTTTAAGGCAAGAGCACTTAGCTTCTGAATGATCGCTTGGCCCCACTGCAATCTGTAGGTAACGAGCTCTGAAGCAGCCACGTGGTGGTGACTGCAGGAGCTGCCTTAGCTGCTTTCTTGCCCTGGGGGCCAACAGCTGGACCCGCTTCTCTCTCCCAAATTTAGCTGAGTTCCACTGACCTTTCCCTTTGTCCTTGGCTCCTATGGGTTGATATTGCTGGAAACTGTCACAGCTGGTGGGGAGCCACTCTCTTGAATGCTCCAGCTTCAGCTTGTCCTGGCTGCCCTGGGGTACACTAAGCAGTGGTTTCAGGCCAGGCTGGTTTCAGCTCCCAGAGCTCTGTGATGAGCCCTTTCCGTCTGCCTACAGGGTTGCCGTCAGCAGGAGATGTGTTTTTCTGTAATTTTCTGGGTCTAAAATTTGTTCAGTCATATTTTTTAGTTATTTGAGGTGGTTATGGTGGGAGCTGCAGAGTTTTCCTGCTTCTACACCGCCATCTTGACTCTGCCCCCCACCCCCACTACTACTTACCATTTTAAAGAAAATTCCATTTATTCATATGTTCTCTAGTATTTTTTAATAGAATGTTTACGATATTTTATCAAAACATTTTGTTCATCTATTGAGATAATCATATAATTTCTGTTAGCTTTGTTAGTGATATAGAAAATTATGCTAATAATTTTCCTAATATTGAACCAGTCCTATATTCCAGATATAAATCCTACCTGGTCTTAGTGTAGTATCCTCATGACAAATTGTTGTAATCTCTTTGCTAATATTTTACTTAAAAATTTTGCATAAATATTCTTTTCTCCCCATCTTTCCCCTTCCCACCACTCCAAAACAGCGATCTCACTGTATACTGCCTCCACCAATCTGCTCTCCCCTATATCCTCCCCCATCACCCTTCTGACTTTCCAGTAGGGCAAGATGGATCACCCTTCCCCAGTGCCTATATATCTTATTTTGCAGTTCCATTCAATTCAAATTTTTTAAGGATTATTTTCTTCACTTAGCTTTTATACCTCCTTTTCCATTTGACCAGTTCTACTTTTTAAGGAGTTGTTTTCTTCAGCAGATTTTTTTTTCTGTTTGATCAATTGTATTTTTTAAGAAATTATTTTCTTTAGTCAATTTTTGTCCTTACTTTCCTAACCTGTTGGCTTTGATTGCATACCTCTCATTTCTTTTCCGAATTTTTCTTCTGCCTTTCATTTGATTTTTAAAATATGTTTGAGCTCTTTCATGAAAGCTTTTTGGGATTGAGACCAATTCATATTCCCCTTTCAGATTTCACTTGGAGACAATTTGACATTGTTGCCTGCTTTTGAGTTTGTGTTTTGATCTTCCCTGCCACCATAGTAGCTTTCTATGGTCAAGGCTCTTTTCTGTTTCTTGGCCATTTTTTTTTAGCCTATTTTGTGGCTTTTAATGTTGAGCTTTGTTCCTGGAATGTAGGAGGCACTGTCTCAAGCTTCTTGTGCTAGGGACAAGAAGTTTTCAGTTGTCAATAGTTTTCAGTTCTGGTGTCTTGGGTGCTGGCAAAGGTTTGCCCACTGCATTGGGGTAGCCCAGCCTAATTGAGCCTGTTGTGCCCTTGGTTCTGAGGCTGGCAAATTTGTTTTCTATGCTATGGCTGGAGGTCTCACAACTGGCCTGCTGTGCCACTGATCTCCTAAGCCAGAACCTTGGGGCCTCAGTTGCTGTTCTGTGTTGTGGCTAAAAGCTTTGCACTGGCTTGCCTGAACATCATCTGCACTGGGCTGTGCTCCCTTTCTACCAAAGTGACTCAAACCTTTCCTGAAGTCCCTTCAAATTTTTTTAAGCTGGAAAAGTGTTACACTCTGTCTTTTTTGTCAGTCCTGTCACTTCAGAATCTGTTTAGAGGCTTGATTTAACTTTCTCTCTGAAGAAAACTGGGAAGAACTCAGCAACTTTCTGTCTTTTTTCCACTATCTTGGATTCATTCCTCTTTTATAAATCTCTTATAGAAGATCTACCCATATATTAGTGGCCATACTTTGGGTATATTTCTTGTTTACTAGTTGTTGTAGGCTAGGTTGGTGAACGTTGATCTGATTACCTAATTATCAGGTTTGATATTGGAAAGACATTTTTTGAAATGTCACTTAAAGAAGATCTAGCCATTAACAACAGGAAATTTACTTAGTAATGAGAAGAGAGGCAAATTCAATAAGAATATTCAGCAAAGGTATTATCAATTTAGCTGAATGTAGATCCCTTGCTTCTACATTACCCTTGGTGGTCTGCTGGTCAAGCATCAGGGAGCACCTAGAACTCCTCATTTCTTTTCTTTCTTTCTTTTGTTTTTGGAGGGAAGAAGGCAAGGTAATTGGGGTTAAGCAACTTGCTCAAGGTCACACAGCTAGTTAAGTGTCAAGTGTCTGGGGATCGATTTGATCTCAGGTCCTCCTGACTCCAGGGCCAATGCTCTATTCACTGTGCCACCTAGCTGCCCGTCTTCCTTTTTTAAAATTTTCATTCAATCCACATTATGTGAAGCCTTAGTCTCTTGACTTAATTAAATTACAAGAAGAGGTTAAACACCTATTATGGAAAAACTAATCTAACCTGCATGGAGCAAAGCCTTAGAATATTGCTGCTAGCACATTGCACCCCTTGGTGCCATGAACTAAAACTATTCCTAGGGGACCTTCCATCACCTAGATGACTTTAGGGCTGTTACTGGAAACCCTCATTTCAGGAATGCAAGGAAACTGACATAGAGAACACTGAAAGAGGAAAAATAAAACTAAAACATGAGAACAGAATGAAACAAAATAAAACAAACTCTTTAACAGCCCCCCCGAAGTGACCAATTATAGGAGAATTAAGAGCAGAAATTGCAGGTTTCACTTCTTCCCTTCTTAACTCTCAGATCTTAATGATCTCATCCATATAGTGATGCTACAGCTTTACAATTCACAGTTGGTCTTCCTATGTAAAGTGGTGATGATGAGCAAGAATAACAACAGGAACATTAGGATTACAACACAAATGATAGCATTTCCTGCACAATCACTGATCCTTTTAGAGGTTAGGGTCATCTATTGTAAGGTAGTGAAGAAATCATTACTCTATTGCATGCAGCCTATCTAAATGCCAGGGTTGGTACTAAGAATCACCCCATATTTACTACCCATTTACTATTGCTGGTTCATCAGAGACATTTCACTTTCTGAGAGATCTATAGGAGGGACATGCAATTATTTCTTCTTTAGAGGCCTCTTTTGAGTAACCCTTTATCTTCTTCTACTAGGGTTGAGTAAACAGTTTTCCTTCTCCTCTGTTACCAAAAAGTAAGCTACCTCTCAGTATATCTGGTGCTTAGGATTTGATATTGGAAGAAAATGAAACACTCAAAGAAAATTAAATGGTTAACAATGGCATATTCACAAATAGTAGGGAAATGATATTCAGAAAGGACACTGCATAGCCCCAATTCCTCTGGGCTGTCTATTCATTGTGGTTTTCTTTTCAAGTTTAAGAGCTCCTCATGTTTTTTTGTTTTGTTTTGTTTTGTTTTTTATGCTGAAGCAACCAGGAAGCCATATTAACCCTCTACACCTTAGCCTCTTGAGATAATTAAATCTCAAGGACAGTTTAAATATCTAATAAGGAAAAAAAAACCCTAGCCTAATACCATTGGGGCAGAGCCTTAGGATATTGTTCTTACCACATCAGTGAAACACTCAGTCCAGTCATTTATTATGCCTCATTTCTTTTAATTCCTTTTCTGATGATGTATGTGCTTAACAATACCTTTTCTGCTGTTTCTGAAATACATGTTATAATTGATTAATCATTAATTGATGTGTATTTCTCTATCCATATGCCTTTCTCTTTGACTTTCTTTTGGTCTACCAAAGATCACTTTTTCTTCCCTGAGAGTCTAACCCAGTGATTCCAATTCACCAAACGTCACAGTTCCACTGGATGGAAGTTCACACTTAACTCTTGTCATCTTTTGAAGATGTTGCCTCAAAGAGGGAGTCAATTTTTCCTTTCCCTTTGACTTTATTATTTCACTAACCTTCTCTATGGTATGGTATACAGTTCTTCCTTAAGGTAAGGGTTAATTAAGTATCTGATAAATTCAATACCTGTTTATAAAGAGAACTGTGTGTGTTTATGAGTGTGTGTGTGTGTTTATAGACTTACAGAATTTAGCTGAAAGAGTATAGCTGAAAGAGACCTTATGTAGTTTAACTTCCTCACAAGGCGCAGATAAGTTGCCCTGTGTCTCACTATTAGTTCACAGATGCCCAGGATTTATATCCAGGTCTCTGATTAAAATCCAGTACTCTCTCCATTATAAAATAAAATGACTTATTGGTTTCTAATCTATTACAACACATTTTCCCCCAAGTCTAAAGGTCTCCAAGTATTAGTGTCATAGCTAGAGTAATATGACAAAGACTTTACTCCAAGAAACTAAAATTTAGAGAGGCTTATTTTGTCAACTAGTGGTCCTTAGTTCTGCTTTCCATGACCAGTGTGATCCTCTGCTGGGCACACACAATAGCTCTTTGAATCTTCCATATAATATCCCTTGACACCTTGCCTGGACTCTGGGCCAACCATGAGCCAGTTCCCAATATTACCTACCCCCCAATACACCCATGACCTGGTGATCTGCTACTACATCAGCTGTGTTTTTGATTCATCCTAGTTTTGAGGGAAATTGTTGTCAACATCCCTTTTCCCACTACCATTACCTCTTTCTCACACTCTATGCTCTATCTTCTCTTGGAGTCTGGAAAGTAAGAATTCATCATCACTACTTTAGACATCTCAGTCTGGGCTCTGGAAGTGGGAAGGAAAATGAGCTGCCCCTTCCCTGATGTTATTGAATTTAACTATGAATGACTTTCACAAAATTCACATATGACCTATATACCCTGGAAGTAGGATCTTAAGGCCTTCACACAAAATAGATAAATGTTTCCATGTTCATTTTCTACTTTGCTCTATGGTAATAGTCTTTTTCTCTCTCTCCCATCCTCCCCTCCCTCCCTCCCTCCCCTCTCCCCCAATTTTGCCTTCTACTTCAGAATCAGAATTCTCTGTTATACTTTTGTTGGGACTTATAAGTCTTGGTTTTTTGGAAATACTGGGAATGCCACTGGAGAATGCAAACAGTCTTGGTAAAGATAGCATGATGAGAGCATAAAAGAATATATAGTTTCTGTTTTTTCAAAAACCTTTGTTTTGTTTTCTGTGGCTATATAGCATTATAAATGTACTGTATATAATTTAGTAATGTAAAAAAATGAAAAATGGATTCTTTTAAAAATTGCTTTTGCTTCTCACTTGATAAAACTGCATTGGCTCAACATTATTTAAGACATTAATAGCTATCATAGCCCTTTTAGGAAACACTATTAAAATGGAAGTTATCCTAAATCATGCTAACTATCAGTAGCTAACATGCAGCTGTAAGTGAATAATAGTGATTATAGAGAGAGAGAGATGTATTCTAAAGCTCTAGGTAAATCCTTTACTTTCTTTTCTGGAGGAGTTGCTTGATATTTAGGAACTAAATAGAGAGGGAAAAACATTTCTTTGATATCTACTACATACTAATGTTATAGTGTGCCCAAATAAAAAAGAATAGTACATTAATTAGGAAACAAAGTTCAAATATTTTTTTGAGAATAGTACAAAAATTCCCCCTCCCCACACCCATGATCTATGTTTTACTAGGTATGCCAATTAAGCCAGTGATTTATTAAAAATTACATATTATTCACCGTCAGCAATTTTTGTTATTCTGAAATAGTTAAGTACTCATTAAAAAAACGAAGGAATGAAGAGAGTCATTTGCACTGTTATTTTTTGGTTCTTTCTAGCTTAGGTGCTAATGGTGGATCTGTCATTCTATAAAACAGAGATAGACAATTGATACCTAGACCCATGCAATAAGGTCCTTAATATGCATACCTCCTACCTTGGGGCTTTGATCTACCAGAATTCCCCTCCTCCATTCCCTAGTGACTTTTTCACTGAAGGAACCTGGCTTTTAGTCATACACTAGCCATTCATGTCCTAAGTAATTGTGGGTAGGAGAAGAGAGCATGTAGGTTGATTAAGGGAGCAGAAGCTAGCTATACAGTGAGTCAGGTGCCATGAAGAGTGTCCAGTGGGGTTTCTGAGACCAAGGTGGTATGTTCAAATCTCTAGGGAGGCATGAGGCAGTTGCTGCTTTGCTGGAACCAGATAGGACTCCTGAGACTATAGCTTGTGATCTTTTTTTTCCCCCCTAGTCTGCCTCTCTAATTTTCCTCTCTCTTCATAGAGGGCAGGTCTCATAAACTTCCCTATGGTTAGGGGACTTCCTCAGCTTCTTAAAATTTTGTTAACTTTTCTTAGAGGCTTACTTTGCCCTTTATACCAATACCTAAGAAAATCTGTTAACTGCTTACTTTGCTAAACTAAGAAGAAACACATTTGAGGAACCATCAGGGGGACACTATGTTGTGGTATTTTTTTTCCAGAAAACAGCCTCTTGCTGAGTGCTCAAAGCCATAGAGGAGTAGTTTTATTTTTTTCCTATCTTCATTGACATGGTTTTAAAGGGAAGACAATCTCAGAAGAGTAGTTCCGAGGGAGTGGCTGGAGAGGAAATCAAGCCCAAGTGGAGGAGTAGCTTGATGAACAAAAAGGAAGGGAAATAAGAGTGAATGACAATCCTCTTTCCCTGCTAAGTAGATTAGTAATCAAGACAACCTTGCTAGATTTGAAGACAACAAGGGACATATACATATGATTTGTGGCCTTCATTACGCTTTCTCATATTCAATATTTCATTATCTATGTCTCAAGTGTCAGGAAAGATGTCTCTTTTCTGCCAGAGAGTCCAATTTCAAATCATTGCTAATTGATAGCTTCCTAAAATTTTAAATGCTAATAAACACATCTATATACTACAATTAGCAAATGGCAAGAGACTAAAACCAAAAACTAAAATAAATTGCACAATTGTTTTTTAAAGATATAACTTAAAATATCAACCTGATGTCATGGGAATGATGTATGCTGAGTAGAGTCCTA
Source organism: Pseudochirops cupreus (assembly GCA_028627135.1). Lineage (NCBI taxonomy): Eukaryota > Metazoa > Chordata > Mammalia > Diprotodontia > Pseudocheiridae > Pseudochirops > Pseudochirops cupreus. The sequence continues at coordinate 162,026,900 of CM053581.1, forward strand.
TACTTGGAGACAGGAAGACAGGTTCAAATCCTGTTTTAGAAACTTGGTATCTGTGGGAAATCTTGGTAAACCTTGGGCAAGTCATTTAACCTCTCTGAGCCTCCATTTCTCATCTGTAAAATGAAGAATTTAGATCTCTTGATTCCTGTGTTCCTTTCCAGCCCCTATGTCTGCTTTAAAACTCTATAACTATCCACTAAGAAAAATGAGCCCAGTTAATATATATTCAGTGAAGATTAGCTACCGTATCTAGAATCCTTTTAAAAATATGAGCTTCTTGGAAGGCACTTTGCATTAAATATTATATAACTTCCAAAAAATTAGCTCTTAAAAGGTTAACTCTTATCCTATAATTGTTTTGAAAATGTTAGAATGAGGACAAGTACTATTTGAATGGTTTTTTAATCAGTAGACAGATTTACTATTTAGATAGATAGTCCAATTCACATGTGTGTGTATGTAAGCATGTATAAATCTATCTACATATATGTATGTATATGTACACATACACATACACATACATTAGTCTGGTTTTATAGAAGGGTTTTAACCAATGGAGTGAACAATGGGAAAAAAGCAACAAAACCCAACATAGAAAAGAACAATAGCATGTAGATTGCTTCAGTCTCCATTTAAACTCTGTTCTTTCTAGATCTTTCTCTGAATGTAGACATCTCCTTCCATCCTGAGACTTGCAGAGTTGTCTTATAACTGTGCATTGCTGAGAAGAGTCCAGTTTATCAAAGTTGGTTGTCACACATACAATGTATCTGTGATTGTGTACAAATTTTTCCTGGTTCTGCTCTTCTCACTTAGCATCAGTCCGTATAAGCCTCTCCATGTAAATATGAAGGCCATCTCCTCCCCATTTCTTACAGCACAATAGTATTCCATTACATTCATATACCACAACTTGTTTAGCCATTCCCCAATTGATGGGCATCCCCTTAATTTCCAGGTTTTTGCCACCACAAAGAATGCTGCAATAAATATTTTTGTATATACGGGTCTTCCTCCATGTCTATGATCTCTTTGGGATACAACCCCAGAAGCGGTATTACTGGGTCAAAGGGTATGCAATTATTTATAGGCCTTTGGGCATAGTTCCAGATTGCTTTCCAGAATGGTTGAATCATTTCACAACTCCACCAACAATGCATTAGTGTTCCCATTTTTCTACATCCTCTTCAGCATTTGTCATTTTCCTGTTTTGTCATTTTAGCCAATCTGACTGGTGAGATGTAGTACCTCAAAGATGTTTTGATTTGCATTTCTCAAATCAATAGTGATTTAGAGCATTTTTTCACATGCTTATAGGTGTATTTAATTTCTTCCTCTGAAAATTGCCTGTTCATATCCTTTGACCATTTATCAGTTGGGGAATGACTTGTATTCTTATAGATTTTACTTAATTCCCTGTATATTTTAGAAATGAGGCCTTTATCAGAGACACTGGTTGTAAAAATTTTTTTCCAGTTTCTCACTTCCCTCTTAATCTTGGTTATGTTGGCTTTGTTTGTACAGAAACTTTTCAATTTAATGTAATCAAAATTATTCATTTTGCATTTTGTAATGCTCTCTAACTCTTCTTTGGTCATAAAGTCTTCCCTATTCCATAAATCTGACAGGTAAACTATTCCTTGCTTCCCTGGATTACTTATAGTATCAACCTTTATACCAAGATCATGTACCCATTTAGACTTGATTTTGGTGTATGGCATTAGATGATGATCTATACCCAGTTTCTGCCATACTATATTCCAATTTTCCCAGCAGTTTTTGTCAAATAGTGAGTTCTACATTTATGCTTTCAATCCTATTATTAATATATAGATACCTCTGGATAGAAATATTAAACCTCATGTTTACTTCTATGTTTACAAATATGATCTAATTTTCACAGCATTATATACAGATAATTTCCCTTCGATATAACAAGTTAATATTTTATCTGTCTTCCTTTTATCTCTTCCCACCTAAGTGCCCATTTCTGTTACCTTTTCTATCCTGTCCCACTTTGCTCCCCTCTTCACCTGACTCTAAAATCCTTTAGGGCTCTGCAGGATTACCATGAAATTATAGTCTTCCGGAGGTATGTTACTGATAGTTCCATTATTACCTCTTTTTTATTAAGTCTTTCAAACTTGTGACTTCCTTGAAACATACATTGGCATTGATCTCAACATCCTACACCTTAGTAGACTGTTATTGTCAATAATTGTGACCAAAATCCATCCATCATTTGGTAGCCAACCTTCTGGTTATGAGCTTTCCCCCTTAGAATAAGGCTAGTTCCTGCACAACAGACCTTTTTCTCTATCCCCTCTTTTTCTCTTTCCCTCATTCTGTGTCTTTTTCTCTTTTCTCTTTCTTTTTATATCTTCTTTCTCCAGCTTCTCCAATTCTCTGTTACCTATTTCCCATGTCTTTTTTTTTCCATATCTTGTTTCCTAGAATTGGTTTTATTCCTGCTGCTTCTTAATCCTAGTACCCACTGTGTGATCCATAATAATGTATATTCATCTCTCCCATTTTTGTCTCTATCTTGACATTTACTACAGTTTCTTTCACTGTCTGAGATTTAAATTCCATCTTTGGTTCCTGGGCTGGACTTCTAATTGAGATGGGTTGAATCTCCATCCAACCTTTACCTCACCTTCCTCCATTCTTCCATCCACATGCATCCATAACTCCTTGTTCCCTGTTGGGATTTTTATTTCTCCTCTTTTGTGCTTTTGACATATCTGTCATGCACTCTAAGGCTTCCTATCCTTTAGTTGTAGGAGTGATAACGTCAGGATAATGATGATGATGATAGCACTAAGAAAGCAATAATAATAAAATTGTGTGCAGAAATAAAGGGATTCTTGGTAGTGATACAGGATCAGATCATTCCTATCAGAAACTAAAGAAAGCTTATTTTTTAGTAACCTATAATTATTGAGGAACAAGTCCCTTGATAAAGAATGGTGGAAATTGTAAAAACTGTTAACTAAAGATCACAAAAATTTTGCTCTGCTCACATACCCAGAAAGACCGAATCAAATACCCAGAATTACATGCTAGATACTAGCTATTCTTCATAAACTAAGAGATGACAAATCCTCACACTACATGAACTTCAAAATTATCCTTGAGAATACAAAAAATTGGACTGGAATCAGGTCATTATCACAGATAAGACTATTATCCATAACCATCCAGACATAATAATGACCCACAAAATTTGAGAATGCTTTTAATAGATGGCACCATGATAAATATGGATTCTCTCACTCTCTGGGTAATAAATGTAGTCCTTGGTACTTGCAGCTGACTTTCTAGGTGAAAAAAATAAAACCTCCCAAAATAAAGGGACCTAGCAATAAAAACTGATAGTCTTGTGGGTTTTATACTATATCTTAAAGTCATCTTCCTGTCTGCCACTGGTGTCATCTACAAGATGCTTTCTTTGAAGCTAAAGAACATGAACCTGCATACCAGTATTTTCATTCAATTACAAATGTACACATATATGTTATATACACACACATATATACATATATGTATATATGTATATATATATGTGCATGTATGTGTGTATATGTAGTATTTTGCGCATATAGTTTTTATTCACCAAATGCAAACTATATGAAAACAATAGCAGGATAGTGGTTTGATCTAGGGCCAACTCTCTCCAAACTCCATCAAACATTACAAAAAAATAGTAAAGTGCCTCTAGAGAGGTACCCACACTTATTTGGTCTACTGTCACCTTTAAAAAAAATTAGTCAGTGCCACCCTGGAAATCTTACAGACTAGGAAAGTCTCAGATTAATTGTAGAATTGCACTGGGGGCTACTACACCTTACCCTCTCCCTGCCCCACATCATTCCAGCTCCCTCTGGGGGATGGTATCATCCACATTGGGAACCTATGCAACAGAGCTCATATTTATACAATGTTTTGAGGTTTACAAACTTATTCCTTACAATATCCTCCAGTGTGGCTTAATGTAACAGCAACAGATTCAATATTTACGTTTGTGGCAAAATCATTTAGCCTCTCTGGGTGTCAGTTTCCTTATCTATAAAATGAGAATAACCATACCTCCTCTGCCTACTTCATGTTTTTTTTTTTCCTTTTTAGGAGAGAACTTTGCTAAACTGCAAAGTACCACCAAAATATAAATTATTGTCATTAAAGGCTGAAAAGATAATAAATTGCATTTCTGTACTGCTAAAAGTAGTATTATGCTCAATTTAAAGATGAATAAAAGGAGACCCACTTTAGCATACAGTTAAAAGTCAAGAAATAGACTGGAAATGAGCAAACAGCAGAAAAATATCCTGAGTATAGAAAGTTACTGCAGTGACAAGGAAGATCAAAACACACACTCAGAAGAAGACAACAAAGTCAAAACTCCTACATCCAAAGCCTTCAAGAAAAATATGAATCGGTCACAGGCTATGGGAGAACATGAAAAGGATTTTGAAAATCAAGCAAGAGAGATAAAGGAAGGATTGGGAGGAGAAATGAGAGTGATACAAGAAATTCATGAAAAAAGAATCAATAGCTTGAGGAGCTTAAAGGAGGCACTGAAAAATACTGAAGAAAACAACACCTCAAAAAACTGAATAGGCCAAATGGTAAAAGAAGCATACAAATCCAAATTAAGGGAAGAACTTCATAAACTGAGGCCAGAAAAGGTTAATGACTTGCCCATTGTCACACTGCAATGAGAAATCAGAACCATGACTCAAATGAAAGTGTCCTGACTTCAAATCCCAAGAACATTCTGCTAGTTTCTGTTGCCTCTCATGTAGTATGTACCACTCACTTTAGGATCACCCAAATTTTTAGTGTAGTTGTGCAACCCAAAGATGAAATAATTGGGCTTTTCCAAGTAGAAGATCTGTGAAATTGAATGGTTGAGAAGCAGATGTGTATATTGTACTTTCTCTCCTGAAGCAATGTAGCATGGTGGATAGGACACTGGACTTGGAGTCATAGTACCTTATAGGACAGCATGGAATTCAATGTCAGCAGTAATACTTACTAGTTTATGAGACTTTGGGTGAGTCACCCTTCCTGAGCCTAAGTGTCCTTATCTTTAAAACAGATGATGATATCCATTTCATATGATTCCAATTAAGAAATAACTTTGCAATATTTAAAGGATTTAACAAATGAATTATGATTAGCAGACTGATTCTGGACAAGCTGGTTCATCATGGTATGTCCTGTCCTGTGAATTCTCTTTTTTGGGGGGTTAGAGGGCAATGGGGTTAAAGGACTTGCCCAGGCTCACATAGCTAGTGAGTGCCTGAGACCAGATTTGGACTAATTCCTCCTGCCTCCAGTGGTAGTGCTCTATCCACTGCACTACCTAGCTGCTCTTCTATTAATTCTTTATTACCTTTTCACTTGCCTTGCCCCAGCTAAATCATCCCACAACTTCTGAACTCCTTATTGCTTCTTACCGTGGGCAAGATCTCAGAGATCAGTCATTCATAGAGCTGTGCATATGTAACAGATTCTCACCCTACATTATTACCAAATGAGCTCATTTGCCAGCACCAACTTTAAAGTTCCTATTCAACTGTAGTGTTTTTTTGCATGTGTATAGGCATGATTATAGTGGTGGTGATGATTCTCTTTAATTTCTCACATAGATCATGCCCATGTTTTCCAGCTGCCTTTTGAAGAAGGAACGCTAGAAAGACTTCATGTCTCATATGCAAACATGTTTTTGAGGCAACATTGTGTATTGGAAAAACTGCAGGGAAGGAGAGGATAAGAATTATTAAGTGCCTATTGTATGGCAGAAACTGTGCCAAGTACTATACAAATATTGTTTCATTTATTGTCACAATACCCCTGGGAAGTAGGAGTTATTAACCCCATTTTGTTGTTCAGTCCTTTGTAGTCATGTCTGACTCTGTGACCCCATTTGAGATATTCTTGGCAAAGTTGCTGGAGTTATTTCCTTCTTCAGCTCATTTTACAGATGAAGAAACTATGGCAAACAGGGTTAAATGACTTGCTCAGGGTTACACCACTAATAAGTGACTGAGGCCAGATTTGTACTCAAGAAAATGAGTCTTCCTGACTCCAGGTCCAGCATTCTATACACTGTCCCACCTACTTACCCAATTTACAGGTGAGGAAACTGAGGCAGACCAGGATTAAGTTGCTTGCTTAAAATCACACAACTAGGAAATATATGAGGCTAGATATGAACTCAGAGAGTATATTAACCACTGTGTTCTCTAACTGCCTCTGAATTTACAGTCACAATGCTAGGATTGTTAGCTGACTTTTACCTCCTATATGACCTTAGGTAAGTCCCTTCACTTTGGGCTTCTTATTTAATCATCCTTAAAGTTTAAATATCAGGCTTTCTTACAGGAGAGTCTGAAATATCATTTTATCTTTATGAAAATGAAAACTCCCAAATACCTTGTCTTCAGTTACACCCCACAATTTGCTACTCAATGTGTACCTTCTGTCATGGTCACTCATCTCTTATTCTTCACATGCTAATAGGAAGAGATTCACTAAAGTTTTAAGACAGTTGGTCAGACCAGAGAACTTCTCAGATGCTTTCCAACTCAGAAGGGCTAAAGGCCTCCTGAATCCATCTCTAAACTTTTGATCACTTGTTTTCATCTCAGAGTCTCAACTTGTTCTCTTTAATGTTAATACTAACAAAAATAAAAATAAGAGACATTTATACATTGATTTAAAATTTAGTTATTGTTCATGAGTCTTCGTGACTCCTTGTAGGGTTTTCTTGGCAAAGATACTGAAGTGGTTTGCCATTTTCTTCTTCAGTTCATTTTATAGATGAAGAAACTGTGGCAAAGAAGTTTAAGTGACTTGCCCAGAGTCACACAGCTGATAAGTGTCTGAAGCCAGATTTGAACTCATGAAGATATCATCCTGATTCCAAGTCCAGTGCTCTATCCATGGCACTACTCAACTGCCTGCTTTTAAGTTTAGAAAATGTTATATAAACATTGCCTAATTTGAGCTTCTCAGTCCTGATTATAGTGTCATGCAGATGCTACAGTTATCATTATTTCCATTTTATGGATGAAGCTCAGAGAGGTTAAGTACTTTGCCTAAAGCTACATATCTAAAAAGAATCAGAAGGCTTCCGAGTTCAGCACTACCTTACTCTGGAGATCTGACCTGGATTTGAAGGGTTATTTTACTTAAAGCCAGAAGAAATCTGAAATATCATCTTGTCCAAGCACCTTGTTTTCCAGATGGACCCAGATTGTGCTCATTCTATGAGAGAGCCCCTAGCTGTTTATGTGTATCTAAACCTGGGTTGTTTGTTTCTTTTTTGAATAGTGGAGCATGACTCACAGATATTCTACTTGTGGATGGGGAGTTGTCCTCTTCCCCTGGCTGCTTCATATGGCTGAATGTTGGGGAATGGGAACAGTCTAATTTTGTTTTACAGGTATTCTATCCAATCTGTGGCTTACTTACCCAACCCAGTTGCATTTATATTTCCAAGAGTAATCAGTCGTTGCAGTAGCTAAGCAACACGAATGAAGAGACTCTCCTGGAGGTCTTGTTATCCTACTGAGTGTTTTTTTCCAAAGTACATTTGCACTAAGATTGAAGCAAATGTCAGCATGGATTTTATTGGTTCATCAGCTCCACTGTCAACATCATGGAAAATGAATGTAAATGATGCTGAGCCCTTTACCTTCTTCTTTACCATATTGTGCATTCTCTGGGCAAAGAAACGGGGTCTGTCAATGGAGAGTAGTACCTTGGCACTCATTCATCAAAATGGCAGAAATCCAGTCACCAGATGTGACTTGGGGCATTGGGTTTGTTTTCAGAATCACCACTGGATCTACCTGCTCCCTGGATGATGGGAGATGTTCAAAGAAAATTGAACTCATGCGACCTTTACTGGCTGCTGCCTATGATTTGAGGAGGTCTGAAACAGTCAGTGTATGTCAAATAGGGACAGGCAAACCTCAAGAAGTTTGGATGATTCTCAGCTTCTCATTCAAATACTGCTTAGATTGTCTTCTATCCTGCTACCCTACTTCCATCCTCACCTCCCAGTAAATATGGCACATCTTTGTTTTTGCTAGTTTAAAGTTCCCAAATCCACTGAGGGTGATTTAGTGACTACTTCCCATTGGTTTAAGTAAAGGCCTTATTTAATTTGGACAGTTCCCTTGGGAATTTGCAGAAAACTAGATGAAAACACATAGAAGTTCAATGTTTGGCCTAAGGCCATAGAACTGGAACTGAAAGCTAGTCTTCCTCATTCAATTTAATTGAATTTAACAATTTTTTTTAAAGGATGCACTATGAAAAACACATAATGCTAGGCAGATGGGATGCAAAGCAAGAAAAAAATAATAGTTTCAGCCCTCAAGAAATTTACATTCTACTAAAGGATATAATGTGTGCAGAGAGCAATGGGTCTATGCTAATTTCAGGAGGAAGAGAACACTAACAACTGAGTTGGGGATAGGATGGTCAGGAAGGCTTCTTGTAGGAGGTGACACCCGATCTGAACCTTGAAAAAAGTTAAGAATAGAGATTCCCCAAATTTTGAAAGTTCCAAGCATATGGGACAGGGAATGTATTTCATGAATGGGGGTAAGGATTGTGTTCCAAGTCTTAAAATACACAGGTTTGTAAAATGGTATATCCCATTCAGGGAAGAACTAATAGAACACTCTGGCTAAAATCACGGAATATCAAATAAGTCCAGGAAAGCACATAGGGATAAAATGCAGCGGATCTTAAGAGGCTAAACTGATGATTAAAGCAAAAGTTAACATAGATCCTTTTGACTCATCACCTTCACTGCAAACTTCAGAAAAATGCATGTAAATTATATAGACCTCAGTCTTTTATCCTAGAAGCAATCCAGAGTCACTGAAGGTTTTTTGTTTGTTTGTTTGTTTTTGTCACAAAGCAACATATGTTGATTTCTAAGGATTATTAGCATGGTAACTCGTTGGGTAATAGAATAGAGGGAGAAAGGGTTTGAAGTAAAGAACAGTTAGGCTGGCTGGATGTTCATGTTGTGCTAGGGATTCTTGCTGAGGCATACATTATACTAGATGCCCTCTGAGTTCTTTTCCTTCTCTAAATTCTGTTACTTTGTGACTGCTATTTTGTAACTTTATAGCCAATGCTATGTAGAATCTGGTACTCAGTAGGTATTTAACGTATGTCCATTCATTGAACGGAAGTTATTCCATCATAATCTATGAGCTAAATATGCTAGAAAATACTTTTTTAGTTTGTCAGTAACTCACCAGAAAATTCAGCTGACATTTTCTTTTGCCTGTGTCCTTTTTCTTTTCATAGATTCTACATAATAATGACAATGAACATAATAATAACCCAAAACTGTATGGAACTTTTCTGTACTTCTGCCTAAAAAAATCAACTGAAAATCAAGTCACCATAACCAACGAATCATAAATGACATCTGTTATTGTATATTAGACCTAGAGACAGATACTCATAACTTTTGAAGATGACATGATTTATTTCCTTAAATCAACCACCTGAATGAAGAAAATAGGATGAGTGATTTTGTACAAACACCAAAAAAGACAACAATGCATATATATCAAAGCATACACATGCATATAGATGTATAGAAATATACAGATAAGCAAACTCAAACCTGTGTCCACTGGAATTTTGCTATGTTTCCCATGCAGAAATTGTCTGATTTTCAAACGGAACTTTTAGATGACTTGCCTAAGTGCAGAGAAAAGAATATGTTGTTTTAAAAGAAACAATATCGATTTGAAAACAACATAAACCAGTGAAAAAGTCCAACACATACATGGGATTGAAAAATAGTGTTGAAATAAAGTTATAAAAGGTTAGGTCATCTAGGTCAAATTTCCATGCATTGAAGGAATTACCTCAAAAAGTTTATAGTATCTAAAATGTTTATTTTTAAACCTTGAACCATATTCAGTCTAAAACTTGTGTCTTCTCTACTGCCCGGCATAGTTCTCAGCACAAAATAGGAACTTAATAATTGTTATCCATAATCTATTGATTTTGAATTTATATTTTTATGTACTGGTCTATGTATAGTGTATGTTTTCTCTCTTTTTAAAATGTAATTTCCTTGAAGCCAGAGAATGTCTTTTAATTTTCTTTATATCCCTAGTGCTTAGAATAGTGGCTGACAAGTTAAGTGTTTTAAAAGTGTTTGTTGTGGATTTATAGTAAGTGAATAAATGAACAAATGAAAATTCCTGATAGACATGCTAACATGCTCTGCTTGTAAGCTTCTAGTGATGGGAGATATCATTACTTAATAAATCAAATCATTGCAATTAAGAACAATTCTAATTGTAATTATGTTCTTCCTTATTTTGAGCAGTAATATATTTACTTTATTGATTATCTGGTACTATACTAAATAAGTGCAATCTATTTCCTATATTATATATCTCTGTGCATTTGGAGATACCTGTCATATTCTCTTAAAGGCTCCCTTTTTGCAGTAAAATATAGCCATTTCCTTCAACTGGCTCTCATTTTTCATAGTTTTGAATGCCCTCCTCATCCTTTAGTCATTTCTGGATGAGATCCAATTTGATAATATCCTTTTTAAGTTACAGCTTTTAGTATTGACCACAAGACTCCAGAAGTGATCTGATCAGGAAAGAAGACAGTAGGATTTTTATATCCTCCCCCCACCCCCAACCTTGGACACTAAATTTGCATTAATATATCCTAAGATCATAGTAGTATTTGGGGGGTGGGGCGAGGAACAATCACACCATGCTACTAATTCAAATTGAATCTATAACTGATACAGAACCTTGGCTTTTTTTATATGAACTACTGCTAAGTCATGTTATCATCCATACTTCCCTTTTATTCTCGTTCATTTGTTTGACTTTTGGTGTAAAATTTTACACAAACACACACATATACACATACAGACATGCACATATATTCTATTATTTTGAATTTGGCATATATTAATATTTCCATTTATGAAGAAAAAGCAGGTTTTACTTGAAACATCAAAAAAATATTTTGTGGATCTTGTTTTTTAAAATATGCGATAAATGTTAGTTACAAAGATATCCTGCTTGTCAGTCAATGTTTTCCTCCATTCTCTTTGGTACAATTTTTTAAAGTGCTTCTTTGATTTTTTTCTTCCCTTTTCTTTTTTTGTTATCACTGTCATTACCCTCCCATCTGTCAATTATAACTCTCCCTCAATAAATCCCTTCCTTATAAGAGGAATAGTAGTATTCAGCAGGCTTGCTATTTTGGGGTGGGGGTAGGGGAAAGATGAGGAGAAAAGTTGTAACTCAAAAAAATAAAAGAATTATCATGAAAAAAATTTAAGATAAACTTAAAAAAAGAAAACAAAATAAATAAATTCTGAAGGAAAGGAAAAAATAAACACAAGAAAATGTTGAAAAAGAGATCCTATTGTATATGGTTTCACATTCAGATTTAAGAATTCATTCATATTTAGTCAAGTTTATGTGATAGCAAATAAAAAAAATAAGAGGAATAGTAAAGCAAAAAAAATAAAGTCTTATAAACGTAATTCATTAGTTCTCCAACAAAAAGATAGAAGTGTTTTGTCACCAGTGTTCTGTAGTTCAAATTGGTCATTGCATTGATCAGAGTTCTTAAGTTTTTGAAAACCATGTTCCATGGTTTGTGAAAATTGAATAGTTATCTTGATTCATCACTCTGCATCAGTTCTTAGAAGTAATCTCAGGTTTCTCTGGATCCATCCCTTTTGTCATTTCATACAAGAAAATATTATTTCATTTGCTGTTGTTTTTCAGTCTTTCAGTAGTGTCTGACTCTTTATGACTCCATGTACCATAGTATTCCAGGAGCTTCTATCCTGCTCTATCTCTCAAAGTCTGTCCAAGTTCATGTTCATTGTTTCCATGACACTATTTCTCCATCACATTCTTTGCCATCCTGTTTTCCTTTTGACTTCAATCTTTCCCAACAATAGAATCTTTTCAATGAATTTTATCTTCTCATTATATTAAGTTTCAGTTTCAGAATTTGACCATCCGGTAAATAGCTGGAATTAATTTCTTTAAGTATTGACCAATTTGATCTCTTTCCTGTGCAAGGTACTCTCAAGTCTTTTGTAGCACTGTATATTATCATATGACATAATTTGTTCAACCATCTCCCAATTGATGGATATCGCCTTAGTTTCTAGGTCTTTGCTTTAATGAAAAATGTTAATTTCTACATTTTTATATTTATGATTCCTTTTTCACTCTTTTATCTCTTTGAATAGTTCCCTAATTAGAAATTCTGAAATTCATCTATCTGACCACAACTTCCTATCATTTTACCTCTCCCTATGCTTCATTCCTAAAATGATCCATTACCATCAACAAGGTATTCCTTCAACAAATTCTTCCACCCCTCAATACTTTCTCAGCTCATCACTAGTGCTCTGATTTTACTTTCTGCACTCTCCAGTCTCATCCCAGTGTTTAGCCATTTCAATTCTATTTTGCTGTCTGTTCTAGAATCTTTTGCTTAATTGTGTTATCACCATTCATCTTTTGCCAGAAGCATCCTTGGATTACTCCCATTACTCTGCTCCTGCTCATCAACCACTGAACTCATCTAGAGGAAATCTGACAACTGGGCTGATTAAGTATAATATAAATTCATATTATCTAGCCTCAACTGAACTTGCACTGTCACAAGATAGTCCTTTTATTGCTGCCTAATTGATTTACTGTCTCAGTCCCTACAGAAGGTATTCCAAAATTTCTCTTCACTCCTCAGGCCTCCAACGCCCCTAATTCTTCTCTCAGCTGAGGTCTCAGCTTTTTTCTTTAAGGAGAAAATTGAGGACATTAGATAGGAGATTCTTCTCTTTTTCTCTTCTCAAAATTCCAGGAACATCATCTTTCTCCTCCTTTCTTTCAGTTTCTAAGAAAAAGAAGTCCTTTCTCAGGCCAACATTTTTTACATGTGAATTGATCCCACCCCACCTACTTCATCAGATTACATTTTAACTACTCTCATCTCAAAAATATTTTTACCTCTTCCTGCTGAATCCTTCCTATCATCTTCAAATTTTTCTTGGTCCCCTGCCTTAAAAACCTCTACTCTACCTTACCATTTCTTCAAGCTACCATCCTATATCTCTCCTCTTTTTCTCAGTTATACTTCTTGTAAAATCTGTTTATATGTACTGTCTCTACTTCTTTTCTTTTCACTATCTTCTCAGCCCTTTGTAATATGACTTTTGACCTGGTCACTCAATTGAAATTGCCCTCTCTAAAGTTATCAAGGATCCCTGAATTGCAAAATCCAATGACCTTTTCCTGGACCTTAATCCTTGAATTATCTTCATTGGACACCGTTGATGACTCTTACTGGATACTCTCCCTTTCTTGGATTTCCCTATGACTACTCTATCCTGATTTTCCTCTTATCTGTTTGACTGTTCCTTCTCAGTTTCTTCTGCTGGCTCATCATCTATATTATACCCCTTTATAGTAAATGTTCTCCATCCTTTCTCCCTCTTTGTAATCCCATAATTTTAACTGTTATAGCTTTGCAAATGACACAAATAAATATTTTTGAATGTATGCACAGTATGTACATAAGGAATAAAGTTAATGTATACATGTATATACTGAGTGTGCCAAAAATTTTAGTGTAGTTTTAAGCTTTAGAGCTTTGATTATTTAAAACTACATTAAGACATTTTGGGACACTCTCTATATATGTATATACATTTATAACTACATTTAGATGTAGATATCCCCTATGTTCCTCTAGAGTTTCAATCCTATTATCACTAATTGCCTATTGGATATTTCAGACTGGTTGTCCTGGTATAATGGTAATGGAATTTGGAGTTGCCCCTGTATTGGCTTGGTTTTTGGGTGGAGTGTTAAAACCCAAATCTTGTGAATTCCACTTGTGGGATGGACTTGTTGATGTGAAGAGAGAGGACTGAACTGGGAGGAGCCATGAATTGGGAGAGAGGCTCAACTTGAGAAAGGCCAGAAGGACTTTTGTGAGAGCAGTTTCCAGTATGGAGGAGCCCGAGTCGCTGAGAGAAAGACTGCTGAGAGCCCATGGGAACTGCCCAGGACTTTTGAGAACTGCCACCTGGAGCTGCCAAGAACTGAGGAGGCATGGCTGTGATGCCGGTATTTTGTCTGTCTGTTTTGATGTTGTTTTGCCAGAGTCACCCACTGCTGAAGGACAGTGCTGCTATTGTAGAGGCCCTGAAGGAGGATTTTCCTGTTGCGTGTTTACAGAAATCCTGGAGGAGCGCCTTGCTGATGTTTTCAGGGGTTCTGTGACTGTTCTACAGGCAGAGAGTGACTTGATGAGGACAATGGCTATGGCTTTGTTGAGCCTTGTCTCCCCAGGAACTGAGATTGCTGAGGGCTTGCCTTCAGTGAAGATGAAAGAAAGG
>CM053581.1:162041454-162068690 GCA_028627135.1 Pseudochirops cupreus
GATATCTTAAATCTTGTTGTAACTTAAGGGTGGATGGCCTTTTGTGCTCTCCTGCCCCTTTTGAGATTCAGGGGTGGGAAACCTTTGGCCTTTTTGTGCTCTGTGATTGACCAAATGAATGTACTTTGTTTATGGTTGGAGACTAATCTCCATTTGCGAAGAGACATTGACTGACTAAATAAATGTACTGCCAGGAGTGGGCTACTTTGACTAATGTACTGGGCAGGGGTGGGATACTTGGACCTTGATACTTTGCAATTGAATTGAGAACTTACTTGATGATTGGAAACTGATCTCCATTTGAAAAGAGACTTTGACTGACTAAATGAATATACTGTCTAGGGGTGGAGTAGTACCTGGATTGAATTGAGAACTTATTTGCTAAATGAATGAGTTATACTGTATTTTGACTTTCAAGTTACACTGTATTTTGACTTTCTCTGTTCTGTGAATGTTTGCTGAACAAATGGGGTTTGCTATGCTGGTAATCCAAACCTTGGAAGCTGCCTTTGCTTGGCATTATACCTGGAGACTTCTTAACTCAACATATCCAAAACAGAACTCATTTTTTTTTTAAAACAAACTCTCCCTCTTCCAAATATCCCTATTTATTTCAAAGGCAACACCTTCCTTCTAATGTACTTTCAGCCATATTCTTTTACTCCTCACTTTCCCTAAACCCACATAACTAATTAGTCACCAGCTCTTGTTTTTTGGACTTTCATGACATCTTCTATGATTGACCCCTGTTTTTGACTGACAGCTGCTACCTTAGCTCAAGTCTTCATCACCTCTCTCCTAGATCATTGCAACAGGCTCCTAGTTAGTCTCCTTGTTTCTAATCTCTCCTCAATCCATTTCATCCTGCACAATGTTGCCAAAGTCACTTTCCATAAGTACCAGTAGGACCATGTGATTATACTTAATTCTAGTGGCTTCCTATTGACTCTAAGATCAAATATAAATTACTCTGTTGTGCCTTTAAAGTCTTATATAAACTGGCTCCAACCTATTTTTATGAATACCTCAGATATCACTCCATCCATCCAAACTGCTCTTTTCTTTATTTCTCTTAAAACACCTTTCATTTATCATCTCTGTACCTTTGTATTATCTATTCTAGATGCCTGCCATGCATTTCCTCCTGACTTCTGCCTAATCTTCCTTTAAGAAGCAGCTCACACGACTACTGCTTTGTTAAGACTTTTGTGATCTAACCACTAATATTCTTTCTCTCAAACTGCCTTATATTTAAATGAATGTATTAATGCTATATTTGTATATGTGCTTTTTATCTCAAGTATTAGAATATGTCATTTTCATATGAGAATTTATGCATTCTTTCTTCTTGTCCCTCCTGTACCTAGCACTGTACTTGGCATATACATAGTAGGTACTTGATAAACAGTTCTTGATTGGTTGGTTGATTGATTCGGGACATAGGCTCAAAAGCATTATTTTTGGATCAAAAGTTGTGCAAAGGTTAATCATATTTTAAATATTGTCTGAAGTTACATTCTGGAATGGTGGAACAAATTAATAGCTCCATTAGCAGTTCATTAGTGTGTCCATTGACCAGAGCTCTTCCAACAATTGTCATTCACTTTTTCTATCATAAAATTTTTTGTCAAGGTAATGAGTATGAGATGGAACCTAAGAATTGTTTTTACCTTATTATTAGTGACTTACAACATTTTTCCCATATACATGTTGATAGCTTTGATTTCTTTCCTTGGAAACTGACTTTTTTTTATCCTTTGACCATTTAGATTTTGGAGAATGGCTCTTGTTGTTATATAGTTCATCTATTCCCACTTATCTTGGTTATCAGACCTTTACCTGAGAAAAAATTCAGTAAATATTTTGTCCTAATTTTGGTTTTTTTTTTTGCCTTTTAAAATTTTACCATCATTGACTTTTGTTTGTATAACAGCTTTTTTTATTTTTCATAATCAAAATTATCAAATTTTCTCCTAAAATCTGTTCTATAACATTTAGTTAAAAATTCTTCCCTATGTGTCATTGTGCCAGAGATTTTCCTTCCCTACTCCTCTGATTTGTTTATGAAGTAATGATTAATATTTAGATCTTCTAACCATTTTTAGATCATTGTGGCACATGGCATAAGGTCAGGGTATTAACTTAATTTTTGTTGGATTATTTTTTCAGTTTTTCCACCAGTATTTTTAAATGTAACTAGAAGTAATATGCCCAAATTTGAAGTCTTTGTTTTTATAGAACAATATGCTACTGTATCCATTTACTTCTGAAAGATCTTATGTTCCTAAATCTACAATATGTATAAATTTTCTTAACTTTTAACCAGAATCTTTTAGTTTTGATGACTTTTTCTATAATATAGTTTGAGATCTGGTACTTTTAGGTCCCCTTTTTTCTTCTTTTTAGAAACAAATATTTTGCTTAAAATTAATGATATTTTGTTTGTCCATTTGAATTTTAGTATTTTTTCTAGCTCTGTAAGTAACCCTTTGGCAGATTAATTGGCATAATACTAAAATTAATTGAAGTAATGTTATCATATTTATTGTATTGGAATGTCTGAACCATGTACTAGTTAGGCACTAGTTAGTACTTCTCTAATTATTTCAGTGTGTCTTTATTTCTCTAAAGTATTTTGTAGCTGTATTCACCATAATTCTCATTTTTTTTTTTGGTAGTTTGGCTTTCATGTATTTTCTGCATTCTGCAGTTATTTTAAATAGAACTTTTTCTCCAGTCTCTTCCTTTTGAGGTTCATTGTGATGTACTGAAACACTGATGATTTTGGTGGGTTTATTTATGTTTTTCTGCAAAGGCTTTTTTCCTTGAATGTTTTGTTTATGTGGATTTATTTTATATCCCATGGCACTGCTGAAGTTATTAATTCTTTTAATTTTAGTAGAACTTTTAAGTTCTTTAAGTAGAATGTTATATCATCTGCAAAAATAATGAATTTATTTCCTTCATTCATATGTTTATTCTCACTATTTTTCTCGACATTATTATGAATAGCATTTCTGGAATATGATATATGCTTCTTTCTAGAACAAGAGTGTATTTGTATATATGTATGTCTATGTTGATATCAGTCTCCATCTCTCTGCCTCTGTCTCTCTGCCTCTGTCTCTCTGTCTCTGTCTCTCTCTGTCTCTGTCTCTCTGTCTTCTCTCTCTCTCCCCCTCTCTCCTTCCTCTCCTCTGAGAATACATCTATGTCTTTCAAATATAATACAAACACTATTTTCTGCAGTAAGCCTCTCCTGATACTACCCCCACCCCAAACCGCTGGTGCCATTCCTTTATAACTAACATACACACATGTATACATATACACATATCTATATGTATGTGTATATGTATGTGCATGTGTATGTGAATGTGCATGTTGTGCATATGTATTATGTGTATACATGTGTATACACACATATGGAGAGGGAGAGAAAGAGAAAGTGTTGTCTCTCTCATTAGAATATAAGCTCTTTGTGAGCAGGAATTATTGCATTCTTTGTACTTCTATTCCCAGCAACTAACATAATATATGATACATAGTAGATGCCTGATAAATATGTATGAATTTATCAGTTGATATTATCACATAATTGTGGTGATAATAGACATCATTACTTTACCTGAGAACTAAATGGAAAGTCTTCTAGAAATTCTCCAATGCATACAATATTTGTTCTTGGCTTGAAATAGAAATAATTATATTAACTTAAGGTCAGTTTATTCCTATTTTAAAAATTATTTTAAATATAATCGGTTATTGCATTTTGTTGAAAGCTTTCTCTGCATTTACTTAATCATGTGATTTTTATTTTTAGTTATTGACAGGAATTATTATGTTTATAGATTTCCTAACATTGAACCAAACTTCTATTCTGAGTTTAAATACAATCTGGCCATAGTGTTTTAGATTTAAAGTATATTTCTGTGGCTTCTTTGAAAATTTTTATTCAATGTTTTAAACATTTATTGTGTCTCCCCATGGTTGAGATTATCATGGTTGCATTTGCTCTCTTAGAGAGAATTTTGTAGAAATTCTTTTTCTATTTTGGGAAACATTTAATCAAGTTCTGAATGATTTTTTGAATATTTGATAGAATTCGTGTGTAAGTCTATTTTGTTCTGGGTTTTTATTTCTTTCCTTTGGTAATTTATTTATAGCTTGTCTTGTATTTTTTTAGTTTTAATTATTTGAATTATTGGTATTTTGTACTTTTGCAAACATTTATTGATTTTATTTGTTTTCAATCTCAATGGCACAGTAAAATTCTCACATTTTAAAATTTATCCTTAGTTGTTCTGAACTATCATTTTGCATTTTTGCTATTGGTAATTTGATTTTCCCTTTATCTTTTACAATCAGATTATCTAGGAGTTTATATATTTTATTGTCTTTAAATCAGTATTTAGTTTAATTTATCAATTTGGTGATTTCTTTTGCTTCCAATTTTGTTAATGTCTGTGACTTTCAAAATTTTTGTCATTTAGTTTTTAA
This sequence comes from Pseudochirops cupreus, assembly GCA_028627135.1. NCBI lineage: Eukaryota > Metazoa > Chordata > Mammalia > Diprotodontia > Pseudocheiridae > Pseudochirops > Pseudochirops cupreus. The sequence continues at coordinate 162,045,955 of CM053581.1, forward strand.
AACTATGTTGGTTCTCTAGCCAGCCCTTTTTCACAAACAGTAAGTTGACTCCCATACTTCTTAATGTAAAGCTTTATGGTTTTCACATGTTGAAAAAATGCCTTCTATTACCAATGGCTAATTATAGTCTTATGGTTTCTGAAGCCTTGAAGGAGTTTATTGAAGATGCAAACTTTATTGTGACTTTTAGGAAACGAAGATGCAGCAAACAAGGAAGTTAGCATGTCTCCAAATCAAGGAAAAATAGGGACTTTTCCTCCTATCATAATTATTCATTGAGAGCAAAGTCCATATTGTATTTGTTTTTGTGTGCCAAACATTTAGCACAGTACCTTGGTACATAATAGGTATTTATATAGGCAAACCTTATATGTCAAATGTAATAATTATGATAGTTCTTATTGTTTATACAAGTTTGATGAATGAATGAATGAAATTTAGAAAGGAATGAAATTTTTGTGACATTTAGAATTGACTTGTGTTTGTTTTGAAGGAAATATAAAAGGGCTCTTGCTCTTTCCTTCTTAATATGCTGAAAGCTATAGCTATAAATAATACCTTACATCTATATAGCAATTTAAAATTTACAAAGTATTTGGCATATATTATCTTATCTGATTCTCCCAATATCCCTATAGGAAGGTAAAGCTAAAGAGTTTATTATGTGACTGATAAGAACCTGAGTATAAGAATAAGAAATAACTTTAGAGATAATCTATCTAATGTTTTCATGTTTTTATGCAAGGTAATTGAAGATAAGACAGGCCATTTGACTTTCCAAGACCACACTGTTAGTGAAATAGTTGGTACTAGAATCCAGGGTTCTATATAAGTCAAGACCCCTTTCCATTTACTAGGCTATGCTGTTATTCCACACACACACACACACACACACACACACACACACACACACACAGTCAGTGACCAATTATTTTTAAATATGAGTAATAGGTAACCCAAAGTCATAGGCTTAAAATTCCTTAATACATTAATCTAAATAATGCTTTATGGTTTAAAAAGGTTTTTTTGAATTCATTTTCTTATTTGATCCTCACAACTATTCTGTGATTTACTATAGGTAACATTATCCCTCTTCATAGTTAACATTATCTCTCTTTATAAATGAAGAGAAATTTGGATAGCCGTGATGACACAGATAGCAATCATCAGATACAGCATTCAAACATACCTCTTCCTGACTCTACATATAGTATTTTATCTATTTCCATATAGGGAATGCTGCAAGTTCATATCATCAAGGGTCCTTAAAAGTTTTCCTCCTTCTTTTTGAGTATAGAGATGGGTAAGTAGAATTTATGATTTCGTTAGTGTGTGTATTTCTTCCAATGAGACGGATTATTCTAACTCATCTATATCTGTTCACAGAAGGAAGTTTTGTGAATGTACTTCCACAACTTCATTGTGATGTGCAACTTCTAATTCTTTTGACAATGCCTAGATACCAGTTCAGTGTGTAGTTGTAATGTTAATAAATTGTTAATGGAATGAGAAGATATTTCTTGCCGATTAATAGGCCTATGTGACCTACTTTGAGTCTGAGTCACATGAAGCCTGTGGTGGGAGGAGCTTGTCAAATGGGTGGAGCAGGAAGTGGGAGAGTGAGCTACTGCTGAAAGAGTGAGGAGGCAAAGACAGGCAGAGTAGCTAACATGGGTGAGAGGGGCATTTTGCCTAAGGTAGCTTGATTGTGGTGAGGCCTAATGGAGGGAAGGCTTAGGGATGGTGTTATTTCCGGCACTGGTAATATGTACCAACTTCTTTATTACCATGGTGGATTTGGCTTTCTGGTATATGAAGAAATTTCTTGGTTTTGTCTTTGAAGAAGAGAGGCTGTTACATCTTGTAATTCAAACCTCAAAATACACCTGCATATTCATAGTGGCTGCTGTGGGTATCACATTGGCCATGTAGTAGGATATCTATTGATTATCCCTCACTATGTGACCCAGCTCAGTTCATCTCTATTTAATGCCTCTTTGTTGTTCCAGTTAAAATGCATTAGCCACATAGGGTATCATACCCTTACCCACTGGTGCTTTGCCCAAAGGAATGTAAATTTTGATCTCTGAAACCTCACAATATATCTTGGGATTTATGGACTAGATTTCTTTCTTAAGGACCATACCTTAAACCCAAAGCACTCTGGTTTTCATTGATTGGCCAACAGTAAGTAGAAACCACAATTATTATTTGGGCCCTGGTTGTTCCCAGTGAATAGCAATTATTTCTGTTTTGGCCAGAAACCCTGAGGGTCTTCCCCTCCCAGATTGACTTTTTTTTTTTATTAGGTAAAAGAGGTCTTTCTTTACCTCATTTCTTACCTAGCCTTAATCACTGAATGGATTTTGTCTCATTCAGACTGAGACCTGGGAAAGACGTTAGCTTAAAAAGGTCAAGGTCTCCCACTGGATCAAGGGCCATCTCCAGTCATTTTGATTTATATATTGCTACTGGACCAAGACAGCAACAAAGGAAAAAGTGAGTCAGGTGACTGCACAGCACTCCCTCACTTAAGTCTAATTCACCTGAAAGTAATGACATCACCTTCCTGATGTCATGGTCCTCTTTGAGAATGAAGGACAAACAACAGCAATAAGATGTAATATGAATGTGAGCTGTTATCATGGCATTGGATTCTTACAACCACTTTATACCATAAGAAACAAAGTGGGTAATATCCCCACTAGGCATATAAGAAAAGTGAGGCTTACAGATATGAAGACACTTTCTAAGAGGTAGTATTGGTAGAATTTGTACCCAGGCCTCTTCTGACTCTAAGCCCAACAGTCTTTCCTACTCAATTTAATCTTTCTTAACATGAAAAGAAACAGGAAACTGACTCCCTTTTCCTGAAAAGACCTAATTTTGATTAGGAGATTTACTGGGCTTATGCCCAAAGGAAAAGATATTGCATATAAGTGAACTAGTATAGAAACAGTTTAGGACTGTCCAAATTATACAAGATTTTGCACAGACAATCCCTTACCCACACAGCTGCCACCTCTTCTCTTCTGAACTGTTTCGCTTCTTCCTTTTAATCATTAGTCAGAACTTATATCCCATATGAAGGCCTTTCTGCCTATGGAATTTGTGTGTATCTTTGCATGACTGGATTTTTGAATATATACATATATATACATGTATTATATAAAGACATGTACTTTGTATACATTAAATATATAATGTAAATTATATAGCATGTATACATGTATATATTGATACATATATACATTCATCCATTTGTGTTCCTTCATTTATTTATCCCTTTGTCCATCCATTTTTTTAGCTACCTTCTTCTCTGTTTTATTATCATCATTCATTTATCTATTTATCTGTCTGCCTGTCTATTCATTCTTTTGTTTGGATTCTCCTTATCTACCAGAAAGAACACATTAGGTTCCCATAGGGGTGGTGACTTCTACTTTCAAGAACCCTAATATGTGGAGAACAGAGAAATTTATGACCAAAAAACAGATAGAGAACATTAAGAAATGCAAAATGGATAATTTTGATTACATTAAATTGCAGTTTTTGCACAAACAAAGCCAATGCAACCAAGATTAGGAAGGAAGCAGAAAATTGGGAAAGAAATTTTTACAACTTGTGTCTCTGATAAAGGTCTCATTTCTAAAATACATAGAGAACTTAGTCTAATTTATGAGAATACAAATCATTCCCCAATTGATAAATGGTCAAAAGATATGAATAAGCAATTTTCAGAGGAAGAAATTAAAGCTATCTATTGTAATATGAAAAAATGCTCTAAATTATTCTTGATTAGAGAAATGCCAATCAAAACAACTCTGAGGTTATACATCACACCTATCAGATTGACTAACATGACAAAACAGGAAAGTTATAAATGCTGGAGAAGATGTGGGAGAATTGGAACACTAATGCCTTGTTTGAAAAGTTGTGAACTAATCCAACCATTCTGGAGAGTAATTTGGAACTATGCCCAAGGGCTATAAAAATATGCATACCTTTTGACGTAGCAATAACACTTCTAGGGCTATATCCCAAAGAGATCATAAAAATGGGAAAAGGACCCACATGTAAAAAATATTAATAGCAACTCTTTGGTGGTGACCAAGAGCTAGAAATTGAGAGGATGCCCATCAATTGGGGAATTGCTGAACAAGTTGTGGTATGTGAATGTAATGGAATATTACTGATCTGTAAGAAATGATGAGCAGGTGGACTTCAGAAAAATCTGGAAAGACTTACGAACTTACTTACTTATGAACTTATGCTTAGTGAAGTGAGCAGAACCAGGAGAACATTGTACGCAGTAACAGCCACATTGGGCAATGACTGACTTTGATAGACTTAGCTCTTCTCAGCAATGCAAAGACCTAAAACAACTCCAAAAGACTCATAATAGAAAATGCCATTCATATCCACAGAAAGAAATATGGAATGTGAATGGAAATCGAAGCATGCTATTTGCTCTTTTTTTTTTTGTTTAGTTTTGTTTTTCTTTCTCCTGGTTCTTCCCATTTCTTCTAATCCTTATTTAGTACATCACTAATGTGAAAATATGTTTAATAAGAATGCATATGTAGAACCTATATAGGATTGTACACAGTCTTGGGGAGAGGGGAGGGAACAGATGCAGAGAAAATTTAACTTATGGAACTGAATGTTGAAAAGTAAAAATAAATTAATTCATATTAAAAAAAATAGTACCCTAGAGTTAAACTTGTGGGTGGTTGCCCTTCTAACCCTAGTCTAAAGGTTTATACTGATGATGGGGAAGGGATTCACATTTATATATCACCTACTATGAGCCAGGCACAGTGCTAAGAATTTCATGAATATTATCTAATTTAATCCTCACAATAACTATGTGAGATCAATGCTGTTATTATCCCTGTGCAACAGTTGAAAAAATAGAGGTTAAGTGACTTACGTACTCAAGATCACGCAACTAAGAAGTGTCTGAGTCTGGATTTAAATTCGTATTTTCCTAACTTCAGGCCCACTAACCTGTACCACTTTGTCCACTGTACCATGTAGCTACCACTGGACTTCTTAATAATAAACTAGTTCTTAAGTGGAATGGGCAGCTAGATGGCACAGTAGATAGAATGATGGACCTGTAAGAGTCATCTTCCTGAGTTCAAATTTGACTCAGACGTACTAGATATATGACACTGGGCAAGTCACTTAACCCTATTTGCCTCACTTCCTAGTCTATAAAATGACCTGGAGAAGGAAATAGCAAACAAGTCCAGTATCTTTGCCAAGAAAATCCCAAACAGGGTCATGAAGAATAAGACGCAATGAAATAACTGAACAACAAATTCACACATATAAGTCATGTATGTGTTATATATGTTATATATGTGTTATGTGCACACACACATGTATATGTGTATACACACATATTTTTGTCCAGATGTATACTCATATACATTGTTATTAATCCTAGTGCCTTCCTTCTGTTGATTATTTCCTATTTAGCCTGTACATAGCTTGTTTGTACAGTAAATAATTTTTTGCATGTTGTCTCCTTGATTAGATTGGGAGTTCTTGAGGGCAGAGACTATTTTATACCTTTTTTTGAATCTTCAGTCCCTAACAAATTGCCTGACACATACTAGGCCCTTAACAAAAGTTTATTGACTGACTAGATATCTTTCTGCTTCAGGAATCTCCCTTCTCCAGTACATTCTCCACACAGCTATCAATGATCTTCCTAATGTGATCTTTACTCTTTATTTTTCCATCAACAATCTGCTTAGTTTTGATTACATAAACATCTGCCCCACTTTTAACTGCCCCAACTCTACTCCCCAGCATCCCCATTTTTTAGCTTCCTTTTCTGTACTTTCTTCTCTAAGTAAGTTGGAAAATCCTGAAGGTCAGGGAATTTCCTTTCTTCTTTCTTTCTTTCTTTCTTTCTCTCTTTCTTTCTTTCTCTCTCTCTCTCTCCCTCCCTCCCTCTCTCCGTCCCTCCCTCCCTTACCTTCCTTCCTTCCTTCCTTCCTTCCTTCCTTCCTTCCTTCCTTCCTTCCTTCCATTTTCTCTTTCTTTCATTCTTTCTGTCTTCTTTCTTTTTTTCCTTTCCTTCTTTTTTCCCTTAATTGTATCCCCACTGCTTAGCACCATACCTGGAACATAGTGTGTGCTTAATAAATGTTTATTGAATTGAGTTCACAATGAATCAAAGTACAATTCTAACTTTTTCAAACTATCCCCATTCCACACACCCAACCAAATTCCAGAAATATTCTCTTAATTTCAAGATCAACTATAAAATAGCCTAGCTTTTAAAACCCTTCATATGGAAGCCTCTTCCTACTTTTCCACACTTCTTACACTTGACTCTTCTCCATACATTCTGTGATCAAATAACAATGGCTTTCTTGCTGTATCTCTCACATGACAGTCCATCTCCCAACGACATGTCTTTTTTACTGGCCGTCCATCATGCTTGGCATTCTTTCCTTCCTCACCTCTGCCTCCTGTCTTTCCTGACTTCTTCTAAGACTCAGATCAAATTCCACTTTCAACAAGCAGCCTTTCCCAGGCTCCCTTTAGTGTCTTCCTTCTGAAATTACTTCCTCTTTGCAGTGTCTGTAACTTGTAAATACATAGTTACGGTCCATGCATTCTCCGGAATTAAAAACTACTTGAAGGCAGGAACTATATTTCTGCCATTTTCTAGGATCTTTTTTGCTCATCTAAAGTCCTGGTACACAGTAAATGTTTAATATATGCTTTTTGATTGATTGATCCTAAATTGATCCTAAATCAAGCCTCCTTGCCTCACAATAGCCATGACTTGTCAACTTGAATGCTCTTTTAAAACAGCAATATGTACGGATATGATGATAAGTGAAAAAGTCTCAGTCTTTGGGCTGCCAAACTCAGTGATGATCTCTGCCCTAAAACCTCCCTGTTTTTATTGACTTATACTGAAATGATCTAATGTGGCCTTAAGGCCACATGTTTCCCCAACCCTGGTCTAAACTCTTCCCAGATGTTTGGGTTTGGATTTGGTTTGACTTTTCCCCCCCAGCCTTTTGATAGGACCCAGCTTCTTATGTATGTCTTTCCCTTGCCACCCTGCCTCTATGGAATTTGGTTGATCTTTGGTCATTTTAACCTGTGGTCTCTATATTGACCAAATGATTGCCTCTATTCCTCTAATACATTCAAAAGGTCTGTGACCCTCCACTCATGAAACTTAAGACCTACCCCAATATGGAGGAAAGTTAAGTTCCTATCCTGAAGGCCCTGACCAGAGAGCCCATTGAGGGAAAACTTCTTAGATAAAATGGTACCTGAGCTGGTTCCTGAATGAAAAGGAAGAAATGCAATAAAGATATGTGAGATAGAATCCCTCTGCCATTTTGGTCTGGTTAGACTCTCTCAATTCAAATACCTAGGAGCTATTATAGGCTTATAGAACTGGAAGTAGGTTTGGATAAGTGGAGTTTTTTACAGACAAGGCACCAAAATATAAAGAGCCTTCATTCCCCTTATCAGCTAGCAATTTAGCTACTGGATCTGGATGTTAAAATTGTCACACCCAAAAGGCAATCAATGCCCTTCTGTTTTCCTAACCACTTTGTTAATGTGGTCAGAGATTCTTCCTTCTTTGCTCTGACTTCTTCTGTTTTGAATATGCTTAAAGTTAATCCAGTTCTTTTGCTCTAGTAGCACCTTAAAAAAAAGTCATTCATGTACAGATATTGTGGCAAAGCTTTGTGGAATATTTATCTTGTATCTACTTATCCTTATCCATCTCTCCTATTAGAATGTAATTTCCTTGAAGGCCTTACTGCTTGTGTGTGTGTGTGTGTGTGTGTGTGTGTGTGTGTGTGTGTGTGTTCACCAATGAACACATAAGAGCTTAATAAATGCTTGTTGATTAATTGAAAAAAAAGCCACAACAAGCTTTTACAATAGGGATTCCTATTTAATGCAGATAATTACCTTAAAGAGCCAGTCTCAAAGTATATAGTCCCACTTACCTTATCAGATATGGCTTGGCAAGTGAATTAGAGGGAAAGCATGTTCTTTCCCCATCTCAGAGTTGAGGAGACAAATTCTATACCTCCCTCAAACCCTATTCTCTCCCCAACACACACACACACACTCACACACACCCACACACACCCTCTGTTTGGTGGGTTGAAGGTCTGAGGACCTTTGTCATATGTAGGAAAAGTCAGGTATTAACTACACACCTTGGGCAATGGGTTGTACTTTTGGTATGACTGTACAAGTGGTTTATAAGAAAGTAATCTGTGGTACAATTCCAAAAAAGGACAGTATGTCCTAGAGATAGTATTTTGAGGTATTCACATACTCCAATCTCTTAAATTCTTCCCTTGGACTGGCCTTATCCTGTTACCTTTCCAAAATTTACCAATCTCTCCATAGTACCTTTCACCCTTAATTTAGTTGCCAGAATTTATAGTTAAAGGTTTGTTAGTATATGTGGCATGTTAGAAAAGACTCCCACTAACAAGGTCCTGAAGCATAGTTATTTCAGGAAATGATACTCATTGCAAAATCTGACCACAGGAAAGGCCACTTACATAAAATGACTGCCAATAGGATCCCAAGGCAGCTTTGTAGAAGGAAATACCACCACAGCTTTGAAACTACTCTTAGTGTTTGATCTTAGGCAGACATATTCTATTTCTCATTTGTTAAATGGGCATAACTTATACCTGTCTTACCTAATTCATACCTGTCTTACCTATAGCACAAATGAAATAATGTATGTGAAAGTGTTGTGACACCTAGAAAGCAGCATAATATGGAACAATGGAAAGAATGCTGGGTTTGCTTTTAGAGGGCCCATGTTTAAATTCTAATTCTTTGACTTTCTCTCAAACTGAGACAAGGCCTCAAGCTCTCTGAGACTCAGTTTCCTCATCTGTAAAATGAAGGGGTTAGACTAGATGATTTCTAAAGTCTCAATTCTAAATGTATAATCCTAAATGCAAATGTCAGCTTGTCAAGCTCTGTCAGGAACTTCTCAAATTTAGGTTAAATTATAGAAAAGGCAATGTCAAGTCAAAGATGATTTTTCTTTAAAAAAAAAGTTTATTTTTAAAACATTTATTTTGATAGAATAGATACTACTCAACAGATTCCAAGTGCTACCAAACACAAATTCATACACACATACATGTAATATATTGCCAGAACCTATTTTAAGCAAAACCAACTTATAGACTAGTATTGAATCCAATTTTTCTATAGAAACTATATGCTAATAGAAGGCTGCCCATCTTTTTATAGAAATGACTACAAAATATAGAATCCAAGCAATTATAAATGGTATATTTATATATTGTATACTAGAAAACTCCCCAAATTGTGCATAGAACCAACTAGTAGGACAACATAGGGACCAAATACACATATTTTATTTAATTTTATTTCAGAAATACATGGTAGAGAGTCTCTGATGCATGAGAGGAAGGAATGTAGGGCTGTCAGGAAATAGCTTGAAAGGTCCTTGAACGTGGAGCTTTGCCAGAGACCAAAAGCCAGGGAGACCTTAAGGATTGGGGCTACATTTGCAGCTGAAGAAAATCTCATGAGTGGATTAATGCTAAAGTGGTCACCTGAGCACCACAGCTAAGGGTTTCAGCATAATAATTGGCATCCATATAACATTTTAAAGTTTCCTAGGCACTTTGCATACATTATTTCATTTGAGACTAAAAATAATCTTGGCTAGGGACTACAGTTATTGTTTGTACTATTTTAATTAAAATTCAGAGATTCAGACTGGCTCATAATGACACAGATATTATGTATTAGAAATACACTTTAAACCCAGATATTCCTGACTCTCAGTCTACCTGTTGGGTCATACAAAAGGTGACATGAGTTGTTCAGTTATTAATTTAAGTGCTTTGAACATATATAAATCTCCATACGTGCCATGATGGTAGACTATTTTAAATCAAGACCTCAACTATTTTATCAATAAATATTAAAGGGGTGGCTAGGTGGCTCAATGAATAGAGCACCAGCCCTGGAGTCAGGAGGACCTGAGGTTAAATCCAGCCTCAGACACTTAACACTTACTAGCCATGTGACCTTGGGCAAGTCACTTAACCCCAATTGCCCTGCCTTCCCCCCTCCAAAAAGCAAATAAATAAATATTTATTAAATGCCTACTATATGACAAGCACTGGGCTAAGTATTAGGAAAAAAAAAAGAGGCAAAAGACAGTCTCTGCCCTCAGGAGGCTTGCAGTTTAATTAGGGAGACAACATACAAACAAATAGATGCAAAGCAAGGTGTGTACAAGCTAAATAGGACATAATTAAAAGAGGGAAAGCACTGGAATGAAGAGGGAATGGAGAAAGTCTATCTTGTAGTGATTTAAAAAAAATTACAAACACTTCTTAATTTCTTATTACCTGAAAAGCATTGTGCCAGGCAAGGGGGTTTCATCAGTAGGCATATAAGACAGCTGTGTGTACTTTTCAGCTGATTCTAAACATTGAAGGATTTTCCTGTGATAAATAAGAGAGGACTAGAAGGCAGGTAAGATGTTCAAAACCTTGCAGCAACTTTGCAGTAGTTACCTGGGATTTTCTCTGACTGTCCTCCATGATGTTAAGGTATTGGGCTCTGGTTTGCATATCTTTGGAAACAGCTCTTCATTAGGTTATATGGAACCTTCTTGTCCTACACATAGCAAAACTCCAAAAGAAGGGAGTATGCCAAGGTTAGCCCTTGAGTCAGAAGTTTTATTGCTGTTCCTACTGGCCAATGCCATTATCTAGCAATCTTCCTGAATTTTGGTCTTTTGCCTGGTTTACGTTGTATATGACTTAGCCGATTCCTTAAATTTTACTCTCCAGTTTCTTGAACCTAAGTTTCTTGAAGTCAGGGGTTATCTTTTGTTTTTGCATTTATATCTTCTTGTTTCATAGGCACTTAAGAAATGCTCATTTTACATTGCTTGTATGTCAGAAAGGGCAAGGGAGGTGGAAAAGAGGAGAAGGGAATATGTTTTTATAGTGTGCCTACTATGTGCCAGGAACTGTGCTAGGCACTTTACAAATATCATCTGATTTGATCCTCACAACAATCCAGGGGGGGAATTGCTACTATTATCTCCAATTTACAGTTGAGAAAACTGAGGCCGAGATTAAATGGTTTGCCTAGAGTCATACAGTTACAAAGCTTTTGAGGCTGAATTTGAATTCAGGTCTTTATCCCTCCCAATGCAGCACTCTATGCATTGAACCATTTAGCTGCCAGGACACAGGAAACTTACATCCAAGGGATGATTCAACAGTGATGACTCATTCTCACAGTTCATTAGATTTTTTTTTAGACCTGGAGGTCCTTACATCCAACCCTCTCATTATACAGAATAGGATACTGAAGAATAGAGAGATTAAGTGACTTGCCTATGGTCATCCAGTTAAAAAGTATCAGTCCTTTTAATCTTTGTCTTCTTGATGCTAAATCTAGTGCTATCCACTTCCTCCCAGCTGTGTATTTAAAACCTTTCCAGTCTTGTTTTGTATTACTTACCCCTCACACATTCTCTACCTTCATCCAACTGACCTACTAGCTCTTTTCTGTATGTGCCATTGCATCTTTCATAGCCATGACTTGGCAGAGGTAGGTTCCTCAATGCCTAGAATGCTTTCTCTCCTCAGAATCCCTAATTTCATTTTAAAGAACAATTTAAGTGCCATTTTTCACATGCTTTCTTTCTCCCTAATCCCCTGCTTCAACATTTTTTGGTGCCACTGTTATCTTAGATAAATTTGTGTATTTGGGATATTTAGGGATAGAGAATGGATCTGTTATTTCATTGGTGTAGGGGTGAGGAACCTGGGGCCTCAAGGCCCTCAAATGAATCCAAACTTCACAGAAAAAAATCCTGTTAATAAAAAGATTTGCTCTGTAAAACTTGGATTCAGTCAAAAGGCTGTACCCAAGGACCTACTCCTGGTGTAGGCAATTCTCACGTAAGGAAACTCCCTTTGCAAATATAGATCAGCATTGTCTCATAAGAGCCCAGGGTTGCAGAGTCTATTGTGGGGCTTGAAGCCAACTCTTTTTGATTCCAAGGATAATTACCCACCTTTACCACATTATCTTTCTGTGTATATAGGTTATATTTGTTTATCTAGTCATATTTCATCCCTCTTCTTGAACATAGGTTCTTTGATGGCAGAGAGTCCCTTCATATCTCCAGTGCCCAATACAATACCTTGAACAAATAGATATTTAATAAATGCTCATTGAAAAAACTTAAAATGAACATTTGATCCCTCATAACAGAACTCAAATCCTGGTAAATGGGGAAGAATGTCATGAAGTAGACATCTTTTTTTTTTTAAACAAACTATGACATTAAGTATGATAAAGGAGACAATATAAAATAGTCAAAGGAGATATAAAGATGAAGACCTCCAGGAAAATTTGAGATAGGAAAGATCAATTTCAGTTAGCAGAGGGAAGAATGATTTCATGCAAGTATCCCCTGAGCCAGGTAAGAGCAAGTAGCTATGAGGAGGACATGTAACACAGGCTTGGGAGTTGACCTATGCAAATACATGGGAGTGGAAAAGAGCCAGATGAAATTGAGGGACATCCACTAGTTCAGTCTGATAGAAACTTGAGTGAGTGAAGTTGGATAAAGGTCTGTTTTAAAGAGACACAAATGGAAATGCTATATGAAGGCAAATGTAAAATTCATGAGATGTTTCAACCTAGAGATGGACTAAGTTATTTGAACAAACTTTTCCTAGAATCATGAACATTTTAAGAGATTAAGGGACTCCATCCTTGAACTACTTGGGAGATTAAGGGTAAAATCAAACTAGTTGACTTTTTTCTGTGCATGCAACCAAAGGCAGTATGTTATAATAAAGAGCCCTAGCTTCTCTCTTTCTGACTGCCATGCAGCCAGCATTTGGCCTCAGGCTTTCATTTATTCTTCAAAGCCTATAGCATCTTACCTTGTACAAATGCAGTGAGGAATAAATAATGTAAATTCTTATAAATACTTAAAAATGTCAAATTTCTCTACAAGTAACACAGTGTAATAAAAAGTACAGGAAAGCCTATGTCCTGTATACTTATTTTGAAAAAAGAAAAAGTTTTATACCATGTTTCTGGACTTGCCAATAGGAACCATGGCTCCTGGTCTCATGGTGATTCCAGATGTCTTATGCAAAAAAAGCATCTGAGCAAGTGTTACTTCACTCTCAACAAGCATATATCATTCTCTTTCCTATCCTTTGCTGTTCATTTCTCATGGTTCAGTTAATTCCACCTCAACCAATCACTTTTTCAGATGTATTCCACAGAGGCTTTTACAAACTTTTTTCTTTTCCTCTCCTCAAGCTTCCCACACTGCTCTGTTTCCCCCTCCCTAACCCCTTTCAACAGAAGGCTTTGACCCCTACTTTACTGAGAAAATATTGGCCATTCAATACTGAGCTCCATCTTCTCTCCTATTTTATACCTGAGACCCTTTACATCACCTTTTTTTCTTCCTTTTGTCCCTTTTTTTCTCTAGTCAGACTAATAGGTATCCTCCCCTTTTCAAGGTCAGATCCTGTAGTTTTGCCCTTGATCTTATATACTTCCCCTCTCTCCTGGAACTGTCACCTTCCATTTCTACCCATTTTCTCATATACCATCTATCCAGTAGATGGCCATTTCCAGATTACCTACAGACAAACCCAGCTCTCTCTTAACCTTAAAATCTTCCACATCACCCTGTCACTTCCTCAAATAGTTCTCCTGTATCTTTTTCCTCAAAGCCAAACTCAGAAAAAGCCACCTAGATCCTTTGTTTCCCGTTCTTCCACTTTCTTCTCAACTGATTGTTTGGCTTCTGAATCTACCAGAGGACTGAAGTTGCTCCTTTTAGGGCTCCAAAGTTGCCATTATTCCTTTCAAAATTCAGTTTCTATGTCATCACCTAAAGCAGTGGTTCTCAACCTTCCTAATGCCATGACCCTTTAATACTCGTATGTGGGCATATCTGCATGTGGGCGGACCCACCTGGAGACAGAGGAGCAGTGCCTTGGTTCCTAAGAACATTGGAAATATGTGTTTTCCAATGGTCTTAGGCGACCCATATGAAAGGGTGGTTCAACCCCCAAAGGGGTCACAACCCACAGGTTGAGAACCACTGACCTAAAAGGACCTTCCTTTAATTGCTGTTGTTCTCTCTAAAGTCGTCTTGTATTTATTTATTCACTTAGATTCTTTAAGAGAATATACTGCTCTCTAAGGGCAAACATTTTTTTCTTTTAAATTTTGTCTTTATATCCCCACATCTAACACAGTGTTTTGCTTAAAGGAGGCTTTTGGTAGCTGTTTGTTGAATTGAATTGAATTATATATGTATTAGTTACCTACTATATGCAAGGTCCTGTAGTTGATGCTGGGGATTCAACAAGTTAAAAAAAAAAAGATTCTGTACCTTCAAAAAGTTTACAGTCTTCCTGGGAGAGTGTGTGTGTGTGTGTGTGTGTGTGTGTGTGTGTGTGTGTGTGCATGTGTGTGTGCGTGCGCGTGTATGTGTGTTGGAAGAGTATCTAGGGATACCAGATACGCACAAATACACAAAATTCTATGAGAGGTGTTATATGAAGGCTAAATGAAAGATCCAGGAAAATACTATACAAAAATTGAGGATGGGGGATCACTTTCAACTGTCGGGATCAGGAAAGGCTTCTTGGAGTTAACACCCAAAGTAAAACTTAAAAGAAAAGATGAATTTTTACAGAGAGAAGAAGACAGAGTATGTTCCAGACTTAATGAAACTTGGGCAGCTACATATGAAGGTCAGATATAGTAGACTGAGTTTGGGAATAGCTGTTACAGTTTTTCCTCATCTTTCCTTTTGCATCGTTGCTTCTCCAGTCTTCCTTTTTCCTCCTTTACCTTTGACCTCCATTTCCTTCATATTTTTAGTTTCCCCCTCAGTTTCTCCTTAACTAACTTCTATCATTTGCCAGAACAAAACAAAATTACTTTATTCAGCAATAACAACTCCAAAAGTAGGGTTGGTGTTACTGCTTTAGCAAGTCAAGGGAAGTTCTATAGTTTTGAAAGGAAATTAGAAATATAAAAGAGTAGTGTCATCACCCTTCAAAGCCCTTGAAAGTCTTTAGAATTACCATTTGGAAGTCCCACGAAAGTCTCTACTTATTAGCTTGTTCAGAGGATCGTAGATTTAGAGCCAGAAGAGATCATACCATTATTTAATTACATCCTCTTCATTTACAGATAAAACTAAGGCCCAGAGATGTTAAATGATTTGTTTGCAGTCATAGAGTCAGTATCACAGCAAGGATGCAAATCTATCATTCTGACTTCAAGTCCAATTATTTGACGATTATTCCAAAGTCTTCCCTCCTCTAATCGGATCAGTTTCTACTTATGCATCAACATTCAAGATTTTAAAAGAAAACATTCAATATTAATTTTATTGGTTTTCTGTGTTGTTTAATTACAAGTACTATAGTAATTTCCCTTTTCTTGTCTTCCTTTTCCTTGCCTTGATTTCTCTTCCCTTCCCTTCTCTTTTGCTCTCTCTGTCTCTTTATTTCTCTTTCTCTCTTTGCCCATAAAATATTATGGTACTATGATTGGTTCTTTAAAAAAAAATCCCAACACTTAAAAATAGTTTAATATTTGATTAATATGTATAGGTGATCCATATTTTATATTTTATTTTCAGCTCCTATACATATCATGAGATAGGGATAAAAGAAGAGCTATATTGTTTAAGTTGTTGATCTTGGTTCACATTCACATTCTTGGGGGATTTGAAAAAATGCATCCTTTGGCCATTTTAATTCTCATTTCCAAGAAAAAAGGATTATATCTCTAAATGCTCATGAGATTCCAATAACTCCCCACCACCACAACAAAAAAATTCTAATGGACCATATGTAAGCAGATTAAGGAAAAAAAATGATTTAGAAATATTTAGATTAAATTTCCCTCTGAGTGAATAAGTGCAGCCCTGCCAAGACATATACTGTATAAAGACAGGAGTTTATCATTGCCAGTATGTGTCCTATAATAATTCAGTGGAACTAAATGATAAAAGTTTAAGTGCCTGTTATGTGCAGAGCACTGTGGTCAGAATTTGTTTGGCACAGACACGTAACCCCTGCCCTCGAGGACCTTAGATTCTGGTTTAAAGGATTTGGCACATGAATAAACTCACACTGGTGCAAAACAGAACATGAGAAGAGCTTTGGGCCATTAAAGGAAAATCATGACGTGAAGTCAGAGAAAAGAGATATCATTTCTAACTGGCCAGATCAGGGAATGTTTCCTGAAGAAAATGGCATTCGTTGTAGGTTATGATTAATGGATGGGATTTCTTAATGTCCAATAGACAGTTGGAAATGTGAGTCTGGAAGTTAGAAGAGATGTTAGGTCTGGATAAAAAGATCTGAGAATCATTAGCAGAGCAATTATAATTGAGTCTCTTAGAGCTGATGATATCAACAAGTAGAATAATATAGAGGGGGAAGAAGACCCATGGTATTATTATTATTGTTATCATTGTCGTAGTTGTTATTATTCCTCAGTTCAGACATTATGGCTTTGGCACAGGATTTTTAGGTTATTACAGACAGCATGCCCCACTAAAAATGAGCCATGATAATAAGTCGTGAGATGTGATTTTTAATCCAGTTCAAGTGATCTGACTCATGAACATAACTGAAATCCACACCAGGTTTCTGTTTCAAAAGAAGATGCCCTAAGTAGTGCTGAATGTGTGAAGATAATATTTTCATTGTGCATCTCAATGAGAAATTGCTTTGTTGATGTTAAAGAAGTGTATATGTGAATTGTTACTGTTATTAATAATAAGAACAAATATGTAAATTACTTTGTGCTCATAAGAGGTTGGTCCAAAACCTAATCATAGAATTTTAACTGTCTAATGGAGCTAACAAGTTGGGAAATACGGGCAAAAGCCTAAGACTCCTGGTTCACTTTATAACTATTGGTCACAAGGCCGTGGATCCCACAGACATATTTTCAGGTATCTATAGAGATGCATACTAACATACTTTTTAAAATATAGCCATGTGTACTAATTTAGGGGACAAAGCTGGCTAAATGACTCAGAGAGAGCTAGTGGAGCAGGTGAGTTTTCTTTGATGTTTTACAGTTTTGTCCACTGAGTAGGCTCTTCTCACACAATGCCTTGGTCTGATCTTACCTTTCAGAGGTGCACTTGCAGGCAATCTGTGCCCACATTTGTTCTTGTTGCCTACCACCCATGTTTTTCTGCTGCTGGCACAAAAATGGAATTGGGCTATTGCCAAGAGAATTGTTGGAGGAGATTTCATTAAGGATCTACCTACTGGTTTGTCTTGGCCCCTCAATACGTTGGATGGAGTCTTAGAAGACACCATTGAAATCAGTGTCCAACTTCCTCATTTCATGGATAGAGAAACAGACCAAAGAAAGGGAAATGATCTTCCTTAAGTCACACATATGGAAAGCGGTAGAGCTAGAATTCAGATTTTATTTAGTTCAAAATATAATACTATAGGACTATACCAAGCTTAGATAATATCAGTTATTTTAGAAAAAAAGTATAATTTTTTAAACTTTGTATTTGTTTAGTCTTAGGGAAAAAAAAGTTGGTCCTCTTTGATCTAGTTCAATTCTATTGTATGGATGAGTAAACTGAGGCTTAGATGCCTAAATTTATATTTTTACTGGAACTAGGCCCAGAATCCAGGTATTGTAGTTTCTTCACTATTTATCTTCTTATGATACTAAGTCACACACATTACTCAAATATTTATATAGAACTATGATGTCATCATTTTGGAAGCCCTTTCATTAATGAAGATCACAGTCAATCCGTGACTTCCCACCATATAAAGACTTTTGTTCTCATACTCCATAATTTTGCCAAAGGCAGTTCAACCAGTGTGTTAAAGGCTTTCATTAATTGCTCCTGAAATGAAAAAAAGTGCTAATGGAGCACTGCCTTTCCACCTAAAATACCTTGCCCTCACCATATGACCAATCCATCTTCCATTTCTATCATATAGTTTCTTGATGACACTTTATTCCTGTTCTTTGGATTTCCTCATTGGTGATACATTGGAAGCTCCTTATACACACTTTCCATTGTGCATTGTGTTACTTAGAAAAGTGATATAAGCTGTCAGAACCTCCTCATTAGCAAAATGGAGATAAAATTAGCACCTGCCTCAAAAAAGTTGTTGTGAGTATAAAACACGGAAAGACGTGAAAAAGATGAAAATAAAGTGAAATGGATTCAGAATTGATTGGATGACTGAATTCAAAGAATAGTTATTAATATTGCCAGTATGACAGGAGGCTTTTGGTGGGGTGTCCTTGGGATCTGTGCTTGAATTTCTATTGTTTAACATTTTCAGCAATGGTATGGATTTGGAATAGGTAGCTAACACATTGGATAAGAGTGTCAAAATCTAAAAGGCTCTTAAGAAGTGAAACCACTCTGCTAAATCTAATAAGGTAGAATTCAGTGAGGATAAATGTAAGGGTCTTAAACAGGTATAAACAAATCAAATTCACAAGAAGAGGGAAGCAAGGATAGGCAATAACTGTTTTGAAAAAGATTTTGGAGTTACAATGGATTTTAAGCTCAAGATAAATCACCAGTGTAATATGGCAGGGGGAAAAACTAATGTGAATTTGTTCTTCTCTTGAGGGACATGGCTTCCAGGAACAGAGGAGACAGTCACTCTATAGTCTGTCTTTGCTGGGTAGAGTACTCCATCTGGAATCTAGAATTCAGACCCACGTATCACAGTTTAAAGAGACTGCTAAACTGGAGAGAGTGCAGAGGAGGACAAACAGGATGGTGAAAGGCCTTGTGTCCTTAGTATATAAAGATTATTTGAATAAATTGGACATGTTTAACATGGAGGAAAGGACATTCAGATGTGAGGAAGATCACAGATTCATATGTGAAGGGCTATCACCTAAAGAAAGAATTAATCTTATTCAGTTTACTTCTGTGAGGTAGAATCAATACCAGTGATCAGGAATAATAACAAAGATCAGGAATAGAACAGGTTTGGGAAAGTGTGTGTGTGTGTGTGTGTGTGTGTGTGTGTGTGTGTGTGTATGTATGTATATATGTATGTGTATGTATATATCTATAGCTAGGGAGAGACATATCTAAACTTTATTATTGCCTTCTGGGGAGTGGGGGATGGTATGTATATATTTATAGGTATAGAGAAACATATATAAATTTTATTGTGGCATTCTGGGGAGTGGTGGGGGGGAGGAAAAAAGAACAAAGTAAAAAAGTTCACAGCAGAGAACAAAAGAAGACTCATAAGGAAGCAAAGAAAAGATGGACAATTCTCAACATGAGTATTATTTATCATCTAGGCTTTCTTAAAATGAAAATTTATTGTTACATATTTTGAATCCTCTCTTATGCACACATGCTTTTTTTCTTTCTAAATTTGTATTTAAGTTCCAATATTTAAGTTTATAATGTGTTTTTTGTTTTATCTTTTTTTATTTGTATTCTGGCATTTTAGTTTAAAATAAAATTTTAAAAAGAAAATTATAAATATCTAAAAGTGGGGTAATTGTCTTGGTTATGTCATGGTTTCCCCCTTTTTGGAGGTCTTCAAGCAGAAGCTGGATGATCACGTGATATTAATTTTATAGTAGGGATTCCTTTGATATATGAGTTGGGCTAGTGAACTGTTGAGATCTTTCCCAACTCTACAATTCTAGGATTCTCTGTGTCTGGGTATATAAACATTGGTTTAAAAAAAAAACACAAAAAACCAGGAATATTTAGCCTAGATAAAAGAAGACTTAGGA
Source organism: Pseudochirops cupreus (assembly GCA_028627135.1). Taxonomy (NCBI): domain Eukaryota; kingdom Metazoa; phylum Chordata; class Mammalia; order Diprotodontia; family Pseudocheiridae; genus Pseudochirops; species Pseudochirops cupreus. The sequence goes on from CM053581.1 coordinate 162,065,827, forward strand.
GTGGCATGTATCTTCAAGGCTGTCATGTGGGATTTGACATTTGGTCTCAGAGGTCAAAATTGGGAGCAATGAGGGAGAAGTCAAAGAAGATCAGACTTGGGCTAGTTGTAAGTGACGGAAGGAAGACTTTCCTAGTGGTTATAATTTTTCAGAAATGAGATGGGCTGCTTTGAAAATTAGTGAATTCTGACTTTCTTCCGACTAAAACTTGATGGTACTCATATGGTCAGGTGTTATAGAAGGATTCATACACAACTAAAACTGTGACTAGATAGTGTCTTAGACCCTTTCATTCACTCTTACAATTATAGGATCATAGATTTAGAAGAAGAAAAAAAAACTACAAGGGAACATAGAAGTCTTTGATTCCAATAATTTTATAGATGAGAAAATTGAGGACTTAACAGGTTTAGTGGCTTACTGAGGATCACAAGACCAATCTTCTTGTTTTTATTATTAATTTAATTTTTTCTTGTTTGCTTTTTAGAGGGCAGTTGGGGTTAAGTGACTTGCCCAAAGTCACATGGCTAGTAAGTGTGTCAAGCATCTGAGGCTGGATTTGAACTCAGGTCCTTCTGATTCCAGGGCTGGTGCTCTATTCACTGCGCCAACTAGCCACCCCAAAACTAATCTTCTTTTGAGGTGGAATTCAGAATCAGGTTATCTTGAATCTGAACCTAGAATACTAAACACACTGCCATAATTTTGCAATGATGCAATTGTTATTGTTCAGTCCTTCAGTCATACCTGACTTTTCATCATCCAATTTCTTGGCGAAGTTAATAGAGTGGTTTTCCAATACTATCTCCAGCTCATTTTATACATGAGGAAACTGAGGCAAAGTTAAGTGTCTTGCCAGGGTCACACAACTAGTAAGTATTTGAGGCCAGATTTGGACTCACAAAGATGAGTTTTCTTGACTCCAGACCCAGCACTCTATCTTCTGAATCACCTAGTGGCCCAATAATTTTTAAAAATTTTTTTAGTTGTTTTTATATTTAAATTTCCCCATATGTCCTTCCCATTATTCCTCTTATGGAGACATCTCTTACAACAAAAACATTTTTTTGAAAAAGAAAGGAAAATATGGAACAGGAGAAATTATCAAAACCCAATCAATACATTTTTAAAAAAATCTGACAATAAATACAACATTCCATACCCATAGGCCCCTACTTTTTAAAGGGATTGTGGCAACATATCTTTTTATATCTCTCCTTTGAGACCAAAAAATGTTCTTTGAAATTTTGTAACATTCATTTTTTATTGTTTTATGGTGGTTCTTTCTATTTTTACATTGTTGTACTTAATGTTTTCTTGACTTTGATTACATCACTCTGTATCAGTTCATGTAAATCTTTCCATTCTTCTCTGTATTCATTATAATTGTTGTTTCTAACAATAGAGTAATTGTCCATTCCATTTATGTGTGACAATTTAGTCATTTCTCAATCAGTGCACTGTCCCTGCTTCTTCCCTGTGGGGACCACAGTCTTCCAAGGCAGAATAAGAAGAAACTCATATCCATGTTTATAAAAAGTGCTACAACAAAAGCACCAAAAATATATAACAAACAAGATGAAGCAGAGCTCATACTACAAGGAGGTGAATATGCATCACAGCTTAGATGATGATATCAATAGAAGCTTGCCTTAGGCTGTCTCAGGATGTGCTTGACTCCATCACCCTGGAGGACTTTGAACAAAGGCTAGGTGGATTTTTTTTATGTATGTTTTAGGAGGCATTGGACTATATGACCACTGAGGACCCTTCCACGTCTGAGATTTCTGTGATTCTGTGACTAGACTTGGCTTTCTGAAGTTTCCAGAATATTAGATGAATCTGATCCTAGATCTGCATTCAATATGTAGCTGCTTGAAATCTGAGCATCAAACATTTGGCAATGTGGCCTTTTGCGAAGATGACACAGGATTGTTAGGCATGTTTTATGAGATGCTATTTTGGGCCCAGCTTGTATAGCAAGGAACAAATATTTTATCTGTAAACATGACACTTTAAGTGTAAATATCAAGGCAGCACATGGGGGTGGCCAGTGGAAGGGCAAGCTCTGAGTATAATCCTATGCATTGGTAAGTTTTTCCTCCATTCTTACGGAAACCAGCTTTCTCTGCCTGTACAAAAGAGACAGGCTTCTCTTGGGATGTGAATATATATGCCAGCTCTTTACTTCCTCCTTACTCTAAAAAAGTACTTGAAGACCACCTCTCTTAGACGTCTGGCTAAAATTCAAACATCTTAGGGAGGGTAAAGAGAACAGATGACTACAATCAGTATCATTTTTCTAATGTAATGGGGGCAGGGATGCACTGAGAGGAGGGAACAAAGGTTGTTAAGGTGGAGATGAGAGTGAGCATGGAAAGAAAAGGGAGATGGGAGTGTGGAATCAGCATCAGAGAGTCAGGCACCATTGGGGCATAAATCTGGAGGGGGCAATTGGCAAGGGCTCCTAACATGCTGGGTACAGATAGGGAATGGAGGGAATGTTCTATTTTACATTATCTACAATTCTAGTTCAATCTTTGTAGGCTTTTTGTCTGTAAATGTAATTCAGCTGTATTGACAATTCTTCACGGTTCTATGATTTTTGTATGTGCAGACACTCCCTATGGCAAGACAGATTCTGTTCTTTCTTTGCTTTCATATATAGTCATATATGTGAAATGTCTGCCTGCATATGTACACACACATGTGTACACACACATATAATATGTATGTGTGTATAATACGTATATATAATATTATATGTGTGTACATATATATATCGTTCTCATATATATATATATATATATATATATATATATATATATATATATATATTTATGTTCAGTCCAACTCTCCATTAC
>CM053581.1:162069190-162130240 GCA_028627135.1 Pseudochirops cupreus
ATATTTATGTTCAGTCCAACTCTCCATTACCCCATTTAGGATTTTGTATATGTGTGTGTGTATAATGTGATTATACACACATTTATACGTATCCATATATGCACATATATGTATATATGTACATATATTACAGTGTGTTCCAAAAGTCTTAGTGCAGTTTTAGGCTGCTAAAGTGCTTAAATGCTTTATATGATGTTACGAACACATATAAATGTATATGTTTATATGTATGGATATATGCAATGCTATTAAAGCTCAAATGCATGTTCATATGAATATTTATATGCACACATGTATATATTCATATAGTATGCAATATGTATATCTATTTCATGGGTGTATGTTTGTGTAATGTGTGCATGAGTTGTGTATATGCATATATGTATATGTTCAATGACTTGCATGCACCTGAGTATGCGTGCTTATGTGCATACAAATGGGCATGTGCAACTATTTATATGTATATATGTATATCCATATGTATATATTCATATATGTGCAAAGGGAGAAAATGAGGCAGTCTGTCTCTGCCTCACCATGTATCATCTCTTTACCTCCATTTGTATGGAACATACTTTGCATCATAAAGTGTTCATATAAATGTTAGCAATTATCATATGCATGTGTATATGTATAAATATATATGTATTCATGTGTATGTATAATATACATCTATATATATATATTTGTATATGCATTGATGTTGGGGTAACAAATACAAAATTTAATTCCTTTGAATTTATTACATTATATGCATATACACATACACACCTACAATGTTAACGGGGTCTAAGATCTTCCCCACCCATTAATAGGCCTCATGTGGAGCTCATTAAGGGAAGCTTGCTTAGGGTAAGCTTGCTTGTAGGAAGGCTTGCTTGTACGAAGGCTTTCAGACTTTTTGCTAATTTCTAATTAGGCACTGAATCACTTTTTGGTTCTGAGAAGGATCTATATACTCTGAGGTATTTTCTCTGTTTGTATTTTCTATGTTGTTCAGGGTGCTAGCTTTTCCCCTGAACTAGTGAATATAATTTTAAAAGATTGTTGACCCCTTAAACAGTTCTCTTTCCTAGTAAAGCAGATCTAAGAACCTGTGCTAGCAGCTATCCTGGGTATTCCCATGTGGTTGCCATTATGACACCCAACACATGTATATATGCAAACAAGGCACTATTCTAGATGTTGAGGAAACAAACTTAAGTACTTTATAATTATTTAGATGTATTCTCTTGATTTTTATTCTTTATATATAAACACATGTATATAAAATATGTGCTTCATATTTAGTATGTATATACATATATGATAGAAAATTACATACATACATACATATATACATACATACATACATACATACTAGAGGCAGCAGAGAATAGAGTGCTGGACCTGGAGTCAGAAAAACCTGAGTTTAAATCAGATCTGTCACTAGCTGTGTAACCCTGGGCAAGTCACTTACCCTCTGTTTGCTTAATCCACTGAAGAAGAAAATGGCTAACCACTCCAGTATCTTTGCCAAGAAAACCCTGTGCACAGGATTGGTGTGCTTTGTTCCATGGGGTCACGAAGAGTTAATGACACTGAACGACTGAACAACACATACTTATTAAATCTGCATATACATTCAGGTAGGTGACACAATGGATAGAGTTTGGGACCTAGTGTCATGTAGGCTTTAGTTCAAATCTAACCTCAGATACTATGTGACCATAGGCAAGTCACTCAATGCCTCTCTTTGCTTTAGTTTCCTCATTTGTAAAATAGGGATAGTATTAGCACCAAACTCCTACGGGTGTTGTGAAGATCAAATGAAATAATAATTATAAAGAGCTTAGCACAGTGGCTAGCACATAGCAAGTACCATATAAATGATAGCTATTAGTATTATATACAGACTATAAAGAGATTATAAATATAAATAATTACAAAGTAATTACACTCAAGGTAATTTAGGAGGGAGAACACTAGCATTTGCAGCAATCAAAAAAGATTGAAGATGATGGTACTTGAGTTGAGTTTTAAAGCAGAGTGAGATTCCAGGAAGAAGTGAGGAGGGAATTCATTCCAAGTATGCAAGACAAGCTAATGCAAAGGCTTGGAGGTGGGAATGGGGAGATAGAATGACTTGTCTAATGAAAATAGACAAGATTAATTTGGCTAAATCATAGTATGGAAAAGGAAGATATCAATGACCTTGAAACTTTGCAGGATCATAAGCATAGTTGCGTCTCAGTGTGTGCCTTTGCCCCACATATGTGCCTTTTCATTCATGTCCTATTTGTAAGTCCACTCTCTCTTCTGATTCCAATTTGTGGAAGAGTTTATCCCAGGGTGGTGGAAAAATTTGTTGTGACTGTTGCTACTTGTATTACTTTGTCATTTAATTAAGTTTCTTTGCTTTTAGCTAATTTAATACTATAGTTCATTTTAGGAGTATAGACCCTGAGAGTACCTTGAACCTAGGGTATGTATCTATCTCCCTTGGATGAAATAAAAGTTGGATTATTGACCCTAGGATGCTACAGGATCATATCTTCAGAACAGGAAGGGACTTCAGAGATTATGCAGTCTACCCTCTCAATTTACACATAAGGAAACCAAGAGCCAAAGAAGGGAGGTGACTTACCAGGGTTACACAAACAGGACCAAAATTTGAATTCAAGTGTTCAGACTCCAAGTCCAGTACTTTGTCCTCTATACCACTGATTCTTTAAGAAAATCCTGATAAAACATGGGAAGGGAAACTGCCTTTGAAACTACTGGCTACTTTCTGAGGTAATAGCAAAATTTCAAAGGACTCCAATAAGAATCACAACTGTTAATACTAGGAAAACTTACCAGATGAAGAAAAAAGGAAGGCCAATTAGGTTTTAAGGTGAATAAAGAACACAGAAAGACCAGAGTTCAAAAACAGAAACCAATTTAAAAGGTACCCTTTAACCCCTAGGCTGTGAGAACTCCTAATTGCAGCTGAGCATAGTTCTTGAATTACCACACATTTCCTCATTTGGAAACCATTTTGTCACATCTGTAGCAGCTGTTCAAAGCTCTCAGATCCCGAGGCAAACAGATGCAAAATTATTCTTTCCACTGCCCACCAATGAAGCCAACAGACTTAGGGCAACATGACTGGCTTTTTAGAAGACTTTATGATCCATTCTTATTCAAGTCTATCATTGAATATGAAAAAAAAAGCATGAGAAAGGACTTTGAAGATCTAGTCTAATCCCCACATTTGACATGAAGAAACTGAGGCCTAGAGAGATTAAGTGATTTGTCCAGTGTTACCCAAGTAATAATTACAAAGGCCTAGATTTGTGCCCAAGTTCTCTGATGTTCAGTTTATTGTCATATTTCCATTATATGTCACTGACTATAAAGACATAACCATCCTTATAACGTACCATGTAGTCAATGCATATGGGACTTGGATTCCAGAGTTAAGTATTATCCCTAGAATCTACAGACAATATCAGAAACTGTTATTTTATGAATTTGAAGGGAATAAAAACTAGAATAAGGCTTGCCCACAGAATAGAGTTGACAAATTATATTGCCATTAAAATTAAGTTAGCTTCTTATATCCCATCAAGGCAAGAAGGGGCCTAACTAGAAAGGAAGACATCCATCTAAAACATAACTAAAGGAATATTTTGTTTTTTCTGAATTGCAATATGCAGGTTATGAGGAAGTACATATGGACAGAATGTGTGTGTGTTTGTGTGTGTGTGTGTGGGTGTGCGCGCTACAGAATACTGAATAAGTCAACTAGCATTAATTGAGCATGATTTATCCAGCTCTGTTCAGAAGCGAGGGTGTTTTGAGTGAGGAATCCAAGTTCCTGGACTGCTTTGGCTTGGATGGTCTTTATAATGGAGATGGTAGCATTAGCCCATACTACTTTATTGGTACCATCTATTAGAGTAATAAAAATAACTAATCATTCTATAATACTTTAAGGCTTATAAAACACTTTCCTCACCCTCTCCACTTCATGATGTAAGTAGTACAATTATTTCCACCCTAATTTTTTAAATGAAGTAATTGAAGCTCAGAAGGAAAGTGACTTGCCCATGATCCCAAAGGCAGAAAGTGTCAGAGACAGGATTTGAATCCCTATTCTTTTGATTTGAGGGCTTGCTAGTGCCATTTAAAGTGCCTTCCATCTCTAGATCTGTGATCCTATGGCTTGCTAGTCCAACCTACATTTTCTAATCCACCCTTACATTATACCATTTTATCCTTCTGTCATGATTTTATTGACAAAATGCTTTGACTTATATCAACTTAGTTTTCCAAAGAAATTTTCCTATTGTGGAGATCAGATGTTAATCAGCCCCATTAGCACCTTATCTACCCTAATTTCTCATTCAAAATGAATAAATTGCCATTCTGATTTATATAATTTATGTAACCCAATTTAAGATTTTGTTTAACAGTCATTGTTTAATTTTTTTCATATTTGTACTTTATTGACTTGAACAGAATAGATGCATTGAAAGGTAGAATAATTTAGTGGATTGGGCAAGTGCCTTGATATCAGGAAGACCTGAGTTCAAATCCTGGCATGAACACTTTTTAAATATTTGAATGAATGAATTAAAAATATGTATTTACTATATACAAACAATTAAGTGCTGAAGATACAAATAGAAAAAGCAATATGGTGCCTGTCAAGAAACTCATATTCTAAAAGAAGGAAATATAACACATATGTGTTATATGTGACCCGAGAATATCACTAAACCTCTGTGTGCCTCAATTTGCTTTTCTGCAAAATGAGACTGAAGGATTCAATGACTTCTAAAGTCAATATTATGTCTGAATCTTTGATCCTATTATTTGTTAGCACAGGCTACTTGTTTCAATCCCTAATTTCTTTTCAATGTTGATTAAATTATAAAATCTTTATTTCTTCTTAGTACCAATTTTGAATATAGAGTGAGAGGTGGGGTTTATGGCAGGGAGCAAGTTTGCTGTTTCCCTTAAGTTCCCAAGTACATGGGCCCTAAAACCACTCAGGGCTCACAAGAATGAGACCTTTTCATGGCTTTGATCATAAGAATCAGTATTTTCTACCCAGATCCAAACCGTTGTTATATCTCCCAAGGACACTAATCTTTCCATCATAAAACCTTTCTAGCTAAGGGCCTCATGAATATTGTATTGCATTACTGTTCACAATGCAATAAAATTCAAAGTTCCTTAAGTATTGTGCACAGAACACAGAAACCTTACCTAGGGGAGAGTGCCTGCCCTCCTGGAGCTTCCTAAAACCTTCTAATCTCAGTAGGGAGATAAGGTATAAGGAACTCTAATAGACAGTATCATGTGGTTCTATCACTCTGAGACATCAGAGCTTTCTGTTTGGCTTTTGGTGGCTGAATTCAGCAGTAGATACTCCAAAAAGACAAACCCATAAGACTAAATCTCAGACTCAGACCTAGGTCAAGAACTTAAAGAACTCTGATGGGGGGGGGGGGGGAGGGTGAGGAGAACAATCAGTCTTGCTCTGTATCAGACCACTTTGGGAGCTCTGATAGTTGTGTGTTGCAAGTCTGAGCTGTCCCTGAAATCATTGAATATTGTTGTACTTAACACCACAAGAAAGTAGCAATGGGGCCAACTTAGACATTCTCTCCAGAAGTTTGTAGAGTCTGGCCTTAAGAGCAAGTCCAAAGTGAATAAGAAAACAACAACAACAAAGGCATCCCACCATTAAAAGATTTTGGTGGACGGAGACATTCAAGACTCAAGCCTGAAAGAAGAAAATGTTCATAAACATTTAAAACAAAACTCTCAAAGAAAAATATAGCTTGAGGAAAAATTCAACTAGAATTCCTGGAAGAGATGAAGCAAGAGTTGAAAAAGATTTTTATTTTGAGCAATGAAATAAAAGTGCTAGAGATAAAAATTTGGAAAAGAAATGAGAGCTATGAAAGAAAGAATTATCAAGTGGCACAAAAGGTACTCAAGTTTATTGCCTAAGTACAAATTCCTTGGAAATTAGGATGGACCAAATAGAGAAACCAACAACCTCTTGGGACTAAAAGAAATATTTTAAAAAGTCAAAAGATTGAAAAATGTGATTATATCTTAGAACAAAAACAATAGACCTGGAAAACAGATCAAGGAAAGAATTTAGGAATGATTGGACTACCTGACAGTCATTATCAAAAAAAGAACCTACACAATTATATTGCATGGAATCTTAAAAGAAAATTTCTCAGGGATCTTAGAAGCAGAAGACAAAAATGATAGTAGAAAGAATCCACTTGTCACTTCCTAAAAGAAACTCTCAAATGAAAATTCCTTGGAATATAATAGCCATAATCCCAAATGGTCAAGTAAAAAACAAAATACTGCAAATAGATAGAAAAAAAGAATTAAATTACTGAGGCACCACAGTCAGGATCATACATGATTTAGTAGCCACTACCAAAAAATAGCAGAGAGCTTGGAATATAACATTCCATAAATCCAAAGACATAAGATGTTTTTGTTGTTATTCTTCATTTCAGTCACGTCTGACTTTTTATGACCCCATTTGCAGTTTTCTTGACAAAAACACTGGAGTAGTTTGTCATTTCTTTTTCCAGTTCATTTTACAAATGGGAAACTGAGGCAAACATGCCTAGGGTCACACAACTAGTAAATGTCTGAGGTCATATTTGAACTCAGGAAGATGAGTCTTTCTGCCTTCAGTCCTGGCATTCTATCCAATGCACCACCTACCTACCTAATGTAAGCTTACAACCAGGGTAACTTAGCTAAAATGAGTATAACTCGACATGAGGGGAAATGGATCTTTAATGAAATAGAGGACTTCCAAGCATTTCCAGTGAAAAGACCAGAGCTATTCAGGAACTTTAGAGGAAGAGTTAAGAAAAATATAAAAATGTAAACATCAATGGACAAATAAAAGTTGCATGGGAGGTGATGCGTCTGTCCTTCCCCCCCCCACCCTATTATTATCAAAAGTCACAAAAGGAGTTTAATTAAATAGTCTGTGTAGTGGTTATATCTTAAAGATCTTAAAAGAAGAGCGGAAAGGTAGAGGAAGATGAATAGAATAATGGGAAAAAAGAAAGGTAGGATAAGGGAAAATTATACCATTGGAACGTGCAAGTAAAAGTCTATACAAATGTTGGGAAAGGAGTAGAGGCAGTGACTAATACTTGAAGTTCACTCTCATATGAAATGGTAAAAGGAGGGAACAATACACACACCAATTTGGGTATAGAAATACATTTGTATAACAGGAAACAATAGGTTTTGGAAAGAATGAAGAGGGGATTAGTGAAAGTATATAAGGAAGGGATTATTACTTAGCAAATCAAATACTAAGGGTATTCAAAAATTTTGATAGTTCTGTTTGTGCTGTCAAAGAATGAGAAATTGGATGGGTGTCTATTAATTGGGTAATGGCTAAATAAGTTAGGATATAGAAACGTGAATGAATACTATTATGCTATATGATGATGGGAATGGTTTCAGAGAACTGTTGGTAAGTGGGCTAGACTTTCTACTCCCAAATTCTGTGATTACTAAGGGATTAGACTTGCAATGTCTATGTCTATTGTTCCAAATCAATGTTCCTACTAAATACATTAGTATATGATTTTTGAGCTCTCTTTCTTTTCAAGAGATTTCTGATAATGGAAATTACATAAGTCCTGAGATCTGGTCAACATATTTGTCAACCAACAATACAGGTGACTGATATTTTTTCCTCTTATCTTTGACAAAATATCCATTGCTCCTGGCTTCATTACAAGTCTTGCCATTTCTTCCTGAATGAGAAAAAAATAAGTTAATGGTATGTAGATTCATCGTGTTTAATTTAGATGAACAAATATTTTGTATTTATATACATGTATATGAACACATTCTATATTATATATGTGAATGTGAGAGCGTGGATAGATAACTTCATAGAGAGAGGAATAGATATAATATAACATAGTGGATAGAAGGGTGGTCCCAGGTATTTGGAAATCAACTCATTCCTTCCAATATACAAGAAGGTAACTATCTTTTTCAACCCTACATCTTACAGAAGAAAATCCAGGAAATTTTAAAAAAAGATTGTGTCACCAATTTTACACTTATCTAGTCAAGACAGATTATGAAGAAAAAAGCAAGAAATTTCTAGAATTAACAGACAATATTAAAGCGGATAGAGTGCTTGAATAGTGGAAGACGAGTTCCAGTTACGCCTCAGATACGAAGTAGGCATATTTATTTGCCCTGGGTAAGCTAGTTAACTACTCTGAAGCTCAGTTTTCTCATCTGTAAAAATGGTAATATTAATAACCCCTAACTTAAAAGGGCTACTGTGAGTCTCAAATGAGATATCATGTGTAAAGCATTTTGCTAATCTTCTAATGCTATATAGATGCTAGCTATATCATCATCATCATCATCATCAGTTTTATCATTATCTGAGTTTTAGTCCTGTTTATGACACATACTCACTTTGTGTCCAAGGACATGTAAACTCTGTGTCCTAGGCAACTAAAGTTAAAAATTACCACTGAGTTGTAAGTAGGTATCTTCAGAGAATTTTTCCACATTGAGAGTTGCCTACATAGATGGAATTATGGGTAAAAGATCTCTATTTCTCCTCCAGATGTAAATATATGCATCTACACGTATATGTGTGTATGTCTTTTAATGTGTTGACGAATATATGTATATATGCATACATGTGTACAGTGAATAGAAAACTGATTTTGTAGTGAGAGGAGTTTTTAAGTCTCACCTCTGACACTCACTTTGAAAGTGATTTAAGCTCCCAGTGCCTCATTTTCCTCCTTCTTAAACAGCTGGATCAATGGATTTGAACTGGTTGTCATCCAAGGTCCTCTCTAACTCTAGGTCTATGATTCTTTTTCACATATGTATACTATGTGTACATATATGCATACTATATATATACATATATAGTATATATGTGTATATACATGTCTATATTCCACATTTTTGTTCAAATCTCACAACATTATATAAAGAACAGTGAACCACTTCTCAAAAGTTGTGGACCAAAATTGTTGGCAACGGGAAAAGGAGAGTGGGAGGAAGAAGGAGAGAAGGAGGAGGGGAAGTGTTGGGGAAGAAGACTGAGTGAGGAGCAGAAGGGAGGGGAAGGTACTGGAGAAGGGGAAAAGGGGAAGGGAAGAAGGGGAATAGGACAGGGGATTTTTTTTTAATCAGTGAAGATATTAGATGACAGTACGTAGTCCTAAACCACTGGGCATAACTGTTCCACATGTGTCAAAGATTTTTCTCTGGAAAACTTCTGGACCTCCTCAATGTTTTTCAGAGGGCAGCTAACACAGAGCAGGAAGAATGTAAAGGTTATAATGGTACCTTTTCTCTATGCTGTTGACCCCCTCCCTCCCTTAATTCTAGATCCTTCTTATCATTGAAGTCGTGACTCTGAAATATTGTAGTTTTATGAGCCTGAGCAACTCACTTTTACCCTTCTCCCCTTCAAACTTGTCCAGGCAGCTCTGAAACTAAAGTTGCATAGCAATTATTATTATTATTATTTGGAGGGAGGAAGGCAAGACATTTGGGGTTAAGTGATTTGCTCAATGCCACATAGCTAGTAAGTGTCAAGGGTCTGAGGCGGGATTTGAACTCGGGTCCTCCTGACTCCAGGGCCAATGCTCTCTATTCATTGTACCACCTAGCTGCCCTAGTATAGAAATTGTTAATGGACTTTGGCAGAGGAGATTTTTCTCATCAGGATTTCTCTGTAGTAATAAGATCCAAATCCTGGCTTTACCAGATCACCAGAGAATACCAGCCAAAGTGGGTAGCTAATAACTTGAGCTGGGAAAGATATGCTGATCACTTCAACTCTGTAAATGAGCTGAAATGTGGATATACCTTTCAGACAAGAGACAGGAGACATCAGGTATTAATGTTTCCTCAGGTACACATATACAGTGGTATGAGTTTATAGAAAGGAAACAACAAACATGTGTAATGACTGTAAAGTCATGAAGAAGGGTTTCCATAAACCCCACATGTAAATGATGCCCATTACTATTGAGAGTACATACCTAAAGCAGTGTCAAAGGCAAAGCAAATGTTCTGTTCAGTTCACTGTCATTCCCTCAGTCCCAGATGCTCCCTGTTTGAGTGACAGAACAGCTCATCTCTTTTGTTGTCTAGAAAAATCTTGGCTCCTTGGCCTAATCTAAAAATTGACTATGTCTTCATCCTGAACACAACATGGTAAATTACGAAACAATCAGAGTCATTCCAGGGCATATTGAAGTACATTTTCAACAATATTTTTTTGTCTTTTGCAAGGAACAGGCAAATTTGACAATGCCTCTCTTTTCTGATTCCTCCTTTTGTACCACCAGTGATGTTTTTAAAGAACCATAAACTCATAGTGTTAGAGATCTGAGAGTTTATCCAGACAAACTGCCTCAGCTGATGGAGGACAAAGAACAGCATTATAATTTAAGTTAAGGCAAATTAAAAAGAATGAATGACATTTAAAGGGGAAAAATGAATGAGTATATCCATAATCAAAATCAAAATGAACAAGCAAGCAAAACTACATAAATTCATGGAATTTTCAAGCTGGATGAAGACCTTTGTGATTACTTAGTTCAACTCCTTCATTACACAGATGAGGAGACAATGCTCAGTATGGTTAAGTGACTTGCCCAACAGATTAGCTGCAAAATTAGAATTTAAATGCAGGCCTCTTGACTCTCATGACATTGCAAGACACTAAAATCATTGAGAACAATTATTCAGTTAATAAACATGTATTAAGCCCCTACTATGTGCTAGTATTATATGAAATGCTAAGGATACAAAGAGACAAAATATAATCTCTGTTCTCAAGGAGCAATCTAACAGGTAGGCACAGGAAAACAATTATGTACAAACAAGACATAGACAGGACAAATTAGAGACTTCAATCTATCAATAAACTTTTATTAAGCTTCTGTGCCAAGTACTGAGGAAACAAAAGAGGCACAATATACTTCCTGCTGTTAAGGAACTTACAGTCTAATAGGAATTCAAGTCTTTCTAATTCTGAGGTCAGTTTTCTATCTACTGCTCCACACAGGCACAGATTAGGTAGTTAATAAATGCTTATTGATTGATTAACTCACTGAAATGATAACTGTTTTTTTCAGGGGATAGTCTTTTACGATAAGATCTTGAGGTCATATACATTAGACCTAGAAAGAATCTTTGGGTCTCCCCCTCCAAACTCCTTTACCCAACATTTTATATGAGAAAACTGAGGCCTTATAAAGTAAAATGATCAGTATGGGATCACCCAGGTTGTAGTGGGAGTATGGTAAATGTGAGAGCCTGAATTCAAACCCAGATCTTTGGATTCAAAATTAAATACTCTTTCTACCATACTAGATCCTCTATATTTTGACTGGATAATCACTTTTTACACACAATAAGAAGTTTCCCACATTTACTTAATCTTTATTCCTCTCTTGGTTCCACTCCTGACTATTCAAATTTTTCTACCATGCCACCAAAATCTCATCATCCTTGAGGTTCACTTCACCCCTGGACTTCTCTTACACTGGAATTTCATTCCATTCATGCAGCTCCTGGCTCTAATTAGGTAATTCCTCTTAGACTCTCTGTTTTAAGGAAAAGACCTGCTATATCTTCAGTTCTCTCTGGGTTCCATTCCTGGACCTTCTCTATCATACCATCATGTTTGTAGCTCTCCCCAGCTTTCAGCTTCTTTTAAGTATTTTTCTTTTCCATTAGTATGCAATCTCTTGGGAGGCAAAGGCTATCCTATCTGCCTGTATTTTTATTCTTAGCACTTTCCACAATGCCTGACATATAGTAAACACTCAATAAAAGTTTGTTGACAAGTTTAGACTTGCAAATATTTTTCTAAAAAAAAGTTAATATAAGAGTTTATCTATTTATCTGTTCTTGAAATGAGAATTCCCTGCAACAACATCACCAACAAGCAATCATCCACTTTCTAAAAGAAAACTCCTAGTAATGTGAATCCTTACCCCTCCTGAGGCAGGTCATTTTACTATTGGACTTTGCTAATTGTAGGAAGCCTTAGTGTAGACAGAGCCTAAACTGGCCTCCTTGCAGCTTTTATCACTTCTAGTTCTACACTGCGGGGTGAAATAGAAACTGTCTATTCTCTATTCCTCATAATGGTTTTTCAGGTTCTTGAACATAGCTATAAAGCATGCTTTCCCCTCCTCCAACCAACAAGTCATCTCTTCTCCAAGGTAAATATTCATAGTTCCTTCAACTAATCCTCAGCTTCTCACCATCCTCATTGTCATTCTAAGGATGAATTAGTTTGTCATTCTTAAAATGTCACTAGAAATGAACAGGCTACTCCAAATGTGGTCTGAGTGATGAAGAGGACAGCAGAACTGTGATATCTATAGTGAAGATAATGAGACTGAGTAGCATCAAGGTTCACTTCTGTGGGTTGTGGCCTTTGATTCTTGGCAGTGCAGAGGAGTAAGCAGTTGGAGGAGAGCATGAACAGCTGTGACACTCTTTAATTGACAGAACAAGGCTTTGTGTTAGTCCAGGCTTAAGTAACAGAAAATGGAGAAGATAAATTATTATCACCAAATAAACAAAATGACCTGCTTAGTTAGTCTAAACTTCTATATGCCTCAAGACAACAATTTGCTAGGGTTTCTCAGGGATTCAGGAAGTCCTCTCAACTGGACATATGATATTTTTTTCTGGTGGAACTGCTGGACTGTCAGTGATATGTGAAAAAGGTATTAGTTATATCTAGTATAGTAGAAAGAGCATTGCCTATCATCAAAGAACCTGACTCAACTCCCAGCATTGTCATTACCTGTATGATTTGAGGAAAATCACTTCATCTACCCAGTTCTCACATCTCTCAGCTGTAAAATGAGGGAGTTGGACTAGATAGCCTCTGCAGTCCTTTCCATGTTTATATTTATGATCATAAGATGCATGATCCTGTGATCTAGGGAAAAATCATAAAGTCACTCATTCACTCAAAAAGCTATTATTATATTATTATTAGCAACTATCATATGAGTACTGAGAAATTATGAAGTTTAGATTAGACCTAATCTCTTCCTCTATTCTAGGATTTTAGCAAGAAACCAAATTAAATAATATCAAAATCAGTTTATAATATGATATGATAAAGCTCTGTAGAATGTAAAAAAAAAAAAGGGGTGATGAGGTATGGAGGGGAAGGTTGCTATTGAATGTTTTGCTTTTGTCTTTCTAACCTCAGTGCTTGGCATTGTGCCAGAGACACAAGAGGTCTTCAGTGCTAGTTGAATTCATTGTAGGAATAGTGGAGATTAAGAAAGGTTTCGTCTTTTCAGGCCCAAAATTTCTTAGGGGAGTTTATCCATCTCCTTTCCCCTCATAACACTCCACATTTCTGGTAGGATATTTAGACAGATACATGTCATAAACCCTCAAGACCACCACCAGTACTATCTTAGTCCATTAATGACAAGCACTTTGTTTTTTTTCAGTCTTTGCATTGACAAGTGCTGAACACAATTTCTTGCACATGGTGGATACATATTCACTGAGTGAATATGAAATTAGTATTTAAATGCATCATTAGTTTGAGTTTATAAAGGTTTTTCCATTACACAATAAAGAGAGTCTTGAGTAGTAAATACCAGTTCTCTGAGCACTTCCAATGACTCAGTAGAAATATCACAAGAATTAGAAATCAAGAAACTTTGATTCTAATTCTGCCCCTGCCACTTTTGATAGTTAAGTGAACTTGAGTAAAACCATTTTTTCTCTGGGCCTCAGGTTCCCTATATATAAAATGAGAGATATGTATAAATGAGGTGATCTCTAAGGATGCTCAAGTTTTATTATTCTGTAAGTTCTGATAATTACAACCACAGTGTTAGTCACTTCTCACATTTCTCTGGCTTTAATAGTATCAATACTATTTTGTGGTAGCACAGATACATGATCAAGCAAGGGATCAGAATTAGAGTATTTGGGGTCAAATATTCTTCTCACATAGCTTCGAAATGCATGACTTAAAGACATCTGATTTGATTGAGATCAGAAGGAAGACTATGCTATACACTGAACACTAGAAATGAATGGGGGTGTTTAACTTGGAGGAGATTGGGGGTAGGGAGGTGATTATAAATGCCATCAAGTATCTGAAGGGAATCAACTTTTTTTTTCTTGGCTCCAACAGGAAGAACTAGGAACAGGGGGTAAAAACTGCAAATGAAAAGATGTGGATTCCATGTAGGGAAAAAAAATGAACTTTTCAAAGTGGAATGAGCTATGTCTAATGATAGTGGATTCCTCATAAAGACCTCATGGAGGTCTTTAAGCAAAAGCTGAATTGTTGTTAGGGAATATTTTAGAAGGGGTGTCCTTTTCATTTGACATTTGAACCAGACAACCTCTGAAGACCCTTCAGGTGCTGAAATTCATTGTCAGTGACTCCAGCTGAGTAAGCTACTATAGGATATGACTAGTATATGCTATTTTCTCCCTTAAAAATGATTTTGGAGCCAAGAGTACATTCATAGGAGCAAGCAGCCATTGGAAAACAAAACTCAACAAAACAATCTTTCTTCCCTAAACAGACAGATCTGGTTAACAGATTATGTAACAAAGTATCAATGATTCATAAACATATTTTTGTTCTTCTTTGGCACATTTGATTTTTCTATAGAGGTTTACTTTAAAAATTATTTGGGAACATCATGTACAATTTCATATTCTACCATGTGTTGAGAATGCTACTGCTGATACAAATCGTATTTTCTTTTTTTCATATGTTGGGGTGTGTGTGTGTGTGTGTGTGTGTGTGAAGACAAATAATATTTCACAGTAAGGAATATGAAATAGAATAATCTCAAACAGCACAGATTAGAAGGATGACAGCGTTAGTTTTCATTTATACAGGGTTGTAGGGTTTAAAAGCACTTCTTACAGTATTATCTCATTTGAGCCTCAAAATCACCCAATGAAGGAATATTGAATTCTCAGTCAGAAGACTGTGTTCAAATCCTGACTGAATTATTTCTGACCTATGTAGTCTGGGGCAACTAGTGTGGAAATTAGAGAAATTAGACTCTCAGCTCTGCTAACCTTATTATCTTGGATAGTCCCTCTAACTTCTCTGGAACTCAGGTTCCTTGTCTGGAAAATAAGAAGCTTAAACTATATGATCACTAATGTTCTGTCTAATTTTAAGTCCTATGATCCCAGGAAGTTTCATAGGTTCAAGGCTCAATTTAGTGCATTTATACAGATAGAAAAGATAAGTCAAATTGAGGGTGTCACAATAAAAATAACATTAGTGACTTTATTTTTCCTTTATCCGCCATTTTGTGAATCTAAATTTAAGCTGGTTTAAGTTAGCTGATTTTGGATAAACCAAAAAATTATTCCTCCTCCCAAAATCACTCAACTTAAAGAATGTCATAAGACTACCCCTGACCCTCTCACTTCAGTGTCTCTGTTCTCCTATAACAATTAGGAACCAGGTGTCTCAATTCCTATAATCCTGTTTGTCATGGGTTTTTTATTTTTATTTTTATTTCTATATTGTATATTTACTGTTTAGAAACCAAAGTTCTATGTCCTTGGCTACCCAGAACCTGAGATCAAGTTTGTTTCTGCCACCACGTGCATTGTTATAAACAAATCACTGTCTGAATGTAACTACTCACTCCATAATAAGGGAAAGAGCATTAACACTTAGGGGGAGGAAGAAATCTAGTCTGATCTATTAAGCATTTATTGTGCACCAACTGCTTGTAAGACACCATGCTCAGTGCTACAGATAAAAAGACAAAACAAAGCAAAAACAAAAACAATGTCTGACCTCTGGAATCTTACAATGAATTCTACTGGAGAAACACAACATAATATGCATGGTGATTTGTGAAGGGAGAGAGCACAGAGAGCTAGGTGGAATCAAGGAAGACTTCACCTAGGAGAAGGACCCTAGCTTGTGCTTTGAAGGTACATGAGGATCCTAAGAAGCAGAAGTGAGAGGGAAGTGTATTTCAGGCATGACTGATGTGTTTAAAGATATGGAGGCAGGAGATGAAATGCTGATTCCAGGGAATGAAAATAGGTCATTAGGACTGAAGAAGTATAGAGTGCATCACAATCAATAAACTTTTTATGAAATGCCTAATAAATGTGTTAGACACATAGGTGTTAGGGATACAAAGACAAGAAAAAAATCAAGGGCTTCATCTCAAGGATGGCACACTCAAGGGAGATAACATGTATGCATAAAAGGATATGCAGCATAACTACATGTAGAAAAATATTAAACAAATCACAGTGAGAGATAACACTTATAGTTGAGGGATCCAGGGAAGTTTTTATGGAGGAGATGGTTTTGAGCTGAGCCTTGAAGAAAGTTTCGTATTCTATGAGGTGAAGGGTGAAGAGGGAGTGGATTTCAGGCACAGGGGGACTAAAAGTTCAAAGAACTAGAATGGGAATATACTGGGTGCCCAACCAATAGAAGACCTATTTGACTGGACACCAGAGTGTGAGAAGAGTTGTAATTGTAATGAAACTGGTAACATAGGATAGGCCAGGCTATGAGGGACATTAATGGTCAAATTGGTGCCTAAAGAAAATCATTTTGGGGTCTGTAAAAAGGATTGAAATGAGAAAACTGCTTCCCATAAGGAAGAACCCCAGAGCTAAGAGTTGAAGGAAGATAAGTATTTTAAGCGTATCATAATTTTAATATATGAAAAAGATGTTTCATATGAACTACCTAGTCTAACACACTCTCTATCTCCCTCTTCCTCTCCTTCTACCCCACCCTCCCTTCCCTCTTTCCCTCTCTGTCTCTGAAAATTGTTTGAGAGAACTAAATGAACATACTGTGCATATTCTCTATGTTCAGCTGTTCTTGAAATAGTCAATTTTGCTTGTAATAAATCTATAATAAAAACATATATATTTGGTAATGCATTTCTAATAATGTAAAGGATACAAATAATAATGGAAAAACCAAGAGGAATGAGGTTTTGAGATCTACAATTTCCCTTTTTCCAGTTTTTGTACCTTGGCTAAGGCTTTCCTCAAAAGTTTAAGGGGATATCTAGTTGTATTATCCCACTTAGTGGCTTCTTGATAGAACATATCAAGGTCATATTGAGTAAACTGCAAAAGTGATGAGACACATTATCCAATCAGCAAGCATGGGTTGTGTGCCTACTATGTGGCGGGCATTGCATTGAGCACGTTTCTCTGAAAATTTCTAAACCTAACCAGGTCCAGCGTGATCGTACTTTTGTGTTAATTTCAAGTGGTGGTGAATAGTCTGGGAGTATTCTCCTCATACAAGTCATGGGACCATCAGTTTGTAACCAGAAAATAACTTTCAGATCATTTGGTCCAACATTCTTATTTTATAGATGAAGAAACCAAATAAGGCAAGGCAAGACAGCAAGCATTTATCAAGCTCTTTCTAAGTGTCAGGCATTCCGCTAAGCAACGGAAATATAAATGCATGCAAAAATAGGATAAAAGGGGGCATGGAGGGATAGAAGGGAGGGCAGAAGGGGAAAGGGTAATCAGTATACATGCCATCTTGGTGGGGGGTAGAGGAGAGATGGGGAGAAAATTTGGAATTCAAATCTTGTGGAAATGAATGTTGAAAACTAAAATAAATAAATTCTGGTGAAAACAGGGAAGTTCAAGATGGATAGAATTAATTTATTAGTACAATAAATGAAGATAAATTTGATTTTAAAAAACAAATACTTCCAAAATGAAAGACAGTCACATCCTTAAGGAGATTACATGTCAAGTGCAGGAGACAATGCATAAAAGTCATTCAAAAAACTGGAGGAGGCAGCAGAAGAAGAGTTCTATACATGGAGTGTGGTGACAAAATCTAGAAACTCAGAAGCAGAGACTGGAGGGGAATGAAGATTGGCTGGCCTGAGCACCTCTACAAAATGTAGGTATTGAGAAGAACTCACTAGTGGGAGAAAGGGACAAATATGATACAGTGTTGTTCTGGGGTGATAAGGTCCCAGGGGTGGAAGAATATTCTAGAGTAAGGAGGCCCTAGACACTGAGGGAAATTGAGACTACAGCTGAGGCATCATGGCAAAACCTGGTCCAGAAGCATAGTCCAGAAGGGAAAGAAATTAAGTGACATAGGAAATAAATACCAAGCAGGAATTCAAATCCCAAATTCCTGACTCCAGATTCAATGATCTTTTCATTAGAAATTCTCATAATATAAAACATTATAGCCCCTAATGTTGACCTCTACTCTTAAAGTTTCCAATTCCTTTTATGCTAATGTTATTATCCTATTTAAATCAATAACAAATCATAAATGCTGCATTTCATTAGAAGGATAAACATTTTCTCTTTAATAAATTTCTAAACACAAGCAAAATATTTTTTTTAAAGTAGTTTATCCAGTTTATGGCTTACAGAAAAGGCTTACATCTGATTCCACTTTTACCTATCACTGGAGTTCTAATTACTTTGATATAATGACTGTGGGATTTTATTTTATTTTATTTTATTTTTACTGTTTAGACAGATTCCTCACTAATACTTAACAGAAAAGAAACATTACATTTCTGTTCTGTTTGACAGGACTACAGTTAAAAGGCAGCTGGATCCAATTTATTTTCTACAGTTCTATTATATTGAACATATCTTTGATGTTTCCTCTAACCAGATTTGTTTAGGGAACTTAAATATGTGATATACAGAGAAAGTAAAGACATTTCTGATTTCACCACTGCTGAAATGTTTCTTATATATGGCTGCAGATTCTTAGACTTCAATAAAATAAGATATACTGCAAATGTAATATACTGATTTGTGATCCCATTACCATTATTTATCACAGAATCCATTTTCACATTCCCATTTGGTTTATTACTTGCATTTCTTATAGTTGATGTAACAATATACATACACAGTGGTACATGATGTACAATGAGTAATATATATCCACATACAAAAAAGGGGAAAGATTGACAGGCAGACAGTTGAGAAACAGATACAGAGAGAAGTCTTCAGAGTCAGAAAAACCTGGGTTTAAAGTGTGAACTTTGGTCATAAATACTGGCTATATGACCCTGGGCAAGTCATTTAATCTCTCTGTTCCCTAGGCAATTAAGTACCTTCCCTTTCTCTCTCTGTCTCTGTCTCTGTCTCTCTTATACATATATATGTGTATATATATGTGATGTGTGTGTGTGTGTATTCATATGTGTATATACATATATAAATGATGATGATTTATATGGTTTCATTTTAAATCATGTTATTATGCTGAAATTATATCAATTAATTTTAAAGGACTGCTCTGGGTTCCCTAGTTATACTATATAATACATCTAAAAAAGGAAAAGTTTTTTGTTCCTGTTGATTTCTTTTTTTGATTGCTATAGCTAGCATTTATAGCATTATGTAGATTATTAATGGTGATTATGGACATTTTTGCATAACCTCTGATCTAATTGAATATTTATCTCCATCACACATAATACTGGCTTTCAGCTTTAGATAGCGGCTACTTATCTTATTAAATAAAGATTCTTAAACCATAAGCTTTCTAGTGTTGAATTTTTAACAGCAGAAATGGATTTTATTTTAAAAATTTAGCATATATTAATATAATTTAGTTCTTATTATTTTGTTACTAATATAATCTACTACATTTGGAGTTTTACTTACATTTTAACCAACAATATATTTATGGCACAAATCTGACTTGGTCATAACGCATAACGTTTTAATGTGTTGCTATAGTTTCTTTTCTAATATTTTATTTAATATTTTGAGCTGATATTCATTAAGAATACTGGTCCATAGTTTGAAAAAGACTCCTTTTTCCTGTTTTTATAAACAGTTACATAATGTTATAATTATTTTTCTCTGAATGTTTGCATAATTCACATGTAGATCCATCTAATCCTATTCCCCCTACCCTCTTTGAAAAATAATTTATGCCTTCATTAATGCCTTTATTTGATATTGAGTTGTTTAAACAATCTGTTGTTCTACAAATCTGGGTATTTTATATTTTTGCAAATGTTCATCCATTTTTAATCTCATCTGTTAATTGTTAATTTATTCTTTTTATAAAACCAACTCTTATTAAAAAAAAATTTTTGTGTCACTGTGCTTTCAATTTTTATTGTTTTCTTTATTTTCATAATTTCTATTTTGATATTCCATTAGATTTTTTTCTCATTTTTGCATTCATATTCTAAAATATTTAATTCATTTCTTGCTTCTCTTTTGTTTTACTGCTTTACTTATAACCATCATATTTTATATGTTGCCTCATTATTGTTATTTTCTTCGATGAAATTTTCAATTGTTTTTGAACAATTAGGACCACAGATTATTAAGGATAGCAGTCAGTTAACAGACATTTACTAAGTGGCTACTATCTAGTGCCAGGCACTGTGTTAAGTACTAGTCATACAAAGAAAAGCAAAAGACAATTCCAGTTCTCAAGTAGCTCACTGTCTAATGGGAATTACAACATTTATAAAAAACTGTATGCAATATCTATACATGTATATGTGTGTGTATATATACATATATATGATATAATAAAATATATAATATTATAAATCTACATCTACCTATCTCTATTTATTGACATAATAAATGAGAAATTATCAATAGAGGAAAGGGACTACCATTAAGGCAGATCAGGAAAGGCTTCCAAAGAGGTTGTGATTTTAGCTGGGACTTGAAAAGAGCCAAGAAACCAGGCAGGTGAGATAAATAACTATTAAATTCCAAGAAAGGGAGATAACTAATGAGAGACAAAAACATTTATCAAGTACTTACCACATGCCAGAGACATGGTGCTAAGTGCTGGGGATTTAAAGAAAGGTATAAGAAAATCTTGCCCTAACTATTCATAATCTAATATGGAAGAAGTCTGGTAGCTAGTGTGAGAAATGATGTGAGGAGTTATGAGTTACAGAACTGATGTCATTTTGCAGGATGGTGAGTTTCTGCAGATCACGAAATCTATGAGAACAGCCTGATGGGAAATTATGAGGAGAATGCCCTGGGCTTCTTCCTTAAATCGTAGAGAATTGAGGAGGAGCTCTTCAATTTCTACCTACCCTTCCTCCTGCCCCAATCACCTAAAGTGAAAAGGCTTGAATGACATTGATAGATGGAATGTCATGTGTGATGAATATAAAGGAGACCAGTGTCACTGAATAGCAGAGTACATGGTGGTGAGCAAGGTGTATGAAGACCAGAATGTTGAGGGGACAGGATAGATGAAGGGCTGTAAATTCCAATCAGAGACTTTTCTATTTTATTTTAGAGTTGGTATATAGTCACTGAAGTTTATCAAGTTGAAGATTTGTATGATCATACCTCTGATTTAGGAAAATCACTTTGACAACTAAGTCAAGGAAGGAATATGATGGGGAGAGTGTGGCAAGGAGAAAAACTGTCAGGCTATTGCAATAGCCTAGGCATGATGTGATTAGGACTTCAGGACATTGAGGATCAGTACTAAGAAGATTCTTTCTGCTTTCTAATCCATTTTGTTACCTTCTTCTGCTTTTATAGGTGAATTCATCCCAATCATGTTCAGTTATAATTGTTCACCTCCATCCTAACTTCTTATACTTTTTCTTGTTTTTACCCTGTCTTCTCTTTACATAGAAGAAGGTGGTTAACAAAGATTTTGCCTAAGATTAGTGATCTGCAACTGAAGTGATATGCAGTCTTGTTGCTGAGCTTACCAATCAACTGAGTTTCCTTCAAAGATAGCTCTGATCTCTTAATTGTCAAATTCAATGAACTTCTCTTAATCTTCATCTTTATTGACTTCTCTACAACCTTTGATCACACTCTTCTTCTGTATAGTCTTTTTTTCTCTATGATTTTTTGAAATTACTCTCTTCTGTATCTCCTTCTACCCATCTTCTTATTCCTTCTCAATCTCCCATGTAACATGTTAATCTAGGTCATATTCACTAACCATGGGTGTCTGCTAAGCATCTATCCTGGACTTTCTTTTACTTCCCTTATCCACTTCGTGATCTCAATAGCTGCCATGGGCTCACCTATCATCTTTATGTAGATGATTTTTAGGTCTATGTATCTGGCCTTAGTCTCTCTTCTCTCCTCCAATCTCGCATAACCACATATTTTCTTAACGTCTCTAACTGGAAGTCTTGTAGACATATTAAATTAAAGATGTTGAAAACAAAACTTATGTCCTTAAGGAAAAAACAAACAAGCAAACAAAAACCTCCTCTCTTCTGAATGTCCCTGTTACTATTGAGGATACCACCATCTTCCCACTCACTCAGGCTTGCAACATCTTGATTCCTCAAATTCACCCTGCATAACTAGTGTTTAGGAATAACATTGTCACTTCTCCTCTCTTATACGTGGCAGCTAAGATGTCTAGTTTTACCCAGACAGTGGCCTCTTGGTCCTTGAATTCTTTAATTTTGTTTGTTGTCAATTTTTTTTTTCCATTCACTTAGAACCTGTGGTATTCCTAGGAGTTTTCATTTTAGGATTTTTTTCAGGAGGTGATCAATAGATTCTTACTAGTTTCATTTTATCCTTTGCTTCTAGTAGATCAGAGTAATTTTTCTCTATGATTACTTAAAATGTTATCCATTAATCTTGATTACATTAAATTGAAAAGTTTCTGTACAAACAAAGCCAATGTAACCAAGATTAAGAGGGAAATGGGGAATTGGGAAAGAATTTTAACAACTAGTACTTCTGATAAAGGCCTCATTTCTAAAATATACAGGGAATTAAGTAAAATCTATAAGAATACAAGTCATTTCCCAATTGATAAATGGTCAAAGGATATGAACAGGCAATTTTCAGGGGTAGAAAGTAAAGACATTTATAAGCATATGAAAAAAATGCTCTAAATCATTATTGATTCAAGAAATGTAAGTCAAAACAATTTTGAGATACCACATCTCACCAGTCAGATTGGCTAAGATGATGAAACAGGAAAATGACAAATATTAGAGAGGATGTGGAAAAATTGGAACACTAATGTGTGTTGGTGGAGCTGTAAACTGATACAACCATTCTGGAGAGCAATCTGGAACTATGCCCGAAGGGCTATAAATAATTGCATACCCTTTGACCCAGTAATACCACTTCTGGGGTTGTATCCCAAAGAGATCATAGAAATGGGAGGAAGACCCATATGTACAAAAATATTTATTGCATCTCTCTTTGTGGTGGCAAAAAACTGGAAGTTAAGGAGATGCCCATCAATTGGGGAATGGCTTAACAAATTGTGGTATGTGAATGAAATGGAATACTATTGTGCTATAAGAAATGGGGAGGGGATGGACTTCATATTTACCTGGAGAGGCTTATACAAACTGATGCTAAGCAAGAAGAGCAGAACCAGGAAAAACTTGTATACAATCACAGACACATCGTATGTGTGATGACCAACCTTGATAAACTGGACTCTTCTCAGCAATGCACAGTTATAAGACAACTCTGCAAATCTCAAGATGGAAGGATATGTCTACATTCAGGGAAGGATCTAGAAAGAAAAGAGTTTAAATGGAGACTGAAGCAATCTACACGCTATCGTTCTTTTCCATGTTTCATTTTGTCTCTTCTTTCCCACTGATCACTCCATTGGTTACAACCAGACTAATGTCCAATGTGAAAGTATTTACAGATCCTATACTTGATTGCATGCCACCATGGGGAGGGGGGGGGAGAAGGGAGGGGAGAAAATTTGAAACTCAAGGTATTGTGGAACTGAATCTTGTAAACTAAAAGTAAATAAACAAACCAATTAAAAAAATGTCATCCATGCCCTTTATTTGGTTTTATTTTTTAAAAAGTTAAAAGGATTTGTAGATGCTCTCTTGGGTTCCCTTCTTTTCCCTTTTCTAACTTTCAGTTTGCAACTTTATAAATTCCAGCTAAATAAATAAATTAAATTGTGGGGAAGTAGGAAAACAAGCCCTCATTAGGAAAAGCCATATTAATCAATTTATCTCTAATCTGATGTGTTAAGGTTTAATTTAGTAGAAGTGAATACTTAATACACAATTGATAATTTTCCTCCTAGAAAAACATGTCTGCTAAATTGATCTATTTTCTTTCTATTGTCATGCAGTCTTGCATTTATAACTATTCAGAGGTAGAAATGCTCATCATGGTTAAATTCTTCTCCCATAACGGTTTCTCATGAGTACAAACTTTCTTTCCTCTTCATTTCTGCCTAGTACAGAGCCTCTGGTAGAAATACTTTTCTAAGTGTGTCAACAAAAGAAACTGTGTCTGAAATTAATTCATTGGTTACAAACAAAATGAAAGCAAAGAAAACCATATATTGTCTCAAAATTATCTTAGAGAAAAGTTATTCTTTGTCATTTACCTGCTATTTTCCTTATCAACACCAATAAAATGTACCTGTTTTCCTCTGGGAGCCTTATCTTTTCCACAATACCATCATCACAGATGGTACAAGAATGTATCTACTTGGGGAGAAAAACAAAACAAAACATCACAATGGATAGCTGGGTCTTGAGGTTACCTATGACTGACTGTGTATCATCTCAGGACCTTCAACTTAGTACTGACTGTTTCTCTGTGGGAGAACCTCTAATCTAGTACTCAATTTGTAACCCCCATGTAGCCAGTTATTGTGTATTGTGGGAAAACAACAGACTTTCATGGAAAATTGTCAGACTGATCAAACATTTAGTGAAGCAACAGTGACCACACCTTGATTTCTATACAACTTTCCCAGATTACTAGTGACCCATTTTTGTTATTTTAATAGGGTTGCAGAAACTTGCTGATCCTTTCAGAATGTTCTTGGATAGACCAAATTAAATAAAATTCTTTTATAGAAAGGAGATTCCTTATTGTTTTCAGTAGCCTTGTGATCCACATCGACTCACTAACTCACATAGGGCTTAATGGGAGACATTGTGATTTCAGAAAATAAGGAAAGGAGGCAATCCTTTTCAACTAGAGCTACCTAATCAGAGCACTCATACAAGTGAGTAAAACCTTATGGACTCTATCAACAAAGGCAACCAACAGATCTAACAGAATTAAGATGGATACATGACTTTCTTTAGCATTAATCAGTCCCAAAATGAACTGGCTGTTTGTACAGCTGGTGCTAGTATTAACAAGCTCCTGGGATAAGTCCAACCCACATTATCTGAATTAATCCAGCACTTCTAACATGTTCCACAACGTCCAATACTTTATCATATACTGTTCTTTCTGTCTCATACAAACCAATCTAGACCAGAAGGTGTAAAGCAGCCTGGATTAGCCTCAGCAGCATCTTTACCCTACTAACTGATGAGAAAGGATTGTTGTGATCAGAGCGGAAATATTCAACTCCTCAGTGCTGATAAACTGCATAGTAAAATGATGATCCACGGGGGATAGTAGAGGTGGAATCATGTTACAAAACATAAAAGGGGAGAAAAGAGGGTGCAAAATCTCCCTAAATAACTTCATGACAAAAGAAGATAACCACAGAAGGCCAGATGGAGCAGATGTACTAGGAGCAGTTTACAATTCAAAGAGATGCCAGTCAGGTGCTATAACAAGACAGACAAACAACAGATGAAACATCCAACGTATAGACCCATTTGATTACCAATGGCAGACCAAGACATAAAAAATGGGTAGGAAAAGGCATTAACTGAATTATGTGGAGAAATGGAAACAGATGCCATCAATTCTTATTCCATGGCCCTTGCAGGGGATCATGAACCAAGAATTGAGCTCCATCCTGGAAGAGTAAATAGGCAGCTGTAGGCAGAATTTGTGACAAATGTCATTATCCCTTGGATTTCTTCTTTGATACACCCTGTTTAGGCTCCGAAACTAAATGGAACTAGATCATAGACCAATAAAAGGGCAACAAGAAAACAGAGATACTCCCATAAGCCTTACTTAGATATTTCTTCTTCTTATACTTCACAGTAAAGCAAAAATTGGCTTGTTTGGCACATATGCAACAGCCATTTGCAGGATAAAGTCCACGTATGCACACAAGTACCCTCTCCTCTCTAATTTAGATATTAGTGGAGGTGGCAAAGTGCATCCCTGATGGAATATGTGCAGTTATATTGCTTTCCCCCATTCTCATTGCTAAACATTTTCCTATAGTGTCAGAACAATAATGGAGCTAAATGAGACAATGAATTTAATCAATCAAAAGACATTTATTAACCACCTATTGAGTATGTATTCTGCTAGGTACTGGGTCTACAAAGGAAAAAAAAATAAAGTGTCTAACCTCAAGAAGCTTACGTTGTATCAGGAAAAATAAAATGTGATCATACATGTAAACATGTCTGTATGCAACACACATAGGTTGTCACACATGTATGCATACATGCAAAGTAAATCTGGGGTGATTCCAGTGGGAGTAGAATTGAGCAGCTGGAAGGCCGGGCTAGGTCACATGTAGGAGGTAGTATGATGTGGCAAAAGTCATTTGGGTTGTTCTGTATAAATACATTTCTGGCATGACTATGTTGTAAGCAGCTTGAGGGCAGGGATCATGATTCCTGTTTCTTTGTTGTCCCTGCCAGTGCCCATTATATAGCAAGTTCTTAAATATGTGTGGACTTGTTTCTGAACTACTTTGAACTTGTGAACTGGAGAGGGCTATGTCATCCTTAATGATGAAACTCATAGAAGATCAAAAATGGTCCCTCAGAGCATCATAGGATTTAGAGCTGAAAAAGATCTTTTTCAGCTCTAAATTCCAATATCCAGGATAACTTGAGAGCATCCTTTGTATTTCATGGCAAGGTAAAATATGTCTCTCTATCAAATTAATTAGCAGATGGGAAGGGAGACATTTTTGATACATGCCCTTTTTTGATGCATATTGGCAGGAACAGCAAGCCTGAACCACTTTTCAGAGAAACCTCAAGGAATACAGTCAAAGAAAAGAGATGTTTAATATCCATCCTCAACAGTTTTATGCCTGTTGTTTATGGCCCGATTATAGACTGAACACCACCCCTCCACAACATAATGAAAATAGAAAATCTTTCAAGCATATGTCTAATGGGATTCTAAGCAAGTCTATATGTGTGGAATACTGATTTTTGGACGACTTATGGCAAAATTGAAAAGGCCAATGATTGCAGAAGAAAGCCTCCCTGCCCCCCTTACCCAATCCTGGAATAAGCTATTCTTTTGTCTTACTCAAATTTCTCTAAATATCAACAAGGGAATACATCTGACAAATTCATTCATTCTGAGGTTGATATATAGAGTTTAGAGCTGGATAGAATCTGACAATTTTTTCCAACTCCTTCATTTTATTGCTAAGGGACTTGGAGCCTAGATAAGGGATGTAACACACCCACGTCCACACAGATTGTACATGGTGCACACTAAGTCAGAAAACTAAGATTTCAGCTCAAGTCTTCTTTGATACTAAATCCAGTCTCTTCCCATTACATTAAAGAGTTAACCGAATTTATTTTTTTCTCTTCAGAATATTGCATTTCAAATTGGACACCTAGAAAAGGATTGCTTAACTAAAAGGAATGATAGTAAGAGTCATAGTGCTAGAATGGAAAATATCTTGATCTAGAAGTCAGGGTATCTGGGGCTTCATCTCTAACTTGCCTGTCAATGAGTTGTGTGACATCGGGCAAAGTTCTCTCTCTTCACTCTTTTGGCCACAGTTTCCTCATCTATAAAATGAGAGGAGTTGGATTACATAAGTTGTAAAGACCCATTGCAAGTCTAACATCCTATCATTTCCTATAATTTACAGGACCGTATACTTTGTTTCTAGGCAAAGAAGACCTTATCCATCAAGATGAGACAAGCTCATTCATGATTGGTTAGGGAATATAGAACAACTTAAGGAAAACTATGTTTGTTGTTATTAGCCAAGGAGCTAAATACCTCTTATCCCCTACAGTGGAACTAATAAAGAGGCTTGTTATTAGTAATATAGCATGAAATCTAAGATCGTGTTTTGTCCCTTTTTATTGGTACCTCTCTTTTGAGTGTGTGAACTAGAGGCAATCTTGGCTGACACAATTCAGATCAGTATGACTGGACTGAATTTTATTTATGTTGGCTTAGCACAACCATTGACTCTTCTATCTTGCTCGAAAACTCTCCTTATTACAGTAATCACACAAATCTACATGCTCTAGCAATGTCTACTTCTATAGGAACTAGAACTGTGATTTCACTGCAAGAGAGGACTTGTAGGATAGTAAACTCCCTGTACTTATGCAAGCCAACTACTTCTCTGAATCATAAAATCTTAAGAAAACTGTCCAGAACACCGAGAGTTTAAATTACTTGCCCAAATCAGACAGAGTACTTACAGGATTTGTTTAAATCACTGCCTTGTGTTCTAAATAAAAAGATCAAACATAATTTTTCCAGATAAATTATCTGGAAAATAAAAATATTTTAAAATTCTAACAAAAAATCAGAATTTAAGAGGGAAATAAGATGATGACTGAAAAGAAACAGAATCTTCTACAAAAATCAAGATATTATTGAGATATTTACTTTCTGTACATATGTTAAAGGTGGGCATTGAAACCATGTCATCTTCAATGCCAGTTCTCAATTAGCTATTCCATGGTGCTTTTTTCATATATCTTGATATCTCTAAATACTCACACAAAACTACAGTTAATGACATATTGCCCCATTAGTGAGAGCTATGGAGCAAGCTATCAGTACTGTGAATGTCAATACCTGGGCTTCTCCCTGTCTCAGCCCTATCGCCTGTCCCAGATTTATAAAACTATATCCCTAACACTTTAATGACTGTTTCTATTAGAATTGAAGACCTTTGGACTCAAAGTTTCTTGAGTTCAGGAAATATATTCTTAATCTTTGAAACCTATTCAGCAAATACTACAGGGTTCTTGCCCACATTAAGCTTTCAATAAAAACCTACCTGTAGTGTCTGCATGTAGAAAGTCTTCCTTACTTTCTTTTAGTACCTCAAGGATTTCAATATGTGACTGACCCATCTGTTGCCTTTCTCTCCTGCTATGTGACAAATTGATTTCTTTTCCAGTAATATATTTCCTTGGAAATATCTTAAATAGCACTTCTCCAGTGAAAGGCAATATTATTAACCCAAATGCGTTGTACCCATGTGCCTGTACATGGGGAAAGTTAAGCAAAATTTTAGCAAAACTGTATTAAATACCTACTATGTGCAAAGTCTTCTGCTAGAAACAGAAATGAGTAAGATACAAGAATGAATGAAACATTCCCAGCCCTCAGGGAGCTTATAATTAAGAGATAACACACATAGGTATGCTTACAAGGAGAGGGACTAGACCTGGGATTTAAATGAAATAGAAGGACTCCTGGATGATGAAACTCCAACCACTAAGAGAAGGTAATATTTTCTGCAACTTATAGAGAGCTGTCCCTGGAGCCAGGAGATCTGAGTTCAAGTCATTCCTTTGACACCATTTATTGTCATATTTGGGGCAAGTCACTTGACTTCCCAGTGCCACAGATAATCTTTTAGCTATTCTTTGCGAGAATTTCTCTAAAAAATCCTATAATACAAATGAGAATATGTTAAGTCTGAAGGGAAGATGTACAGAAGTTTTGAGATTTGATTGTTGTTCATTGTTTCTGACTCTTCATGACTCCATGGACCATAACATTCCATGCCCTTCTATCCTCCACTATCTCCTGAAATCTGTCCAAGCTCATGTCCTCTGCTTCCATGACTATCTCATCCACCACCATCCCCTTCTTCTTTTGCCTTCAATCTTTCCTACCATCAGGGTCTTTTCCAATGAGTCCTGTCTTCTCAGTAAGTGGTCCAAGTATTTAAACTTCAATTTCAGTATTTGTCCTTCCACTGTATATTTTGAATTAATATCTTTGAGTACTGACTGATTTTATCTCCTTGCTGACCAAGGATCTCTCAAAAGTCTTCTCCAGTCCCACAATTCAAAAGTATCAATTTTGAGGTGACTAATAAGAAACAATAGGAAAGACATTACTTCTCCTGGGGAAATCTGGTAAGGTTTCACGGAAGTGGTAGTACCTTACTTAGAACTTAAAGAATGTTAAATATTTTTTAAAAGCTGTAATATATTAAGATTTTAAGACATAAGTTTAGGCTGATGCAAAAATATACCTGTATTCCTATTTCTGGTTCTCACTCAAGTCCAAGTTAAGGAAACCCTTTGGCAGGCAAAGTAGTTGATAATGTGTCCTATACTTGGGATTGTTTTCATTTGTTTTTGAAAAGGAAGCTTAGGGGTGGCTAGGTGGCACAGTGAATAGAGCACCAGCCCTGGAATCAGAAGGAACCATAAACTCAGGGTTCAAATCTGGCCTCAGACACTTAACACAAAAAACTAGCTGTGTGACCTTGGACAAGTCACTTAACCCCAATTGCCCTCCAAAAAAAACAAAAATGCAAAAAAAAAAAGAAAAGGAAGGTTAGACTTTGATTTCACCCTTGACAATCTGTGACATCTAGACACCCATCCAACCTTGGAATTCTATGAAATTTGCTAGCTTCATGACTCTAGTTGCTTTATCTTTATTAGTCTCAGTTCCTTCTTCTGTAAAATGGGCATAATTATACTTGCACCACCTCCTTCAAGAGACTGTTCTGAGTGATGTTCTTTGTAAATTGTAAAGAAATCTGAGAGTTAGTATCACTAGGAAACTGTGGCAATGGCATTCTATCTTCTAACAAGTTATATTGATAGTGTGAGTCTTGAAACTCAGTTCAGAAGAAGTGAGGGAAGCATTGTTTCTAAAAGGCTGTGCATTTGTATTCATGATAGATAATACTTGTCTTTTTTACTTTTGCTGATTTATGGACAGGCTATTAATGAACCTCAATGAGTTATTTAAGTAGTTGTTTTGAACCTTGCTTCAATTATTGATCTATGTTGAAAATATTATGAAAGTTGAACAAGGAAGGATCAAGACCTTGAAGGGAAAAAAATCTTGAATGCTGTTGTGGGTCCTAAATATAACTAACATCCTTGGTCTCATCTATAATGCCATCCCTTGAACTAATATTGAGAAAATCCAAAGAGATGTGCTTTGTGAACAAGAAATGAGTCACCATATTTGACAAATATTTTGTATAGGTTAAAATGGCTGGCTTTGTGTTGTTTGCCTTTTTTTTTTTTTGCAATAACTACAATGACAGCATCAATCTGCTTGCAGGATTTATGGATATCATGAAACTGGACAAAATAGCTATTGTAGTGTATGACAAAATTTGAATTAGAGGTAAATGTGGTATGGAGGAAGGAAAAAAGAAAAACCATTAGGTCGAATCAGAAGACTTGAGTTGAACCCCCCCCCCCCCAACTATGTAATATGTATTCTCCTCTGGAAAATAGGGATATAAAGTACTACAATGCAGTTATCCCTTCTATATCACAGGAGTTAGAGGTATAGCACCTCTGTGATCTAGAAAATCTGCATAAAATATTTTTGACTCTCTCTTACTACCAGAGAAGTTTTAATTTTTATTGTTTTAAAAGATAAAATATGTTCATATTATATAATACTATACACATATTTTATGCATTTCTGAGTTTCTAAAGGCTGTGTGTGTGTGTGTGTGTGTGTGTGTGTGTGTGTGTGTGTGTGAAAGAGAGAGACAGATATGCTGGCCTTTCCATGTCATTTGCAACTTCTGCAAAACTCCTGAAAAATTCCCATTTAATTTCTTATGCTGACCCACAATATAGAGAAACAATGATGGGGAAAGTCATGATGTAGAAGGTATAACTGTTTATAGGTAATGTAATACTCTTCAGAAAAAAAATGCCATCTCTACCAATTAGTCAATCAATATTTTTTTCTATAAAGTACCTACTATATATGAGTCATTGTGAAATATCAACATATCAACTGTTCTTTTTTATCACAACAGTGTGAAATAATTGGGACAAATGTGACAGGAAGTAGGCATTGATCTAGGATTTTACTGGTGTTGTTTCCCAATATGAATACTTCTTCCACTGATGTACACCAACAACTTGCCTTTAACTCATAGTCTAAGAGACTTCCTGGAGTGAGTGGGGTGGGGAGTTTCATACTGGGAGGTTACACAGGTAGAATACTTCAGACCAGGACTAAAACAAAGGTTTTCCTGATTCTAAGACCAGGTCTCTGTCCACCATGCAATTGTTCAGTGGAGGAAATGTTTACTTGGTGTTCCAAAAGCCCCATCTGCACAAAATGAGAAGAGAGTACATATGAGAAGGTAATAATTCATATAAAACAATATGTTTATTTTCTGCTCTTCAACCTCAATATGAGTTATGAGTGTGACATAGTAGCCACCTCCAAAGTTACTGTCATTCCATATTGCATTAATAGAGGCATAGTGTCTAGAATAAGAAAGATATTCTAGTAATGACCTAGTAATACTTGTACTACATTCATTGAGGAATTGTTCTAAGTGTCTCCCTCCCCCAACTCCATTTTGACAAAGTGTAAATTTCTTTAAGTTCCATGTTTTATTCACTCAGTTACTCATACTGCTTCACTTCAGCTGCCTTGTTCCTCATGTTTTATTGATTGTTGTTGGATTTTTTTGTGTACTTTGAAATAATTATGTTTTATTTAAATTATTTCCATTCAACTGGTTGCCTTTAGTTACGTGCAGGCATATGGAAAGAAGGGGCAGCTAGGTGGTACAGTGGATAGAGTGCCAGGCCCGTAGTCAGAGGAAAAATCATTTTCCTCTGTTCAAATGTGGCCTCAGACACTTACTGGCTGTGTGAAACTGGCCAAGTCACTTAACCCTGCTTGCCTCAGCTCCTTGCTCGTAAAATAAACTGGAGAATGAAGTGGCAAAACCACCCTAGCATCTTTACCAAGAAAACTCTAACATGGGGTCATGAAGAGTCAGACACATTTGAACAACAAAAATATGGAAAGAAATGAATGACCTACCCCACCATTGTTGCTTATGGGTGGCGGAAAAGTGAGCTGTTAAAATAAGGTGCTCTCTGTCTCTCTGTTTCTGTCTGTCTCTGTCTCTCTTTCTATACACACACACACACACACACACACACACACACACACACACACACACACACACACACACCCCTTCCAAGAAGATTCAGTCTCTTAACTCTATCTACTTTTCTTCCTCAGAAACACATCCCTGTTTCTATATTCATCTTCAATTATTTTCACTAAAACTCCCGAAAGAAAAGGCAGGCGTCATCTACCCTCAATGAAGCTTTCTGTATCTGTGGTTTTCCATGAGGCTTCTTTCACATCATATATGATTTTCCCTATAAACTATGCATTCTAGTTAAAAAGTACTATTTAGTATTACCCATACAAGGCCTGCCCCATGCTTGGAATGTTCTTTTTCCCCGCTTGAGCATCTCAAAATAGCTCCCTTCAAGGTTCTTGTCAATTGCCACCTTTTACACAAAACGTCTATTGCTTCCCCTTCCCTGTTGTTACCACTCTATTCCCACTGAAATAACTTTGTATCTTCTTTGGTATTTTGTATTAATTTTTCTGTGTATATGTTTTTTTCCCTAGAAGAAAGTGAATTCTTTAAAGGCAGGGATGATTTTACTTTTTATATTTGTATTCCCAGTGCCTTACATGAAGTCAAACCCTAATGAATGTTGATGGAATTGGATTTTGGCATGTGTATGTCACAAAAATAGTTTTCTCTCCATCAGGGGGGAGATCAATACATTTCCACAGGCTTTACCATAGGAGCTAGAACACAGACAAGCCAGACAGTTAATCAGTGCCCACAGACATTTAACTTATCTTTGAAATAAATTCTTTTTGCTAACAGTATAGAATTCCATATCTCAAGCATCCATCTGACTTAGGGTTAGAAAGTCCCCTTTAACTCCAGTCAGATACTGATTTTAAACCTGCTCTCTTCCATAAACCATTTCAGCATTGTTACTTTCCAACAAATTGAAAAGAGCTTTGTGGATATGAGGCACCATGGCTTCTTTCAGTCCATAAGATCGTCTTTGAGTTAGGGATTGGATAAAGAGAGAACAAAAAGACCAAGGGGAACCCCTCTCAAACTTCTATAGTCCATTTCAAATCTTTTGTTCTAAATGCCCGCCTTAAAGTACAGTCACACTTTTAATCACTAAAAATCAAGCTCACAACATTGCTTAAAACAATACTCATGACATCGGGAGAGACTAAGGTTCAAATCCTGGACCCAGCATTTATTAATTGAGCTATGTTGAGTAAGTCATTTAAGTTCCACAAGTTTTAGGTTTCTCAATTGTAAAATGGAGATAATAATGCTTGAAACACATATCTTATGGAATAGTTTTTAGATACACAATTTTAAAAATCAATCTAAAATAAACCCTTAAATAAAAAATATAAAGAGAGCAATTAATGTCCAGGAGAATAGAACAAGGAAATGGGGGAAAGAAGACCAAAATATGCTTCTTGTAGGACCTAATACTTGACCTGAGCTTTCAAGAAAGTTATTCTCTGAGGACAAAGTGAGGAAAGAATGACTTCTGGGCAAAGGAGACGCAGCCTGTGCAAAGGAAGAGAGATGGGACATACAATGTAATTTATGAGCAACCACAACTAGTAGGCCAATTTGCAAAGAATATAAAATGTATGGAAGAGAATACTGGTGTGGATCCTCCCTCCACATCTCCAAAGTGAATCCCTTGTTTCCAATATATTATTAATCTGCATGAATTTTTGTGTGTCCTTCCCCCATTTCTTATCCCTGAATGTTTGTTATTGTGAATGGACTTTGAATGAGGGAATCTTTTGATCCTAGCTAGCTGGACTTTTAGAAAATAAACACACATTCTCACACAGCTTATGACTTTCCACTTTGGTTGGCCCTCCTGGTACTAATTCTTTTCTGGAATAACCTTGCGAATTCCTAGTGCCTTAATGGAACATTGAAACAAGATTTTCATAGATATCCTTGTACATTATAATTTTTGTTTTATTTTGTTTTGCTGAATGAATATGAGATCTTTAAAGTGACAGGAACTTCACTTGTTTTTTGATTCCCCAGAAGCCTAAACTTAGCGAATATCTTATATCCAGCTTGATGGGAATTAGTGTGACATGTTGGCAAGAGCTGCAGAAATGGAGTCGATGGGTCAGCATTCCGAATTTTGACCCTGCAAGTCATTTTTCCTTTCTAGGCCTTAGTCTCTCCTGGTATAAAATGAGTGGTTTGAACTAGATGAGCTTTAAGATTTATTCCAGTTCTGAATCTATGATTCAATATGTCTGTTCTTTATTGTATGTTACAGTGCAACATAGAGAAAGGGAGCATTATTATTTGTTGGTGGTGGTGATCATATAATCTGATGTAATCATGATTCTTTCATACAATGTGACACCTTATTCTAAATGATTTAATCAACTTAATAAAGAATATAAGATGTAATCACCTAAGGATGTCTAAAATCACCCACTTTATAAGATTATCATATGGAAACATAGGGAGGCACTATAGCAGATATGAAATATTATTTCCAAAATGAACAGAATCCTAAAACTTTTCAGACAACAGATTACTATCTATAAGATTTACCACTTATTGGCGCTACTAGCCTATGTTTATAATCACTGATTCCTACTCTTTAGGTTACCTATGGAACAGGTGCCAGTTAAACTGGGCCAGTGGGTGGCCCAGGAAGCATTCAGCAGGCTGTGGGGAAGACAAGCTGCTAAAGTTATATCCCAGATGGCCCATGTAAGGGAATGGAGCTTCAGTCCTCTGAAGGGTGGCCAGACACTTGAAGGTTAAGTAACTTTTTGTTGACATAAGAAAGGTAAACAGACTTTTGCAATTAGCAATTAGGGTTCTATCCCAGTGGAAGATCTTAGCAGTTTACACCCTGACTAAGGGAAATTTGTGGCATCTGGATTTTACATTCCTATGCTATGTGTTGAGGAGAGACTTTGGATGTTTTACTCAGAGTGATAATCTGTGATTTGCTCAAGAGTGAATAGATCGATAATGGGATGATTTGTATAGATGTATATGGAATGCAATAAACAGTATCAGGAGAACAATACATACGATGTCTACAATAATGTAAGTGAACAAAACAATAAAAGGAAGATGATGTTGAACAACTGAAAAAGGAGAGTGAATAGGCCACTTTGGGGCTAGACTTTTCTGTTGGAACAGTGCTGGACCTAGAATCAGGAAGACTTGACACCAAATATGGCCTCAGCCTCTTAACAACTTTGCCATCTTAGGAGAGTCTCAGTTTCACCATTAGTAAAACAGAAATAATAATAGCACCCACTTCCCAAGGATGTTATGAAGATGATATAAGATAATATTTGTAAAGCACCTAAATATTAGCTACTGTTAGAATATAGGCTTCTTGAGACAAAATGGTACAAATGAAAAAGAATTTGATTTGGAGACAGGATACCAATTTTCATTGACCGTCTGTTATTATTAATTATATTACTACTCCCACTGTAGCATCTTCAAAAAGTGATTATCTACTTGAAGAATGGGTTACTCATTACCTCTTGAGGTAGCTCATACTACTTTGGGAAAGCTCAGATTTTAGTAAGTTTTTCCCAACATCAAGCCTAAATCTCCCACTTTACAACTTTTCCCTACTGGTCTTGGTTCTGTTTTCTGGCTGCCAGTAGTTGTGGGGGTGAAAAGAGAAAATGTAATGCTTCTTCCACATGAAAGCACTCTAAATACTTTGAGGATAACAATGATGCCCCTCTCAATTCTTCTTTTCCTCCAGAAGAAACTTAACCTAGTTCCTTCAAGTGATCCTCATATGATTTAGACCCAAGGAAGACCTACGCTACCTTGATACCCTCCTTTGAATGCTCTCAAATTACTGATGTCCTTCTTAAACTATGATACCCAGAGTAGCAGAATTGGATAAACTACGAATATGCCAGATGAAATCTGATCTGGTAGAGTTGCTGTCTAAACAAGTTCTCCCTCCCTACACTCATTTACTTGTTGTTTGTTTTTTGTTTCATACCCAAGTATAAGACTTTGCATTTATACCAGTTGAATTTCTTTTTATTAGATTTGGTTCAGTGCTCTATCCCAGCAATGGGAGACACAATGGGAAACATATGTCCCATGGGCTACATGCAGCCCAAA
This sequence comes from Pseudochirops cupreus, assembly GCA_028627135.1. NCBI lineage: Eukaryota > Metazoa > Chordata > Mammalia > Diprotodontia > Pseudocheiridae > Pseudochirops > Pseudochirops cupreus. Next base: position 162,106,368 of record CM053581.1, read on the forward strand.
ATATTTGTGAGTGTGGCCCAAACCAGATCAAAATATAGTTCATATCTGATTTTAATATGTTGATACATTAATACACACAGACGCACACACATAAACATGTACGGTTTTCTAAGTCAATATGAGACCTGCAGAGATCTTTATGTATGGTTTAGTGGCCCCAAGATCTTGGCAACTTGTCCTATCATTTCTTGGCAAACAGAGGGAGAAGAAATGGAAGCAGTGTTAGATTTTATATTCTTGGGCTCAGAGATCACGGCAGATGGGAACTGTAGCCATGGAATTTAAAAGCTTGGAAGAAAAGCTATGGCAAATCTAGATGACATTCTAAAAAGCAACAATATCACCTTGCTGACAGAGGTCCGTGTAGTCAGAGCTATGTAGCAATGTATGGCCATGAGAGTTAGATTATAAGGAAAATGGAGTGCCACAGAATTGGCCCTTTTGAATGATGATGCTGGAGAAAACTTTTGAAAGTTCTTTGGACAGCAAGGAGATCAAATCAGTCCACACTTAAGGAAATTAATTCAGGCTATTTACTGGAAGGTCAAATACTGAAGCTGAAGCTTAAATACTTTGGTTACATAATGAGAATATGGGATTCATTGGAAAAGACCCTGATTTTGAGAAAGTTTGAAGTCAAAAGGAGAAAGAGATGGTAGAGGATGAGGTAGATAGTGTCATGGAAACAACAAACATGAACTTAGACTTTGAGAGATAGTAGAGGGTAGGAGGGTCTGAGGTGCTATGGTCCCAGGAGTCATGAAGAATCAGACATGAATGAATGAACAACAAAATAACAACAAGTTTCTATATGAGTCTGACAATACTGCTCTAACTTGTCATAATCTTTTAGATCTTGAATAGATTATTCAGTATGATAACTATCACCAGGTTTGTGTAATTGAAAGTTTGATAAGCATATCATGTATGTCTTTATTTTTTTTGATAAAAATATTAAACAGTACAGGATTTGGTAAAGATCCCTAGAGTTCTCCCCTAGAGACCTTCTTATACCTTCATATTAAATGAGTAAGAACTAATCTTTGAGTATAATTACTCAACTAGTTTTTAATCCATCTAATTGCTATCTAGTCCTCATCTCTTCATATTCTCTATAAGAATAGTATGAGATAATTTATCAAAAGTTTTGCTAAATATTGAGGGAAACTATATCTACAATGCTTCCCTCATCCATCTACTAGTAATTTAATAACCTTGTCAAAAAGAAAATTAGCTCAGTCTGAAATGACCTGTGTCTAATGAAGCCCTGCCAGCTTCTTGTAATCATTGCTTTCTTTTCTAGATGCATACTAACCATCTCTTTAATGATCTGTTCTATAATTTTCCCAGGAATCAATGTCAAACCTGGTGGTCCATGATTTGTAGACCCTGTCTTCTTTCTATTTTTGAAAAACAGGATATTTTTCTTTCCTCAACCTTGTGTCGTCACTCCCATTTTCCATAGTATTTCAAATATCAGTGACATTTGCTCAGAAGTCACATCTACCAACTCTTTCAGTACTGGAGGATACAGCTTATTTGATCCACATGACTTGAATTCATCAAGGGCAGTAAGGCATTCTCTTACTATTTCTTTACACCTCCTGTGTACCAATTTCTCTAATTTTTCTTCACCTCTCAAATAGAAACAGCAATACTTGTGATTCTTTCCTCAAGGATCCTGGGATTCTGAAATGGAAACCGCATGCAAAATAAAATGTCAAGTTTCAGCACCTTTTAAATGTCAGCTATTATTACTAGTGTTTTGTTGTTGTTAAAAATGTGTGCACATTAAACGAATTATTTGGAGGTCATTTTGTCAGTTGGTATATGAAGACCGATTTGTGAACTTAGGAAACATGATCTTCATTTCCTATAGACCTGGCCTCCAGGTATTTTATTTTATTTTATTATTTTGTTTTATTCTTGGAAAACAACATAAACTCAATTTTTTAAGGGACTTGAGGAATCATCTCATCCAACATGGCACCTATAGAAGGAATCTTCACTACATCTTCCCTGTCAGAAGGTCGTATGTTCTCTGCTTAAATAGCTCCAGTGATGGGGCTTATTATCTCTCTATGCAGCACATTCTATTTTCAGACAGCTCTAATTGTTGGAAAGTTCTTCCTTACACTGAGCTGACACACAGCTGAAGTATGTGGTGAAATATGGGGTGAGATAAAATAGGGCTAGTCCGCTAATTACAACCCATTATTTCTACATTGGCTTCTGAGTTATTTCTTTCTTGTTGTCCAGTCGTTTTAGTAGCGTCTGGTTCTTTGTGAAGCCATTTGGGGTCTTCCTGGCCAAGATACTGGAGAGGTTTGCCATTTCCTTCTCCAGTTCATTTTAGAGATAAGGAAACGGAGGCAAACAGGGTTAAGCCAGTTGACCAGGGTCAACTAGCTAAGAAGTGTCTGAGGAGGCATTTGAACTCATGTCTTCCTGACTCCAGGCCTATGCCACCTAGCTACTGACTTGCAAGTTATGGAGCACCTCAAAATTCATTTCCTCCTTCCATTTCTTCCCTTCCCTACCTGCCAATAGCATGTGAAAGTAAAAGCCATGATGAAATGCCATATTTTACCCACAGCAGACCAAAGCTCATAGTTTAAAATACCAGATCAGTGGGTAGGGGCTCAGCTCCCTTCTAGCCAGGTTCTATGTCATGATTCAAGCATTTTTGCTAGATTGGGCTTAGTTCCCAGACCCCTTGGCCTTAATGTCTTATGGTCACATCATTTAGATCTTTAAAAGACTTTGGAGATTATTTAAACTAACCATAATGTTTTATAGGTGAGGAATGATTCCCCAGACAGGAAGAATTACTTGCTCAAGGTCACACAGCTAGTAAATTTCAGGGTTGGGACTCCAGCCCAGGTCTTCCAGTTCCTAGTATTATAACTATTTAATCCTCTAGTTCTCAAATTCCCTGGACACCTTCATTAGGCCTCAACACCTGGTTTTCACCATTTTTTAAAGTCATTGACCAAAGTTTTATCCTCAGGCATTCCCCAAAGGATTCTTATTTTCTCTAAAATAGCGGTCAGAATCCCACCCACCTTATAGCATTCAGGTTTTCTCCCTTCTCTGTCTCCCCACCCTAATTAAAAATTGCTCTCAGGAAATGAACATATAGACTCAGTTATCCTGTGAATTTTTTTTTAAATCCATGAAAATGGGAAGAAAATATTGATAATAGTTATATATCAACCATTTCCATGAAAACTTAAGTTTTAATAGAAAATAAAACTTTAGTCAAGTTAGTGGAATGATACTCTAAGAGTTGAATTCCAGGAGACAAAATTTATTTGGGTGCCAATGCTTCTTCTCAGAAACTCTGAAGTCATGCAAAGTGGCAATGTGTGTTCTCTCCAGCAGTAGAAGCTGATCAAACTAAAGTTTTGTTGTGATCATTATCAATTTTTATCATCATTGCTAATAAAATTAGGATTCTTATGAATTACCTGCTGCCAGAATCTAAAAATCTCCAGCTTCAAGCTCTGAACTTAAATTAAAAGTGATGAATGACACTACTCTTAATAATGTTTCAGCTGGTGAAGACAAGCCTCTGTGGAAATCCAAACAAAGGTTCTATCATTGACAAAAAGAGAATTCCTATCATTCACAATTTGTTTAATTTTGGTTTTTTTTAAGGAAATATGTTTCAAGGAAACACCTATGTGAGTAGAAACTCTTCTTGTGTGACTTAGCTTCATTTCCCTTATAGTTATTTCCATGTTTTGACATGGTTTTCTCTTTCAGGAAGTGAAATTGAACAAAACTAGGGATTTGTATAAACTGTCACATCCAAAGAGAATTCCCAATGTAGCTGAGTAAAATGAATCTCTGTAAAGTCTTCAAACTGGGAGGAGAAGACCCTCAGGGTTGCTAGTCCAAAGGAAACAGTTACTACTTACTATGTATATTCATTGTGGTGCTGGGAGGGCAGGTGCTTATTGGCCAATCTATGAGCTCCAGAGTGAACTGGATTTAAGGTTTGGTCTTTGAGAAAGAAGTCTAGCCAGTAAATCCCAAGTTAATGATGCAGCTTTCAGCCAATAAAATGTACCTTCTTTTGGGAAGGGCACACTCAGGTGAAGGGAAGGACAGGGAGAAGAACAGGTGGGGGGAGGGAAAGGGAAGAGGGAGAAGGAGCAGTGGGAGACCCTGGGCATCCCTTGATTAAGGGGGCCATCCTCTTGACTCATTTCTTGAAGAGATCTGTTCACTGAATGGGTATTACCTAACTCTCAGTGAGTACCTGAAAAGGCTTTAACGGAAAAGGACCAGGGTCTCCCTTTGCATCCAGGACCATCTCCAATTGTCCTGATGAATATCAGTCCACTGGACCCAGATGGCTCTGGAGGAGAAAGTGAGACTGGTGACCTTGCATAGCCCTCCCTCACTGAAATCAAAGTCAACTGTAAGTCATGTCATCATTCCTTGATGTCATAGTTTTGTTGGAGAACGAAAGACAAACAAAACTGTGAAGTCTTAACAGTGGTACAAGAATTGTAAGTCTGTGATATAGAACTGGGCCTTGTGTGAGAGAGTTGCTATATGCAAAACAGGCATTGGTTTCAGCAACTTATTATATCTCCATTTATTTTGTTCCTCTTAAGTCTATTTTGCTTCTTCATATGGTGATGCCTCATTTATCTGGCATCACTAGGGAATTAACTATTCCACATAGGTATATTTTCCAGATAAATGAAACTTAGTCCTTCTTAGAAACACCAAAAATTTAAAGGATTTGTCATTAGAGAGAGTATTCCTTATTGACATAGTCACATGACAACCTTTCTACCAAAGAAAATGATCTTCGAAAGTGAAGGTGGCTGAAAATTTAATCAGTTTGTAGATCACCTGGTAATGAGCCTCTCTAAACATAATTAAGTGGTTCTCAGAAAACAGATATATGGTCCTCCAGGTCTGTACTTGAAGATTTCCACATTGGTAAAGGCCTGGCAGCATTTGTGTTTTATTCACATAATCTTTGAGGACCTGTAGTTGCTTTTACATCATTGTGAGACCTCAGAGGATTGCTCTGTTGGAGCTTAAGTACAACATTGTTTAGTTCTGTTCATTGACAAAGGCAGATAGGTGACACAATAGATGTGAGTATTGAATGTGTATTGGACAGTAGATATGTATATGAGTATGGAAATCAGAAAGACCTGATTTCAAATTCTGCCTTACTAGATGCATGTCTCTAGATAAGTCACTCAACCTCTATCTGCCTCAGGTTCCTCAACTGCAAAATGAGGTTAATAATAGCATGAACCTCCCAGGATTTTTGTGAGGATTAAATTAGATAATATCTGAAAAGTGCTTAGCACAGGCCCTTAGTAGAGACTCAGTAAATGCTTCTTTCCTTCTTTCCATTATAATGGAAATCTATTTTAACCCCCTTTTAAAATTTCTTAAAGAATTCCCTTTTCCTTAAATATAGTATAAAAAATATAAAGTTTTTTTTCCTCCATGATTCTATGTGATCATTTTGACCACAAATGTTAGCCTTAGCTTTATTTAATAGAATAAAATTTTCAAATGCTACTGAGGTATGTACAATGGGGTGGGGGTATGGGGTAGACCCTCAAGAAAACCCAGTCCTTAGAGAAAATACAACAACAAAAAGATGACATTAAATCTAAGCAATTTGGAGTATATTCATAGATTAGACCACAACCTATAGGTTCTATCAAAAATAAGAGAAATATGTGCTTGATTCACAAGCATATGGATCAGACCAGTCTTTTATTGACATCCTCCAAGGGTACATGTAAACTAATGAACTTTTCAATAACTTCTAATGAAATAAAATGTTATTAACAGATGTCATTGGAGAAGCACATGGTACAGATGGAAGTCTGAGACTTGGAGTCAGGAAGACTTAGGTTTGAAACTTTGGACATCTATTCAATATATATTGTCACTCAGTTGTTTTTCAGTCATGTTTGACTCTTTTGACTCCATTGGGATTTTTTTGGCAAAGATACTGGAATTGTTTGCCATTTCCTTCTCCAGCACATTTTACAGATGAGGAAAATGAGGCTAACAGGGTTAAGTAATTTGCCCAGGGTCACACAGCTAATAAGTGTCTGAGGCCAGATTTGAATTCAGGAAGATGAATCTTCCTGACTTCAGGCCCACCATTCTATCCACTATGCCACCTAGCTTTCCAATTCGGTGTCTGACCACGGGTTAATTACTTAGTTTGTTGGTGCCTAGGAAACTTTTAAGACCCTAAATTTCATACAAATTCCTGGACACGGGTTCAGGAAGACCTAAGTTCAAATTCTGCTTTCTTAGGTGTGTGACTCTGGGCAAGTCATTCAATCTTTGTCTGCCACAATTTCCTCAACTGTAAGAAGAAGATAACAATAACACTACCTCCTGGAGTTATTGTGGGGATAGAATTAGAAATACTTGTGAAGGGTATTTCTTTCTAAGGAGTTCCCACAATGATTGAATCACAGGCTCAGCAGAAGAGTTAACATTTATATTGTAGTTCACTTTTTAGAAAGTGTTTCTATGCACAACCTCATTTGTTAGCTTCATAAAATGCTGTGGGCTAGGTAGTATTCTTTTACAGTATGTAATTGGATCAAAGATCAAGAGACTTGTCTAAGTTCATACAGCTAATCAGTATCAGAAATGGTATTTAAACCCAGTTCTCTTATGTCTTAAAACCCAACATTATTTTTCCTAATATACCATAGGACCTCTAACTGTATTACAATACAAAATAAAAATTAATTATCTTAATGATAACACTGAGTCTGCAGAAGAGATTGTAGCAATGTTGCTTTGTGTCTAGAGAGCTGGCCTCAGCTTCAGGAAGACCTTGGTTTGATTCTCACCTCTGGTATATAGTGGCTGTATGACCTCATGGAAATCACTTAAGCTTGCACTCTTAAGACTTTAAACTTCAAAGGAGGCACAGATCTGCAGTAGTAGAGGAATTTTCTCATTGATTGTTTACTGAACCAAGGAAATCACAGGTTTGACTCAATATTAAAAAATTGCAGAAAAGTGGCTGATTTGCTTCAACAGAAAGATTTTTCTATGTCAAAAATTCCCACCCTAATGAAGTCTTAATAAAAAAAATATTACTTGATAGTCTGAGACTTCTATTTTAATAAAAATCTGTTGCTGATATTATGTGATCACATTTGCTTTCAGTAATCACCTTATACTACTTTTACTATTCCTTCAAATTTCTTATTTGTTGTTATTTTGAAGGTCAGAGGACGGATTCGACCCTCTCCTATAGATAAAACACTACGAGTTTTGTGACAGCTCTGCTTCTCAGAGGTCTTTTTCTTGTTTCTGGTCTTGGGCTATGCTTAAGTGGCCGGTTTCCTGAAATACTGACTTCTAGATAAGAATGTTAGTGTATAATTTTTATTACAAAGATTAAGATGATATTGAAGTGTTATGGGACTTATTGGAAGTATTATTGGCATTATTGGAAGTATTCTTGGACTTGTCTCACACCTTTATTCACCATGATCATTTATTAAGTTAATAGCTTCTGTCAAGTTTCCTTCAAAACATCTCTCATATCATCTGTTTCTTGCCATTCCTTTCAGACAGGTCCTCGTTGCCTTGTGCTTGTTAGATGTGATTGTAGTATAGAAATAGCAAAAAAAGAAACAGGTCTGAGCAGCAGCACTGAGATGTCTCTGGATACTGAGTATCAGGAAGTAGGGAAGAAATGGTGAATAGGTAAGCCCTAAGGGAAGCCTACTGAAAAAATCACCAAAGAATGGCATTAAACAAGGACTGGCAGCATTTTAGAGTCTCCATTCATGGATTAGCCCACAGCCCACAAGATCTATTGAAAGAAAAAGAAGGAACCACATGTGTTTGCTTCAGAGGCAGATGGTCCACGCTGGTCTTTTATTGGGAGTCTCCAAAACCCACATTTTCCTGCAAATGGCATAAATAACAGCAACATCCTCATTCTCTCCCTATAGTTGATCTTAATGCACTTTTGGAGGTTGATAAGCTAAGTATTATTTGCAATAGTATAGACTGGGAGTGTGTAGGGGAATGGGATTGTGCTGTCTGTCATTCTCTGCATGAATTAAAACATACAGAGAAAGGGGATTTGTCTGTGAATAATATTGAGGAAAAGAGCACTGTGGAGTAATAGAAAGATCACTGAATTTGGAGGTATATGACCTAGAATCTGTTCTTAGAGCAGAGTAAAAGACAACTGGATTCAGCATTGGGCTCAAATTCATCCTTTTTCACTTACTACCATGAGCAATTGAACTTCTCTGGCCCTCAGTTTCCTTATCCATAAAAGGAGGCATGTGCCTTAGATGGCCTGTAAGTTTTCATCCAGCTCTGAATCTATTTCCACTTACTACTTCTGTGAGCCTGGCAAAGACCTGACATAATCAACTTCAACCTGTATTTCTAGATATATTTCTCTCTAATTTCCTCTATATACTATATGTTCAATCTCTTATATCTCAATCTCTTATATCTCTACCTCTGTACAACTTGTCCTCCATTCCTTGAATGCCCTCTTTCCTCAGCTTTGACTCTTGGGCATGTTACCTCTATTCATGGGTCACCTCTAGAACCAATTCCCACATGCAGCCTTTTGGGATCATACCAGTTTTTATTTATTACTGCCTTTCCCTTCACCACACATTCCAGAATGACTTTATATTTACTTTGTCTATATTTTTTTTTCAAATTTACTTATCTACATGCAGGTTATAACTTCCTTAAGAAAAGGACTACATTCATTTTTGCCTATGCACCTCCAGTGTTTAGCACAATTCCTGGCAATTTAACACGTGCTTCATAAAAGTTGGAGTTGAACTTATTTTCTCCTCTGCAAAGATAGGGCACAGACTTAATGAGTTAGTGTAGGGTGGTGTAAAAGGACATGTATTAAAGTCAGAAAGTCTGTGTTTGAAACTTAAGTAGGATGATTTTTACCTGTATTAACCATGAACAAATTGTTTAGCTTTTCCAAGCCTCTATTTCTTCATCTATAGAGGAGAGAGTTTAACTAGAAGGCCTCTGTATTCTCTTCAGACTCTAAATCTGTGATGCTGTGATCTCTACATCCTTTCCAGTTTGAAATCCTATGATATGGCAAGTTGTGCCTTACATGACATTGTGTCTTCCATTAAAGAGGCTATTTCATTTTGAGCCTGTTTTCCTCTCCTTTAAAAAGCCCCAAACAGAAGGAAATTATTTCCCAGTAATGTGCTCAAGCCCACGAACAGAGATAGCTCCATTGTCAAGGGCGTGATAAAGCTAGAGATGGCATTAGCTCTTAGAGAAATGGCAGGGAGGGTTAGGGGCATTACTAAAGTGACAGGCTTTAATCTTGTAGCTGTAGCCAGAGAAAGTACAAAGCAGGTCATCTCAAAGCTTTTTTCTAGTGGACTTTTTTTTGAAGAGACACTTAATTGTTTCCAGTTATCAGCACATCTGTGTTACATGGATCCAGCCTGAAGCAAAATGATGAGGTAGGCAAGGCTACTTTTCAGCATCCCCCTCCTTCCATTTAGTGCTGCTTTCTTCTGTTAATCACAAAATGTCAGAGCTGGAAGAGACTTCAGAACATAGAGCATTAGACCCAGAAGGAAAATTAACAAATAGAAAGAAAGCTATTAACTCAAGGTCTATAGCAACGCACTAATGGCAAAGGCTGTCGATAACCAAGACCTCTGACTCCCAACCCAGGGATGGGAGGCAACATGATATAACAACAAGAAAGCCAAATGTGGAGTCAGAGGACCTGAGTGTGAATCCATCCCTGCAAGTTCCTACCTTCATGACTCTGAGCAAGTCACTTAACTTAGATATACTTTAATTTTCTATCTATTAAAATAAGAGGGTTAAACTAGATTATCCTGAAGATCTCTTCCAATTTGAATGGGACAGTGGATAGAGTTTTGGAGTTGTAAGCTCCGTAAGGGCACAGGCAGTCTTTTGCCTCTTTATGTATCCCTAGCACATGTACAATGCCTGGCAGATAGTAGGAGATTGAAATTGAACAGGGATACAAAGCTACCGTATTCTTCTTTCTGATATAGTAGTCATGTCCTTCAATTCAGTCACTTCCAATTAAAAACTGTGTTCCTAGAGATAAAGACTATGCTTTTTATTATCCCCAAGTGAACAGGGCATTATAAATAATAAATAGTAATTATTTTTTAACTGAATGGAATTGAGACAAATATCCAACTCTCCCTAGAAAGTCCTAGATTTATTAATCCAATTGCAGGAATTTCAGGAATCATAGAAGGATGGTAGAGTAGATAGTTGTGGTTAGAGGAACTTTCTATTGGAGCATACCCCATAAGTATCTGCAAACTGACACAGTCCAACTAAGGTCCAATAGACATAGAGAGTTATCACTTCCATGTCATGACTTCTGAAGGCTAGCAGATGCCACAGAAACTACAACCAAATACTGAACCCAAACTTTACAATAAGGTGCTATAAATGCCCCATAAAAGAAAAAAAATTCAGACTTCTTCTCTGGTATGAAATGAGGGTAAAAATTTTTACTTGAATTTTTCCAGATAACAGGGTGTTGCACCCCTAACATCCATATCATGGATGGGGTAACTGTATTAAATTCAAACCAATGGAATATCCCTGAGTGTTAGGTATAATGTCCTTTAAAACATGCTAGGGAAACTTAAAGGTAAACAAAATGTGGGTTTTTTTTGTTTGTTTGTTTTGATCCTTTCCTTAAGGATCTTAGTCTAATTAAGTAATATGATATGGGCACAGCATAGAATTTGAATATTCCACAATAAGGGATGAAGTTATGAGGCTTCATAGTATCATAGAATTAAAGCTAGAGGGGCTTTGGAGACCATATCCTCCAATTCAGCTTCCATCTCCTCCTTCTAATTTCTTACATTTTACTCTGTGAAGCCAATAGAGTTTTAATAACTTATCAGAGGTCACACACACAGAAAGAAGAAATCAGAGGATCTGAACTCTGGTGCTCTAACTCACGATATATTGCCTCATTCCATCGTACAACATTGCCTCTGTCAGATTATAATTAATATTTTGAGATTCTTGTCCTCTCTTGGAGAAAATAAATATAGTTAAATTCACCACTAGCTTACCCCCCGTAAAAATTTAAGGGTCAATAGTATAATTGACAGAATCACATGAAAAATTCAGAAATTCATTAACCTCTGCATTAGAAACAATCATTATAGAAGTAAAAGATTTCTAACTTCACTTTTGCATTTATACGTCATTGGTGTTTTCCAACAATAGTAGGAACAATCATTACCATAATCCCCTAATACCTTCTGAGTGATGACTGGATCATGGCATCATAGTAGGTCCCATACTGATTACTAATAGAATATAATTTAAAATATTCCACATCAGATAGAACCCTTCAGGCATAAGAATTTATAATCAATTCTGTTCTAATTGTCTCCTGAGGATTTTATTCAATATATTGCATTATATATAAAGCAATTTAAAATTTTTTTAAATCATAGTTGAGTTTCTTACAGTGGAAAATAAAATGGACTGGAATGTTTCCCAAATCTTCTAATCTATATAAGAAAGAATTTCTTTATATAAGAAAGAAAGAAGAATCTACAAATAAATGAATGATGTTACATGTGACTATCAGTAATTGTGTAAGTGGCAGATCAACACTCTACCACTGGTCCTCTGAGCCTAAATTCTTTTGTATTTCTGCTTTAAAACACTGTCCATAGAATGTAGGAATCAGTTAAAACCATCCTTTAATAACTACACTATATATTTTAATAGTTTTCAAAATGATATATTTTACTTTTAAATATTTTATTTGTAGAAGTAACATTCATCAGCATTATCTGAGAGATATTAATTTTGGTAATTTAAAAAATAAATTTATATTAATACTTTAAAAAATCATTCAGATTTTCCACTTCCCAGAAAGTAATCACATAAAACAAAGGAAAAAAATGGAAATAGTTCAACAAAACTAACAAAGATATTGAAAAATCTGGCATATCCTATGCTTCATGCCCACATGTCACAGAAGACAGCAAGGTACCTTCTTATATCACTTCTTTGGACCAAGCTTGGTAGTTATAGGAGGGTAACAAGTTCCAATGGCTTTATTTTTTCACTTTGCATCAGTTCTTGTAAGTTTCCCCACATGTTTTTGCAATCATAATAGCTATCAGTTTTTACAGCACAATAGAATTCCATTTCATTCCACTCTTCAGCTTGGCAGGTCATTCTCCAATCAATAGATATCTACTTTATTTCCAGTTCTCTATGACTACCAAAAAAAATGCTGCTATTAATATTTAGACATATATGGGTCTATCCATTTTTTTTTTTTTGGCCTTTGACCTCCTCCTTGGTATGTACCTAACAGTGGAATCTTTTTGTCAAAGGGTATAGTCATTTTAATTACTTTCTTTCCATAATTCAAAATTGCTTTGCAAAACCTAAGCTCTAAAAACAGTACATTTAAGGGTTTGTCATTCCACAGGCACTCCAGGTTTAACTATTCTCATCTTTTGTTATCCATACCAATTTATTGGGTGTGAGGTATAATCCCCGAGTTGTTTTGATTTGTGTTTTTCTTATTATTAGTGATTTGGAACATTATTTCATGTGGTTTAGTTCCCAGTTTCTCTTTTGAGAACTTGGTTCATATCCTTTGTCTACTTATCTCCTGGAGAACTTTGAGAAATTCTTGATGCTGTGACATATTCTATGAGATTCTTGTCATAATATCTGTGTGACTTTGGATAAGTTACTCAATCACTTGGTGCCTTACTTTCTTTAGCTAAAGTGGGGGACATAATCCATATACCACCTACTTTATTGTGTAGCTGTCAAGGAAATGCTTTGTAAACCATAATACACTACAAATTAGGGTTAATAATTTCCTATCGTTGTTGTTATTATTATTTGCTTTACTCCATGAATGCAAAAGGGCACCTTTCCTTTAAGATGGCATATATGCCATAGTTTTCTCCAAACAACATGTATTACCCTTATATGAATGTGTCATCCTTTGTGGTCAACTATCTCTTTCACACACACAGCAGTAAAACTTTTATCTTAGGTTTTGGAATTATGACCAAAATTCTAAATGATAAAAATTTGGCACTGATAATTCACTATGCAACTGATATACCATCACAGAACCTGTTGATGAACGAGCTAATTTTGGGTGATTGGAGCGTATATATGTATGCATGTATACATACACACACACATATATACATATATATACATATACACACGTATACTCAAACTTCTAGAATTGGTCCCATGTTCAGAACATGATGAGATTTATTTTTGTTTAAAATTTGATCATATTATCTAATCTATTTCTATGTATGGGGTATAGGAAAATGTAGCTAATGGCATATATACAGGAAAGCCCTTTGGCCATGACTCTAGCTTGTCAATTCTGCTCTGAAGGCAATGTTTAGCAAATATCCTGGCCAATTGATAGCTCCCAGTAAGGTAAGACATCTGATTCCACTTTTACCCATCACTGGACGTCTAATTACTTTGATTTAGTGACTGTAGGATTTTTTTCAATGTTTAAGCAGATTCTTCACTAATACTTAGCAGAAAACAAACATTAAAATCCTGTTCAATCTGACAGAGCTATGGTTTGAAGGCAGCTGTATTGAATTTGTTTTCCACAATTCTATTATCCTGAAAAATATCTTTGATGTTTTCTTTAACCAGATTTGTTTAGAGAACTAAATTTGTGATATACAGGGAAACCAAATGCAATTCTGATTCAATCATATCTTCAGTGTTTTTGTTACAACTCCCTTCCTGTTAGACTCCCACCTATAGAGAGAGGCTGGGAATTAACTCAAAGTGCATTTCAGAACTGCTCTCTGTATATGTCCTGCTGTCTCATAGGTAATAGTGACTGAATTTTTCCACCTCAGTAACCACATCTCCATTTCTGACTGTAGTAAAAGAAAAATTAGCAGAATATTATACCAGGTTATGCACTCTGTATGTAGAAATAGAATTTTTAAATCTTGATTAGTGGTCAAGACAATTGAACTCATTGGCTTTAGACTGACTGCTGGAATAGACCTTACAGAATCTACTTTAACCCCTCCTTTTACAAGTGAGGAAATTAAGAACCAGAGAAGGACAATGTGTTGTTCAAGAGCACATGGCAGTTAGTAGCAGAAAATATGTCTTTTGACTACATGTTAAGCAATATTTTTTCTTCAGTAACCCCTTGGATTTGGCACCTAGTCATGGAGCACTCCTCCTGGAATTTTCCCCCAACTTTCAATGGGTTTGGAGCCTAAAGGAGAGTTGCTACTCCTAGGTTCCAGGGTACCCCTTGAATCTGCACTCCCAAAACCACAGCTCAGTACTCTCCACTGCTGTGTTCTTATATAACAATCATTCAGCAGATACAATAAACTCAAAACAGTGTCATATGCTGAAGTGGAATAGTAAAGGCAGTAGCTACAAATTTTTTCTCTCATAAACCTGGAGTGTCCTCTCCCACAAATGCATATAACATGTGTTGGAAGAATAAGTACAGATATTGAGTATAATGGTAGTGAAATACACTTTTAGGAAACATGTGACCAAGGCAAATCAAATCTCAGGTGCCATCGGTCCTCAATATTCCTTTTTCCCTCATAGAATTCTCATGCTGCTCTCAATTGCCTCTAGTTCATTCTTGAATCCATTGTTGTCTTTCTTCTCTGTTACAAAGGGCCATTCTCCTTGAAAAAAGCTTCCTCCCTCTAATCATTACCTCTTGGTTTCCGTGACTGACCATAGAATATGCACGTCTGCTTCCTCAACTGTGTCTCAAACTCTCTCAAACTGATGAGTCCTTGAATCCTTGGATGTGATGATCTTTATTACTTAACCAAAGCATTCCATTTCAAAATGCCAAGTTTTATGGTTAGGGAGGGAGAGGGAAAAGCTGCTCTTTATCTTTCCCTCTGTGTTCCCCTCCTCCCCATTACAGTCTTCTGCTGTAATCACAGGAGTCGCATTATACAAAACTATCTCCAGCCTAGACTCATTTGGACTGACTACCCAAAAGCATGGTTAATCTTTTGTCTAGTCAATAATCAAATTAACTTTATAAGACAATTAAGAGTTGGATGATTCTTTTCAGTTAATTTAATATTTTATTATCATTTGCCTCCCTACTTTCCATGACAGCATTCTGGCCTTTCTGGGCTAGGATATTTGTCAAAAACAAACTCCTCATACCTGTTTTACTCTACTCAGATTTTTCATCCTTCTGGGCCTCACTTACCTCAGCTGCAGAGGTTAAGGATTGGATTAGAAGATCTTTAAGGTCATCTCAGGTTCAAAGATGCTTTGGTTGAATTTGAATGGGCACCCAGAACATGGGTCCATATGATTGACAATGCATACACATTTATTAAGTAAATTCTTTCAAAAGGAGGAGGGAGAGTTGGTTGGGTATAATAGAAGGAAGGTAGGACAAAATTTGTTGTTTCTTGTCTTACTCCTCCAGGGTTTCTAAGAACTTCCTTGAGACTTATCCAAGTTCCATAGTTACTTATATAACCTTGGCTTTACAAGCTGATTAATAAAGGATTTGATAATGTTAATTATTTTAAGGCATATTTTGACCCAGTATTCTGACAGAAGAGCAGTAACATCTTCTTTGAGGAAGAAATCCCTTCAAAGTAAAGAATGTTTGCACGGATGCTACAGGTCATCTTAGAAGACAAAACACAGAAGCAGATGATAG
The DNA here is from genome assembly GCA_028627135.1 of Pseudochirops cupreus. Classification (NCBI taxonomy): domain Eukaryota; kingdom Metazoa; phylum Chordata; class Mammalia; order Diprotodontia; family Pseudocheiridae; genus Pseudochirops; species Pseudochirops cupreus. The sequence goes on from CM053581.1 coordinate 162,122,137, forward strand.
AACCAACCACTGATGTTTTTGAGGTAGAGAAGTAGTCTGTCTTGAAGACAGACCAGCAGGCAGACAGGAAGTGTTCATCATAGCACACTGCAAGCCAAGACCAGCCCCACTGTGGTTTTAGCCCCAGGGCGGCCAAGACCAGCCATGGCTGGAGCATTCAGGACAGTGGATCACTAGCACCTGTGGCAGTTTCCAGAATTATCAACCCATAAATGCCAAAGACAAAGTGAAAGGTCAGTGGAACATGGCTGAATTTGGGGGGACAGAGGAGCGGGTCTGACCCTGTGTCCCCAGAGGCAGAAGTGGTGGCCCTGTAGCTGCCTCCACGTGGCTGCTTCAGAACTCCTGACCTGCAGATTGCAGGGGGGCCAAGAGACCATTCAGATGCTAAGTGCTCTTGCATTAACCTGCCTGAATCTGGATCATGGTGTTGGGTGGTGGTACCGAGGTGTGTGACTAGTGAGCCAAAGCTGGTAGGGGCTGTAGAGATGGCAGCCTACTAATAGCTCCATCAGCTGCAAAAACCCCAGAGATTTGGGACAAAGCTCTCCCCTCTGGAAGCAGAATTCCATTGTGGCACAGAGCTAAAAAGTCAAGTAATTGACTGACAACATGAGCAGGCAGAGGAAGCAAAGTAAGAACAGCAATCTAATTTTAGATTCCTTTTTTGGAGACAAAAATATCAAAGCATGGAATGGGAGGAAGATAACACAGTCAGAACTCCTGCACCAAAAGCTTCTAAGAAAAATATAAACTGATTACAGGCCATAGAGGAGCTTAAGAAGGATTTTGAAAACCAAATAAGAGAAGTAGAGGAAAAATTGGGGAGAGAAATGAGAATGATGCAAGAAAATCATGAAAAGAGAGTTAATAACCCAACTGAAGAAAATAACACCTTAAAAATAAATTAACTCAAATGGCAAAAGAGGCCCAAAAGGCCAATGAGGAGAAGAAAGCCTTAAAAAGCTGAATTTATCAGATGGAAAAAGAATCTCAAAAGCTCACTGAAGAGAATAATTTCTTCAGAAATAGACTGGAGCAAAAGAGGCAAGGCATAACTGTTATAATGGATGGCAAGAACAGGAGGGCAAAAGGGAATGGGTCAACCTTACTCTCATTGAATTTGGCTTAGGGAGGGAATGACATACACTCTGAATTGGGTATCTTGACCTACAGGAGAGTAGGGGGGAAAGGGATGAGAGGGGCTCGATGGAGGGGAGGGCAGGTTGGGGGGAGGGTTGTCAGCAACACACACTTTTGTAAAGGGACAGGGACAAAGTAGAGAATGGAACAAGTGGGAGGCAGGATAGGATGGAGGGAAATATAGTCAGTCTTTCACAATATGTCCATTGTGGAGATGTTCTCTATAACTACACATATACGGCCTATATTGAATTGCTTGCTTTTCCAGTGGGGGTGGGTGACAAGAGAGGAAGGGAAAGAATCTAGAACAGTGGTTCTCAACTTTCCTAATGCTGAGAACCTTTAATACAGTTCCTCATGTTGTGGTGACCCCCAACCATAAAATTATTTTTGTTGCTACTTTATAACTGTAACTTTGCTACTGTTATGAATTGTAAGGTAAATATCTGATATGCAGGATTTATTTTCATTGTTACAAATTGAACATAACCCACAGGTTGAGAACCACTGATCTAGAATTTAAAGTTTTAAAATCATAAGTGTGTGTATATATATATATAATATATATATATAATATATATATATAATATATATATTATATAATATATATATATAACATATATATTATATATATGTACATATATAATTATTGTTATTATTTACATGCACCTGGGAAATAAGATGTACAGGCACTGGGGTAGGGAGATCCATCTTGCCCTACCGGAAAGTAAGAAGGGTGATGGAAGAGGATATAGAAGAGAGCAGATTGGGGTAAGGGTATTTAGTGGGATTGCTGTTTTGGGGTGGTGGGTAGGGGAAAGACAGGGAGAAAATTTGTAACTCAAAATCTTGTGGAAATGAATGATGTAAACTAAAAATAAACAAAAGTTAATTAAAAAAAAAAAAGAATGTGACGTCCTTTAGAAGCACTTTTCCTATTTGTGTTCCTAGGACTTTAGACAATGCTTCCCATATAGTAAGCATTTAGTAAATTATTTATCAAACATTCAAAAGAATATAAGCTCATGAGCATATATTGACCAATACTTCTTTTAAAGTTTCCAATGAGATTGAGAATTAAAAAACAGCAAAACACATAGTGACTTGTTGGCCTGCTGAATTTAAATCCAAATTTCACATTTGTTTGGTTTTTTTGGTTTTTTTCAGTCATATCTAACTCACTGTGGCCCCATTTGGAGTTTTCTTGCCAAAGATACTAGAATAGTTTGCCATTACCCTCTCCAACTCATTTTATAGACAAGAAAACTGAGGCTGAAAGAGTTTAGTGACTTACCCAGGGTCATCCTGCTAATAAGTGTCTGAAGTCAGATTCGAACTTATGTCCTCTTGAGTCAAGGCCCAGTGCTCTATCTACTGCACACCACCCAACTGCCCCTAATTTCACTTTTACTGTGCCTTTGTAGTGTATCCTTCAAGGTCCATGTCTTCAGACATGTCAAGAAAGAATTTGCGCTGTTTCTTTTATTGATGTTCATCTCCTCTGATACAGAAACTCATCTGGTGTCAAGCCATTTTAGGATTTCTGTCCACTTGTCTATGCTCAGAAAATTCTTAAGCCTTTTCAACCCTAACCAAACCAAGTCTGCATGTATGTTGCATGTGACTATTTCTTTTTCGGGTATATTTGAATATTTGTTGTTGTTTTTTTTTAATTTCCCCCAGTTACATGTAAAAACAATTTTTAACATTCATTTTTGTGACAGGAAGAGGTGGCGGAGGCCAGGGAGATTTCACTGCTCCAGCTCTGGCTCCCGGCATGTGGGGAGGTCCAATGGAGCCTGGTGGGGAGCATGGAGAGTGTGTGGGGGTGGTGATCTGGGGCCTTACCAGACCACCAAGCTATGGAATGAATTACCACCTGTTTTTGAGAAGGAATTCCTCTAAGAAAATATGTGTAGCACTTTAAAAAACATGGTAACTGTTTTTACTGCCTATGAAACTGTCGATTTGCTTTATGAACTATTAAGAAGTGATAGCAGTTTGGGGCCTGAAGATACAAGATAACAGACTGTTCAGCTGTTAAGAGAATTCAAGAATCATGTAATTGAAGATGTTAAAGGAAGAGGAGGATCAGAAAATCTTAAGGATAACAGTCAGCTCTTCTGGTTTCTTACAACTTCTCCACTTAAAAGTATAATACACCATCATCCAAAATTGAGAAAAAGCAGCTTAGAGAATATTTCTAAAGAGAAAGAGAGTATCTTTAAGTTATGGCATTTATCCCAAAGGACTCCTCAAAAGTGTGTCTATCAAGAAAATACAGAAGATCTTAGATGTGAAATTGAAAATAAAGAAAACCCAGTAAAGGGAAGTAAGCCAAGAAGATATTGAAGAAATTTGGAGACCTATTATTTTGATACACTTATTTTGATACACTTACAAACCATTTTAGGTATGCCATCTTTAGAAGAAGTCTTGGATCCAGCACAAGTAATACCTCAGTATATAATACATAACATGACCAATTTGAGTAAACATGGAGAAGTTGTACTGCAAAACAAAGCAGATGACGTTCCTCATTGGGTATTTATCTGCTATGAAGTGTCTAGCAAATTGGCCAAGAAGTAATGATCTGAGTCAACCAACTGATGTTGAATTTAAACAATATGAATTCCAAACCATTGCTGACTAATTTTTTGATCTTCCAGAGCTGCCACTTACTTTAAAATATTCTGAGTTATTTGCTAATATGTTGGGTTTACTGCAACCTCATTTAAAGAGAGTTTCTATTGGTGCCCTACAGATAGGCTGCTTGTTCCTTCCTCTGCCAAATGAGAGAAAATTCCAACTTGGATGAGTGTTGGATGAGTCAGAATGCTGTTATAACAAAACTTCATGATGCAATGGGGACAAAGTTACTCATGGTACAGATGTTTTTCCGATACATACTGTGCTTTGCTGAGGAAGTTGATCTCGACAAGCTGCTTGCTACATGATTAGTTCCCTTTTCTGATGGATCATCATCCAGAAATTCTTCAAGTGCCATCACACCTACAGGCTACTGTTGAGAAGCACCTAGAATAGCTGAGGAAAGGCCATATTAGGTATACTGGGATTGAACTGATTGTTCCCTTGTCTACTTATTCCTATTGTAAGCAGATAAGCACCCAGGAATTTGATGAGCAGAAAGTTTCTACCTCTGAGGTTGCAATTACAGAACTTTTAGAGAATATTATTAATGATAAAAGTTTACCTCTAAAAGAAAAAAAGAAAAAAATTAAAGCAGTTTCAGAAGGAATATCCTACCACCTACCAGATGAAATTTCCAACTATAGATAATGAAACTGCCCTGTTTGGTGACAAGTCAACAATCAAGAAACCAATGCTAATTTTTAAAAAAAGCCAAAGTTCTGTAGCCTTAAGTATTAATTGATTATCAGATGATATTAAATGAAACCATATACTGAAGGACATGATGTTAAGGCAGTCTGCTTTTCCTGTCCTTTCCCCAAACTATAATGCTACAGACATAGAAAGGTACCAAAGTAGGTAGTGATACAAATGCTCTGTGTTTCCTCTGGAAGATCACATCAAAACCAGTAGGTTTCAATGGAAAACAAATGAAGAATGAAAGTAGAATTAGTAATCAAAAGTATTCTGAGCATCTCATGTAAGCAATTGGAAAAGCCATGACCACAAGTGCCTAAAGTTGATGTACTTGACCACTGGCCAAAGGATGCCTGAATAGCAAGATGGATTCACAATTCTTTGAGAAGAATTTATCCCCTGTACTGTGTATATGTGTTATGACATGAAATTCTAGGTGATTAGAGTTGCTAGCTACCCATCCAATTCAAGGATAGCTTGGCAAGGAATTTTAATATGCTTGGTAATTTATATATTCTGCTACATTTTGTAGCCATATATTTTTCTATGTTTTTGTGTATTTGTTTAAGAGCTAGAAATACAGTTTAACATTTCACTTGTTTCTGACACATTTGCTGTATTTCAATCTGGTGGTTCAACCAGTTGAGATGCATTGCCGTGTTAAGGATACAGAAGAAATGTCAGCCTTGATCTGTGCCTCCCAGCCCAGAAGGGCAAGGCTCTGGCTCCACTTAGTCTTTTCTCCACTTGGATCCAGTTTGAGGCAAGTGTCTTTCACAGGCACAGAACCAGGACCAGGGTTGGTGCCAACAGAAGTCTTTGTAAAATCCCAGTACTATTTTCCCTACCTTCCTCATGGAACTGTGGTGAAAAACATTCTTTAGAAATGTTACCTGCTCAATGATGATGCATTGTTCACCCAGGAGGACATGGAAATGAAGTTAGGCAGCTGCTTGTACTGAGGACCCTCACGCTATGATCTTCCATGAATCCATGGGATAACTTCCTCCTCCAGTTTGCTAATTTGTTCTCTACCCTAATAATTTGACTCTTTAAGTCAAAAAGAGGCTGAATTGAGGAATATGGCACATTCTGCTTCTCAGTGGTATTTCATGATGGCTTAATGGTAGTGTTCTATTTAACATGGTACCACTTCTTATTAAAAGTTTGGGTAGTTTAAAGACAGATGGTTTAGATAGGTGGATATTATATCCAGATATCTTATCTCTAAAATTTCTGAATATACTAAACCCAATTATGTTTTAAATATGTCCAAATACTGTGTATATAAGTATTTTTGCTTTTTAAAAGTATGTGATAATGTGATTGTATTGGAAATTAAGGTGAAAATCATTATGCGGGTTTTTCTTGTAATGGTTTATTTAATTTGTTTATTCATGTATTTAATTACCATAATAAAGACATAAGTAGACATAGTAAAGAAAACATTCCTTTTTAAAACTTTGAGTTCCAGATTCTCTCCCTCTTTCTCCAGGTCCCCAATCCCCATTGAGAAGGTAAGCAGTTTGGTACAGGTTATATATATATGTAATCATGCAAAACACACCCATAATAATAATGTTGTAAAAGAAAACAGATAAAAATAAACTCAAGAAAAAGTGAAAAAAAAAAAGGATGCTTCAATATGTATTCACATACCATCAGTTCTTTCTCTTAGGAAAAATATCATTTTTCATCATAAATCCTTGCATGTCACTATTTCTGCCCACCCCTCACAATAAATCTAAGAGAGAAAAGGGGAAAGGAAAGAGGAAGGGGAAGGGAGAAGAAAGGAACTTGACATTTGTTCTAGAGTGAGGGAAGAGTTGCTTCTTTTAATGTCTATTTTGTGGGTGACCTTTCCTCATTTGATGGCCAATCTATACTGATAAAATCTTGAAACAGTTCTTCTCCTGAAGCCATTGTGGAGGGTGATTAGTAAAGGGGTTGGCATGTGGAAAAAAGGACTTGAAAGGAATGCTGTGTTTTCCAAAGCTTCAAATCCTTCACCACTGAGCCATATGTATCCCCAGAAATTGCTAGAGAGAATTCAACAAACATTCAGAGAAAGGTGCTCCAGTCTTCGTTAAAAAAGTAAATATCAGGAAAGGATTTAAAGCCAGGTCCTCTGACTCTAGAATTGGTGATGTTTCCCTCATACCATGGAAAATGTTTTTTTTTTATTATTGTGCACTACTCTACAAAATGAACCTGGAGAAAATAAGAGGTCCAAGAGTCATATAAGACCTATATCTTGAAGGAACAAATAACCATTGTGTTCTCTCTGGTGATGTTCTTTTCTATGAGTAGGTAGGTATGTATAAATATTGAAAGTTGTTTAATTTTTTAACTTTTAAGACTACTTGGGAACAAACTTAATTTCAATTTTATAATTTTTCAAAAGTACCCATTTGCTGTTTTTTTTACAAGCATGGTAAAAGCAGGTGATGGTTAGCAAATTCATGATGTTTGAGGTCTAACAATATCCACTTGAATGAATTTTTAAAATAAAAGAAATTAAAGTATATATTATACACAATGTATTACAATAAGACATTGTGACATACTATAAAGCGCACTGGATTTGGAGTTGGAGGAACTACGTATGAATGCCCTCATCTCCTTACTATCTATATGACCTGGGTCTACTCACTTCCTCTCATTGGATCTCAGATGTCCCATTGAATAACACTTGTGGCCTATTTGTACATGTATTTACCTTTTAGATATGATCTTTATGTGGATTAGGTTATTTTCTTATCCATTATGTCACTGTTTACATTATACTTCATTATTAAATATGTTTACATTTAAAGTCTTAATGGTTAGGCTTGTGTTTTTCTCCATTTGTTTCCTTCCCCTCTCACCACCACCCCTTAAATTTCCTCAGTTAAGGCCATGCTTTTCCCTGATGGCTAGTTTGGTCTACACTTCTTTGACGCTAATTTATTTTTATAGACTATCATAGAAATAAAAAAAAAAATCTTTGGTGACCTCCATGCTTTTATGAAATAAGGGAAGATGATTTTTCTGGAGTGTCTTAAAGGGGCATCTAGGGTACTAAAAGCCATATAGCTTTGTTAGACTGTCTACAAACATTAGCTGATGGTAATGTGAGATCTTCCTCAAGCTAGTTGATATAGTGCTCATATTGTGATATAGTGCTAGAGGAGCTGAACCACTTCATCAAAGTAGTATAAACCATATAAAAATTAAAATTGGAAAATATGGCAATATTTACTATGCATCAGGGATATACAAAATACAGGGAGTTACAATAATGTTATCAGACAAAGAAAAATAAAATAAAAACAGTATCAAAACAGGGAAAAATTTGCTTAAAGGCATTGTAAATAATGGATCAATATAAATATTAACCATATATTCACTGAAAGGTATAAAATCTATATTCATAAAGGAAATTTTAACTCAACTGTGAAAATTTATTAATTTAATAATTGGTATTTATCTATATTAAGAATAAATTTGGAGACATCAATGTTTCCCTCTCAGAAGTGGGAAAATCTAACAGTAAGATAAAAAAAGGAAAATATCTACCTGAATAAACAATTGGAAGTTCCATAGATGACAATCTAATGTCACATTCTAAGTT
>CM053581.1:162130740-162159529 GCA_028627135.1 Pseudochirops cupreus
TATAGAGGATAAATGCAACATATATAGACCTTAATAGAGACCTAATAATGACATGTTGAATAGTTGTCAAAAACACATTAAAAGTTAGTAACTATGAAGGATAATAAAAATGGAAAGAAAATATGCCAACATTTCTGAGATGTACATAGAACTATCATCATCAGAAAAAAATATGTATTTGAGATTATATATACTGAAAAAATGGGGGGAAAAAAGCCATTTGTCAGTGTTCCGCCAAAAGTTGTGTACTCTTATAAATTCTATCATTAGAAAAAACAATTTTTGTTAAGTTCATAATTAAAGATTCTATGGACAGTCTTCTGAAGGACTAGCCTTGCAAAGTAATGAAAAGTTCACAACCAAAAGGCTGGCTGCTACATGATGAAGTTTGGTTTCATGACCCACAAAACAAAATTTTTCTATTTTATTTCCTAAAGATGCCATGTCTTTTTATGATTTAGCTAAGCCTGAATCTAGTTGGAACAATACTCATTAATGGGAATAGAAAGTACAAGTCTTTGCTTCACTATAGTTTGGCTCAATATTCTACTTGAACATACGAAAGATAAATGTTTTTGCTTGATGTGACAAAATAGAGTAAAAGAAAGTAAGTTGGATCTGGAGACAGGAAAGACCCAAGTTTGAATCCTACTTCTGATAATAGCCATCTTATTTTAGAGAAAACACACAATCTCTGTGGTCCTCAGTTTTCTCAACTGAAAAGAGAGATGATAATACTTGAAAGTACCTGATATAGTCGTAAGACTCAAGTGAGATAGTGTATGTAAAGCACTTCACAAACATGAAGTGCTATAGAACATTATCTATTAGTGTTATTTTTCCATCCAGATATCCTAAGAATTTTTAGAAAGAATTTTTGGCCATACTCTCAATCCATATGATCCATGAACATTTTGTTTCAGGACTATCTCCTGTTCAATCAATGTATTTAAGATATATTCTCATTTGATCCTCCTAAGTCTGTGAGTGAGGTAAGTATAGTTATCTTTATTAATGCCATTTAATAGAAAAGACAACTGAGGCTTAGAGAAGTAAATTGATGTACCCAAGGTCACATTGCTTATTACATACTGCCAAAAGAATGATTTAAACCAAGATTCATGATTCAAATTCAGGATTTCTCTTGAATATACCTCTTTGTGCCTCTTCCAATGTACTATGTACCTTATCAGCACATTATTGTAGAATTATAGAGCTAGAAGAGCCCCTAAAGATTATACAGTATAGTGCCCACTATATTTTCAAACAACATTTTTTACTTCAGGGGAAACAACTTTGAATTGTATTTGTTTTCAGTGGCTAACTTCAAGCCATCTCTGAGAGCCAGGTGTCTGCATAGATCTGCCTTTAGGTGTAGGTCAAGAGCTCTGTCCTTAATATACTGTTTATTAAAGGAAAATTCACCAAATATTTTCCTGCTCCATGAAATAAAGCATTAATGACCATCTCAGAGAAGGTCATAGAACACTAACTTATAGTCATGGAAATCTGCTCATTAAGATATATATCATTTTACTAATGTGGTCCCAGGATGGAGGAGAGGTTCTTAAAATTTACAAGATTATAACATCAAAAATCCATTTTCTCAAGCCACATAACATGATCTTAGCAGTCACTCAGTGCCCCCTATATTTCCCAGTTATTCCTTGTCATTTAATATGCTGTAAGAATTTTTGTTTTTATTGTGAAATGCTAAGAGCATTGGGAGCCATATATAATTCAAAACTGTCTGAAATGCATTAGCAATGTGTTTGGCTATGCTAATAATCTTCCTGCTTTGCCTGGATGTCAAACTTTGTGAGTAACCAAGCTTGAGAGCTTTTGAGGAATACAAAATTTCCAAGGTCCTCTCTAGTATTAGAATTCTTTGTTAGTAGTCAGTATATATATTTTTTAAAGTTTCATTGTGGTTAAAATGAAAATTTCCCCAATTAAAGTAACATCCATTCAGCTCCTCCTATGTGGAGAAAGTGATTATTAATAACCAATGATTTGGGGAGAAACAAAGTTCTCACCCTTTTTTGTAAAGTCCTCATTTCAGAACTTAATCTCTGAAGGTTAAATTAACTTTCTCCTCAGTTGTGATTTTACCCCCACCAAACCTTACAAGGAATCTAAGGTAGGAAAGTCCATTGTACTCTACACAGATATGGGTGGGAATAAATTTTTTATCTAGATTCCCCAAAACTAGGGGTAGTCTGGGTGTAGAGATAGTCTCTTTGTCTAAGAGTGACATAATGTCACTCTTTCAGCCCCTCATTGAAGTAAGACCACTTCTCATTGTAATATTGATTCTCTCATTAATTATTAACCGATCAGAGTTGATTGCCATCCTCTGGAATACTCACTTTCCCAAGGCTGTGAAGGCCATGAGCGTGCCCTCATGATTGTTTTTGTCAAGAGTGCCACTAACCTATTTTACTAATAAAATTACTAATTACCCAGAAATTATGTCTTGAACCTTTTAAACTTAATAATGTGTAGATCAACATGTTCAGTGATAGCAATATAGATTGAAAAGAAGAAAGAAAAGGAAGAAGGAAAGGAAGAAAAAAAAAGAAAAGAAGGAAGTCATTAAGTGCTTGCTATGAATAATAGCTAGAGACAGAAATAAAAGGACATAAGACAGTCCCGTCTATCAAGAAGCAAAAGTCTGGATGGGAGAAACAACACATGAAAAGGAGTTGAAAAGCATGGAGGAAATGGAGAAGAAGAGAGGAAGCAGAGACAAGGCAACATTCAAGGGGAAGGAAGAAAAGTCCAGAGAATGAGTCCAGGCATGCATGAGATGAGGAATGTCTGAGATCTTTCCTAATATGTCAGGCCTAGAGAGGGAGCCACTTATCAGGAGAGGAGATCCTCAGGGTGGATAGTGGGTATTCCAGAGGATGGCAATCAACTCTGATTGATTAATAATTAATGAGAGAATCAATATTATAATGAGAAGTGGCCTCACTTCAATGAGGAGCTGAAAGAGTGACATTATGTTACTCTTAGACAAAGAGACCATCTCTACACCCAGACTACCCCAGTTTTGGGGAGTATGATAAACCAGGAAAAGGAAAAGAAAGAGAATGTAAGTGAGATCATGCATAGTGAGGAAAGAAAGAAAAAGACAGATTATCTGTACTTGTAGAGGTTAAAGTCTAAGATTCAATTCAATAAACATTTATTAAGTACCTACTATATGCCAAGCACCAGGGATGTACTCCATTACATTATGGTAAAAACAAAACAAAACAGTAGTATACTAATAGCTAATATTTATATACTATTCTTACTATATGATCTCATTTGACTTTCACAAACACACCTCCATGCTGCATAGTACAATAGATTTGAACTGGTATACCCATGCCTAATGTGAGTACCATAATTAGGGCAGAATCAGTGACAAAAATAAAATTTATACAGTGCTTTAAGATTTGTAAAATCTTTTCATATATATATAAGAGATTATCTCATTGCATCTTATATATTTTAAATTAGCACTTTTTAAACTGTGGGTCTTGACCCTATGTGGTCTTGAATGGAAAAAGTTTAAGAAGCCCTGTTCTAAACAACTCTGACATAGATGCTACTTTTACAGATGCCGGTTAAGGAAGATAAAGTGATTTGTCCAAGGCAACACAGCTACAATATATATGAGGCAGTACCTGAACCTGTTTCCCTGATTCAAAGTCTGATACTCTATCTACTTTACTGTTTATCTGTGGTAAAGCTGATTTATACCTGGGCAATACTCCTGCCAGACACCTCTCTCTTTTCCATTGCCTTCTAAAATAAAATCATCCACAACTCTCTCACAGAGAGCTGGGGCCTCTCCTTTTTCTCTCCATTGTGTTCTCTGTGACCTTCCTCTAATATGGTGGAGCAGAAAGATTCCTGGATTTAAAATCAAAGGCCATGTGTTCAAATATTGACTCTTCTACCTGCTACTTGTGTGACCTCAGGTGAATTGTTTAATCTCTCTGGGACTCAGTTCCTCCATTTATGAAATGAAGGGGTCAGATTAGATAATCTCTAAAAGAACCTTTCCTGCTCTTCTCCTCAACTTCCTTTCATCTTCTGTTACTCCCTTGAGGCTTAGCATTCTTCTAAAGACAATCATTCCTAGCACCTTCTTCAAAACTGACTTTTCAATTTCTCATACCACCTGACGGATGAGACCAGGAGGAGTTTGCATACCCTTTGCTCCCTATCCTTTTGTTGCCATAACTCAACGACCACCCCTTCAATCTTTAATTTTGTTTTTCAGTCATTTCTGATTCTTTATCACTCTGGGGACCATACTATTCATAGAGTTTTCTTGGCAAAGATAATGGATGGTCTGCCATTCCCTTCTCCAGTGGATTAAGGCAAATAGAAGTTAAGTGACTTGCACAAGGTTGCTCAGCTATGTGTCTTTCTGCTCTACCAATTTAAACACAGGTCTTCCTGACTCCAGACCAAACTCTCTATCCATTGAACCATCTAGCTGCTTCTTTAATCTTTAATTAACTCTTTAATTAGTAACTCCATTACTCTTAGTGAGACCATGTCATAAGGGGAGAAAGACACTGTTCCCCTATTCCCTTAGCCATGTGGCCCTAGGAAATATCCCTTGGTCTTCAACCTTTTCATTCAGATATAAAGAGTAAGATCTCCAATTTGGCCAGGGAGCTCAAGTCATAAGAAACTGGAATCTAGGCCAGGCACTGAAGCTAGGCCAGCAGCAATACCCTGAGCAGCAAACATGGGTGAAAGTATCATAGCAGAAGTAGACCTTACCAGGTTGGAACTTGAGCTTGCTGAGATTTATGTGTGACCTGAGCTAAAGAGTTAGCCTAATCTGTACCCTGCTAACTCTACCCCATCAGGGGAGATTATGCCTTCTAGGTGTTGGAGGAAATGCTTGTATATTTATTTTAGCTGATCTTTGAAACAAATTCTGTCTTTATAAGAATGAATCTGAAATTTATTAAGTGATTACATGGAATTGGGGTACTAGTTACTGGACCTGTCAAAATGGGGAGAATAGCCAGTGAAAGCTTGAGTCAATGGCAGAGGAAAGAAATCCCCCAATTTTGTAGTACCTGAGAACCCCAAAGGGATAAACACGTAATAGGCTTGACCTTGAGAAAGTATAACTAAAGGCAACCATGTTAAATGAGGTTCACATGAGCTAATGAATAAAATACAATGACTTTTTAAGTACTATATGTCAGTTATTCAAGCAAACTTTTCAATCAATAGGCATTTAAAAAAAAATCTACTCGGTACCTGGGACTGTATTAGGCCCTAGGGACAAAAACACAAAAATACGTTAGCCTCTACCCAAAATAATTGCTTATTAAGTGCCTACTGTATGCAGAGTACCCAGCTAGGCTCAGGAGAGATACAGAATTTAGTTAAGACAGGAACCCCACAGATTATTAGCACTACAGTTTATTTCAAAACCTCTCCAGTTCTGTTTCCTTGCATTCTGAGTAGGAAAACAGATGCAACTGGGAAGAAAAACAAATATTTGATACTGAATAATATAGCGTGTCTAGAAATGCCTGCTACTTGAGGCCTTGGGGTAAACAATTGCCTTTTATTTTACCATATTATAATGGAAAGTGAGATTTTGCTTCTATTCCTTTGTGAACAATTTAATAATAAAAATAATTAATAGACAGAAATGCCCATTTAGATAAAGTGACAAAAATAATACATTCTTGAAAACTAAATATAGAGGTTTAAGTCTGAAACAATATCTGGGTTCAAACAATAATATAAGATTATTTTCTCCTGAGATCAGGTTTTTTTAAATACTCAAACTTTGACTCATGCCCTCCCTCCCTTAAGGGGAGTTTCTCTCTAAGATTGGTATAATGGTCTTTGATTTTCATTTCCCTAGAAATAGAAAATATATTTCCAAATATATTGCAGCTATGGAGGGGGGGAAGACGGGGAGGAGTGGAAGGGAGGGGAAGCAAACAAACAAACAGAAACAGTCGATACAGGTATGGGTTACTTTACAAAACCTCAGACAATTAGGTAGCAAAGCAGGAGGGTGAAAAAAACATAATCAAATAAGTATTTTTAAATATCTGGAGAATAATTGCATCCCTCTTCCACAGGAAAATCTTTTAAATACCTAAAGACCATTATCATGCCTCTCTCTGCCCCACTCCCTCTAACTCCCTTCATGTATCCTCATTTCTAAGCTCAACACCTCTCATTCCTTTTGTGTATCTTCACAGAGGATAGCATCTCATTATTCGAGAGACCCTTCTCTGGATGCTATCCAGCTTCTAAATGGTGTTTGTAATATGTAGCATCTATGACTAAAACAGTGTTCCAGATGTAGTTGAAACCAAGACACATGCTGTATAACACCACATTAGATTTTTGTGTGCCACATTCTAGAACTCTGTTAGGAATTAATGTCAAGCTCTCCGGATTAAAACTTACAAAACACCATTCTCTTTCTTTTCTTTAAAAGGGACAACATTTGTCCTTCTCTTGTCCAGCATACATATATTGTCTCTGATTTTTCAGTGATCAATGATGGTGATTCCATGATAACAGCATTCAAGTTTTGTTTTTTTTTTCAGTATCTTGAAGGGGTATATTTAATTTCTCCAGCACTGGTGATTTGAATCCACCTAGAGCATTGAAGAGACCTCTTTACTACCTCTTCATTTACTGAATTTTCAATTCTCTGCTAATCCTTTATAACTTCCTTTCTGGTGAGAAAATCATTTTCCTTGGCTTAAAAAGCAGAAGCAAAATTAGATTTGATTAACTTTGGGGTCCACTGAGATTAGCCCTGCTACTCTGAATAGCAGAAATATGTATGCTTTTTTTTTGGTTTAATTTCTCAACCACTTCCAGCTAAAAATAAAGTCCTTTTAGTTTTCTTTAATGTTTATATCCAACCTCAGTTCATTCTCTAGTGACGCCAAACATGAGCTTCCTATCCATTTAGAAACTTTATTTTAAAAAATTCAAATATCATTTTGACAGAATTTATACTGCTATAATGAAACAATTTTTCAAAAAATCCTGTGTAAACTATGTCTTCTTCATAGAGGTTATCCCTTCCCCCAAGAAATACTTAACAATACCTGAGTAGACACAGTCTTGATGATTTTTTAAAAGTTCTTGTCTTCCTAGTCCCTGTGATACATTATGTAAAGACATCCATCCTTCAAATGTGAAGACAGCCCCTATTACTATAGCCTATTCACATAACTTGCTTGATGCTTTTATTGTGTTTATATGAATATTTCCCCAAACAGCAACCATTAGTAATGTTACCCTGGTGCTGCTTATATTCATATCATTTTATTTTTCTTCATTTTGGTTCCATGTAAATAATATTTTTCAAGGAACATTCCATTTGCACTGACTAAGAAATACAGCTTCCAGGCCCATCAATATTGATATTATATCCCTGAGTACCACTGGCACTGACGGGAACATTTTTTTGAATAAGTGCAGCCTGACACTCATGCAGACCAGCAGATCAGCATTAGTTTTCAGGTTCTGATTTCCATAGAGATGTCGATGCATGGGGTAATTAATGTTGACACCATAAAATAATATCTTCCCTGCTTTTCTTGCTATTGCTCAATACATTACCATTAATATGTTGTTTTGAAATATGAATTACCCCAAATGCATTAGAATAAATGCATTTCATGGAGACATTGATGGAGGTTTCTGATAATGAGACCCCTGCTGAAACTGCAGCCATAGAGGTTTTGGGTTCATTCTCATCATGATTTTTGCCTACCTGCTTGCAGGCTTAGTGACCTTTGTCATCAATCAGTGTCCTCTCAAGTAATGGGACCCAGGGTCTCTGAGATTTGGGAATTCTTCCAGGGGATAAGGCAAACAAACATGGGGCTTTGTGAAGCAATAGGTCACTCACCTAACCCATCCTGTCAGAGCAGTTTAATATTTTTCCAATGAACTGTTTACTTCATAAATAACTCTTATCATGGGATAACTTGACAAGTCTTTTAGCTAGGACAAATAGAGGGTATCTCTCTCAAGTTTCCTAAACTTCAAATGATAAGGTACTCTTAACTCTGTGATTTTCATCTCTTTCTGGTTTAGATTATGAGAGTATCTCAAATTCGTTTTTAAAACCACATTAGTAATAAACATTTGACTATTTTTTACTCCCTTGATGTGGTAAAAGAATGTCTAAATATATAGACATATACCCAAATATCTCAATTTAACTCATTTTCTTCTTCCATATTTCCCATTTTAAATACCCGCAATAGTGTCTTACCTTTAGCATTAGCTGCTTAATAAAATTTAGTAGTTAACTAACTGATTTTTCTTTATCGATTAATTTTTTTTGTAGATTGTGTTTCAATTTGATTAAACAAACATCAATTAAGTGCCTTATATGTTCAAGAAATTTTGTTGTCAACAATACTTGTTAATAAGCACATGCCAGGCACCATGCCAGGACAGGAGATACAAATTAAGATATTTCCTACTCTCAGAGAGCTCATGATCTAATTATGTACAGGAGTGGAGGGAGTGGGGGGGAGGGGCACTCCACAACTATGTTCAGACAAGAACTACACTGGCTGAAATGAAGATAAGCAACAGTAAAACATGCCCTTTTTAAGTTTTTTTTTTTTTTGCTGATTTTTGGAGGGGGGAAGGTAAGGCAATTGGGGTTAAGTGACTTGCCCAAGGTCACACAGCTAGTAACTGTGTCAAGTGTCTGAGGTCAGATTTGAACTCTGGTCTTCCTGACTGTGCTCTATTCACTGCACCACTTAGCTGCCCCGACAGCCCCCTTCTTTAAAGAGGTCAAGGAAGATTTTTTTGTGGAAGGTACAATTTTAGCCAGAACTTGGAAAAAAAAAAAAGAAAAAAGAGGGTCTAAAGGAGTGCAAAGACAAAAAGAAAATTGTCCTCAAGTAGCTGACATTCTGCTGGGATGAAGCATGAATATAGATTAATACAATTATAATGCAATTGCCTAACGGCAGAGCAATAACAAGTTTCAGGAAAACTTTGGGGAGGAGGTGGCTCCTGAGTTGAGTCATAAAGAAAGAAAAAATAGCTTGTTGCTGATCTTTGTATTTCACAAAAACTATTGCCAGACTTTTTAGGTTTTCATTTTTAAAGAGCAATATCTCACTAAATTTGATGTATCTTGCATTATATAAATACTTGGATACTGTGAATATATTCAACAAAATATGGATCAAAAAAATTCCTCTCCTATAAAACAATAGCAATACCTTATATGTATATGAAACTCTCTAGGTTACAAAATATTTTATAGACCTCATCTCATTCATTCCTCACAGTATTTCCATGTTAGAGATGAAGAAACCACATGACAGAGAAGTCATAGAATTAGACATTTAAAGCAGAAAGGGAATTTAAATGTCACCTAGCTTAATCCCTTCATTTTACAAATTAAGTAAACTGAGCCTCAGAGTAGTGATTTTGTCAAGTGTCACGTAAATAATAATTACCAGAAACAGTTCACATCCTGGTTGTCCAACTCCAAGTCCAGCATTCTGTCAGTGAACCTTTTCTTTATGATTGGCTTCCTGAGGTCAGATTGTATATTTTTAAAAAGTTTTTACCTTCCCTCAAAATCAATATAATCCTCTACATACATACAGTAGGTTCTTAATAAATGATTGATAAAGAATAACAGACATCTCTTCTGAAGAGAAAGAAAAAAAAAACAACTCTAGACTTGTCATGATCACAAAGTATACAGGCCTCATGAAAATGAATTGTTTATGTTTTCTAAAAATATGTGTATAAATACTTTTAATTCAGTGGTAGCTTCATATAGTAAAGAATATTGGGTTTAGATTCAGAGGACATAAGCTTAAACTATGACTGACATGTAATATCTGTGTGACCTTTGTCAAATTATTTAATATTCCTAGGCTTCTTTTCCCTCATCTATAAAAATGATAGGATTGTAGTTCACAATTTCTAAGTCTTCTTCCAGCTCTAAATCCATGATCCTATAAGTTCTTAATATGAAAAAAGCCAAGGCAATCTAAGATATAATTATCATTTTCTTCCCACATTTCCTCAAGTTTCAAAGAGAATAACTAGAAATCTCACAGGAGAAAATCCTTCCTTTCCATGATTCTTTTCCCTAGTTCCACCTTTCAACCATTAGTTAGATCTTAGATGCTCATCCGGACCAACCAAAATTGAGAGAAGCAATATTAGTTTTCCTTCATTAGATATCATGGAAGAATAATAGGGTTGGGTCTACTTACATCTTCTAACCACACTTTGTATTCTAATTAAAAAAAAAAACCTTCCATTAGGAATGTGCTCAAGGACCAACTTATATTAACTTGCTATGGCAATTCAAGTGATTTATTTATCTTCCACGGACTTTAGTTGCCTGAAATATAAAATGTAAGACTTGTTTGAAATGATTTTCTCTTATAAAAATAAATTTTATTGAAAATTTATAACATCATGAAAATATGACCCAGTATTACTTCCCCCTTGAGTCTTCACATATAACAAATACTAAAAAACAAAAAAGAAGAGAAAAAAATGAGCAAAACTGATCAATTCATTGCAAATGTCTCAAAATGTATGTAACATAACTAGAGCTGTTGATATCCTATCCACACAAAGGAGTAGAATACCGATGTCTTACCAGTTTTCTTTTAGGGGAATATTCTCATTCTTGTAGTTTTACAACATTCATTTTTGATTATTTTGTTGTTCTTTCTGTTTATATCACTGTAATTTATGTATATTGTTGACATTTGGCTCTACTTCATCTTGCTTCAGATCCAGGAATATGTTCATGCCCCTCTGTATTTGCCATATTTGTTGCTTATTATAGCACAATAATATTCCTTTAAAATAACTCGCAACAATTTATTTGGCCATTCCATATTCACTGAGCACATATTTATTTCGAGTGATTTGCTTCTATGGAAAGTTCTGCTATGAATACTTTGATGTATACGGGGGATGGGGGGGTCTTTGTTATTAATGACCTTGCTTGTGTATCAGCCTAGGAGTAGAATCTCTGGGTCAAAGGGTATAGACATTTTCTGATCATTTTTGTATAATTCCACATTGCTTTCCAAAATAATTGTGCTGATTGACAATTCCACCAACAACATAGTAGTGTGTTTATCTTCTCTAACATTGGCTCTTCTAATCTTTGCAAGAATGCTAATCTTTCCCAATTCGATTGATGTGAGGTGAAATTTCCTTTTTTTAAAATTTTAATTTCTCTTATTATTAGTGATTCAGAACATTCTTTTATTTGGTTGTTAATGGTTTTTAATTCTACTTTGGATAACTTTTTGTGCATGTTGTTTGATTATTGGGTGATTTTCAAGGTTATCATCTTTCATCTTCCTCTGTGATTTTTCAGAGAAAACTAGGGAGTTGACCAAATATACCATGTCATTACAACTCTCAGATCATAAATGAACCAAGATATCATAAAATGATTTGTAATTTTTTTAAGGAATAGTTTCAGAAAGGTCACATTTTAGGAAGAAGAGAAAATTAAAACACTTGGGAAGTCTGTATAAGGGTATCAAGAACCATTCTTTTTTGTTAAAAATCCAATTTTTATGGAATTATAATTGCAGGCATATAATTGTGATTCATAGATTTCATTATTTTTCACATTTTGAAGCTGGATTATAGTATATATTCTTTAAAAAAAATGATTTACCACAGGGAAGATACCTGATTTCATTAGTATGTGTACTCCCTGATTTGATGCAGTTAATAAAACCCTAAGAGTTCTGGCTGTAAAATAAGGACAACTGAGTTTGAATCCCAGCCCTGACATATATTACCTGTATTACCTTAATAATATTTCATGGCCTGTATGGGCCTCAGATTCCTTACCTAAAAGACTCAGGGTTTGGACTAGAGATCATCTCTATGGTTCCTTCTAGCTTTACATCTATGAACCAATGATGACTCTGTGTCTTGTAAAACATATGATCTTTTAAAAAATGGTGGCCAAAACCACCATCATTCAGTGGCAATCTTGGTGATGAACCTTTCCACAATTATGTACGCTAGTCATTGGACAATAGTTACATAGACAGTCGCCAGGCTCACAGTTGGAGCATTTTGGATATAATTGGAACTTGCCAAAGCTTGAGAACTCAGGATAGCTATTATCTTTTTCCATGACCCCCAGCACTTCAGAGAGCCATCATACAAAATTATAAGGAAAAATGAAAATGATTAGGAAAATCTGGATTAGATATTTTCTCCCCCTCACCCCCGCCCATAAGGTTTAGTCACTTGTGAAAAACATTGGCAAAATGACTCTTTATATAGGGTATGTGTTACCCAGTATGAGTGGGATGTTAAATAAATTTTTTAATGCTAATGTATGCAGAGCTACTCAATCATGCTGGACAAATGTAAAGGCAGAAAAATGAAATTATTGGCAAGTAAATTAACTTAATGAAATAAGGTCATTGTACTATTTAGAAATTCTGTATGGCCCACTTTAATTCGATTTTCCTTATTAAGCTGTGTCATTAGGCAGTAGTGATGAAGTAAGTATAAAGAAAAGCTGCTTTGAATGGAGGAAGGGATCATGCAAGGTTATCTGCCTTGAAATTTACTGGATGCATGTGAATTCCTACTTATATCATCTCCAAAACTGCTTTCATTTTCTCTTCAATGGAAGAAACAGAAGGCTTTATTCATTCATTTTTTGTAGCTTTTTAAGTTTGGTTGACCAGATATTTATTACATTTTGAAAAAATACATTTAAAAAATATCTATAGGATCAGAGAACCATGAAAGAAGCCACAAGTCACAAGATTACAGATCTAGAAGGAAGAGATCACTGAGTCTATCTCATCCAAAACCCCATTTTATAGATGAGATAACTGAGGTCTATAGGAATGAAATTTGTTTCTCCTAAGTTAAACATGTCAGAGATGGATTTGAACCCATGCCCTATACCTCTAGACCTTTTGTATCATGCGGTCTCATCTAATAACATTTGTCTAATAAATTAAATTTTCTTTTTGTTCAATTGTTTCAGTTGTGTCCAACTCTTCTCTAGCCCCATTTGAGGTTTTCTTAGCAAAGATATTAGAGTGGCTTCC
Source organism: Pseudochirops cupreus (assembly GCA_028627135.1). Classification (NCBI taxonomy): domain Eukaryota; kingdom Metazoa; phylum Chordata; class Mammalia; order Diprotodontia; family Pseudocheiridae; genus Pseudochirops; species Pseudochirops cupreus. The sequence continues at coordinate 162,143,868 of CM053581.1, forward strand.
CATTTCTTTCTCCAGCTTATTTTCCAGATGAGAAAACTGAGGCAAATGGGGTAACGTGACTTGCCCAGAGTCATATAACTAGAAACTGTCTGAGTCCAGTTTTGAACTCAAGAAGATGAGTTTTCTTGACTCCAAGCCTAACACTCTATCCACTGTGCTCCCTACCTGCCCCAATACCAATAAATACTTTCATATAGTCAATTTTTGCTACAGTGCATTTTTACATTCATTATCTAATTTGATCCTCATAATTCTTCTAGGCAGCTAGGAACAATTTTGCTATTCCATTTTACAGGTAAAAGAACTAACATTTAGAAAAGTTTTAAAAATTTGCAAAGTTTTCTTAGATAGTAAATGTCAGTCAGGGGTCCAATTGAGATTTTCCAATTTTAAGTATAGTATTCATTTTTGTGTCTATGGTACAATTCTATTTTAAGAGATGAATTAGGGAAATTTAATCAATTTTTTCCCTTTCAAGATGAATAATTGCGTAATTTACATGTGGAATTAACAGTATATCTATCCCTTATAAAATAGCAGAACTTTGAAATATCCAATTACATTTACTAAACCAGTTTACAAATAAAATCAAAATCAGACATGGTGTTTAGAGTCATTAATAACTTCCTATCTAAGGGGTCAATAATTTGGCAAATATCCATTTTCACTCATATTTTGCATTCTTAGACTTTAGACTTAGAACAGAAATGTTGTGGTAGTAGTAGATGTGGTATATGTGTGTGTGCGCACATGCATATGTGTGTATGTGTTAGACTGTGGTGATAGATTATATGGTAGGTATGTAGATGGTGCCCATACATTTTGGAGCCAAAAGTAACAGGATTCAGAGACAAACACCACATAGCAGAGAGTTATATGTATATACATAGTTGCTTGCCTTGTGCTCACTAATTTATAGTTGATCAGCTGAATGATATCTATTTGAATACTAAAAAAAAAAAATCATTCCAATAACTTTTTAAGGGGGAATTTCCTAAATGTCTCCTCAACTTGAATTGTACTAAGTACTCATGGGAGCCTTCTAAAATCACCAATGCAATGGATTGAATTTTCTCTCATGGGATGAAGGCTTACAAGTGAGGAACAAAAATCATTCCCAACAGAAATTTTAAAAATGACTAAAAAAGACCAATTATTTAATAGTTCACATTTGGATGTGTTAATAATTTGACATGCATTAAAAAACCTTCTTTATTAAATGCTTCATAATGGTGTGTAAATGATCTTTGATTTTCTAAGTCTTACCAACAAAATACATACTATAGTTTCAGGAAGTTGATTGCAAGTAAGCTTTCAACTACAATAACTCATTAAGACCAGTATAGTTTGGTAGCAACATGGAAAGAGGTCTATAGTGGAGTACCTTGGAGATCTGTATTTGACTTTGTGTGATTAACATTTTAAATTCACAATTAGGATAAAGCCAGAGATGGCATGGTAATAAAATGTGCAAGTGAACCAAAATTGGATGGCATGTTGGATGGAAATTAAGATGTTGAAAACTAGATTGTTAGGCTCAATATAATGAAATAGGAAAAGCATTGCGGTATCACAGAAATTATAATCCATTTAGATACATGGATACTGTGTTTTAATCCTGTCTTTACTACCTGTGTGACTTTAGGCAAGTCATTAAAATTCAAGGTGCCTCAGTTTTCCCATCTGCAAAATGAAGGGATGATATTAGGTGATCTCTAATGTCCTACGATCATAAGATGGGATTCAATAGACATAAAATTTGAAGTCTGATATTTGGGTTTAAAAAATATACACTTGCATAAGCATAAGATGGAAAATGTAAAGTTAGATGAATCTATCTAAAAAGGAAGGGGTAGGGAGTGACTAGGCGGCACAGTGAATAGAGCACCAGCCCCGGAGTCAAAGGGACCTGAGTTACAATCTGGCCTCAGACACTTGACACACTTACGAGCCGTATGACTTTGGGCAAGTCACTTAACTCCAATTGCCCTCCAAAAAGCTAATAATAACAATAATAATAAATAGGAATGGGTAGTTCAAGTCAACTTCAAGTTCAATATTTTTCAACAATATCATACTGTAAGCAAGAACAATTAAAGTGATCTGAGACAGCACTGAGACACTACACACAGTGTTTGATTCTGAGTGTCACATTTTACAAAGCATATAGAAAAAACAAAGTTTATGGAAAGAAGTAAAGCATGAGATGATTAAAAAATGGGGAGGAACTAGGTTGTGAAGAACTTTAAAAGACAAAAAAAATAATGTTTTGTTTTTTGATTCTGGGAAGCAGTATGGTGCCAGTGGAGATTATTGAATATTAAAGTGATATGTTCTTCACTGTACTTTTGGAAGACCACTTTGGCATCTGAGCAGAAAATGGACTAGAATGAGGAGAAATTTGAGGCAAGGCTACTAATATAGAAGCTATGAAGACTGTTCAATTATGAAGTTATAAGAATTTGCAATAAGGTGATGACAGATTCAGAAGAGAGAGGGGGTCACATACGAGAGGATATATTAAAATAGAATTGAGAAAACCTGATACCAGATTCAATCCATGAGGTTAGTGTGAATGAGACATCAAAGATGAAACAGAACTTGGAACATAGATAACTGGAAGAATAATGCTACCTTTGACAGTAATAGGAGAATTAGAAGAGGGGATAATTTGGAAAGAAAGATAATGAGTTGAATTTGAGATGTCTATGGGAAATCAAGGTAAAGAATACCAAGAGACCATTGGTAAATGGAAACTAGATCTCAAGAGACAGATTGGGGCTGGATAAAGAGAGATGATCTACACAGAGATGACCATTGAACCCAGAGGAGCTGATGAGAACACAGAATAAATGGAAAGTGTAATGGTTCTTAAACTTTAACCCGCCATATTTTTCATTTGTTTTTACTAACTATATTTTTGCATAACTGGTTTCTTTTGTATTCCTTTGTATGTTATTTTATGCATTTAAAACATTATTGTGAGAAAAAATGCATAGGCAGATCTCTTGATTTGAAGTTCAGTACTATCACCGGAGGTTTCAAACTTGGGACATATGGGACACAAATCTCCTGCAAAACTTGCAAATTTAAATGTATTTAAAATGTCTAACAAAATAAATAAAATTATGATACAATGTATGTCATATTAATTTGTGACTCTAAGTTAATATGTGCCCATAAGGGTCCACTTTAATTTGAGTTTGACTCAGCAGCATTAAACCATTCTTTTTCATTATTCATTCTATATTTTATGTATGTTATGATGTATCCTATATTCTACCACTGTGTCTAGTGAAGTGTTGAGCATAGAGTGAGTGCTTTACAAACAAATGTTCTCTGGTTGAGTATATGCAGGTAGAGACAAATTCAGGTAATATCATATTTCTGCAATATATTTTAAGATTAAACTTAAAAATAAGTAAATTACTGACAACATAAGAAAAATATAAGGTTATTCAATAACTCAAGGTTTCATTTTTCATCAATGTGAATATCCAAAATCACAGAATTTCAAAAGTCATTTTAGTATACCCAGTGCTACAACTTGTACAAAGAACAAATCTAAAACATCCTAAGTAGTGGTCATTCAGACACTGGTCAAAGATATCCAGTCTTCAACACTGTCTCCTAGATGAGGTAACCCCACTACCTCCTGAGGCTGCACATTTTGCTTTGAGATAACTGTAATTGTTATAAGTTCTGATATATACTGGCTGTATGACCCTTGGCAAATCACTTAACCTCTCCATTCAAGAGTCAACTTTTATTCTGGAGAGCAATTTGGAGCTATGCCCAAAAGGCTATAAAACTATGCATACCCTTTGACCCAGTGACAACCCTTCTAGGTCAATTTCCTAAAGAAATTTTTTTTAAAAAAAGAAAAATGCCTATACATACAAATAAAGCAGCTCTTTTTGTGTTGGCAAAGAATTAGAAATTGGAAGGACACACATCAATTGGGGAATGGCTTAATAAGTTGTGGTATATGATTTTAATTTACTACTATTGTGTTATAAGAAATAATTAGCAGGAAGCTTTTAGAAAAATTTGGAAAGACTTAATATGTACTGAGGCAAAGTGAAGTAAGCAGAATCAGGAGAACATTGTAAACAGTAACAGAAATATTGTATGATAATGAATTGTAAAACACAGCTATTCTCAGCAATACAATGGTATAAGACAATTCAGAAGGATTCATGATGAAATATGCTATCCATTTCCAGCAAAAGAATTGATGGAGTCTGCATGCATATCAAAGCATACTGTTTTATCTTTTCTTTTGTTGTTGTGGTTTTGGTCTATGTTTTCTTTTAGAACATGACTAATATGGAAATATGTTTTGCATGACTGCACATGTATAATCTTTAAAAATTGCTTGCTTTCTCAATAAAGGTATGAGGGACAAAGGAAAAGAATTTGAAGCTGAATTTTTTTTTAGAAAAGCAAATGTAATTTTTTATATGTAATTTAAAAAAAGGAAATGAGAAGGATCACTGAAATATACTTTCTGAGCAGTTTGTTAACAGTGGGGGAAAAGGCAACTTTCCTAATGAAAATAATTTATATATTTTAAAATGCTTTTACAAACTGTAGCTCCCATTATTTCTCCCATTGAATAAAAAAATGAAAAGTATAACTCTTATAATAAACATATGTTGTTGAGTAAAATAAAATTTCATAAAGACTTTACCTAAAGATTTATTGTTAAAAACTGATTAGGACTTTTGCAGGATGTAAATGCCCTGTTTCATCTTCAGTCCTCTGGATTGATTGATTTGTCATTGCATTTACCAGAGTTCTAAAATTTTTCAATTATTTTTCTTTGTGATGTGTTTTCCTTGCTTAATTTTCTTCTTGATTCTGTTTACTTTGTTCTGCATCAGGTCTTCTAAATTCCTTCCAAATTTCTCATTTTTTCATTTCTTAGGGTACAATAACATTTAATTTGTGTACCCTAATTTTTATTCATTCCACAACAGGAGGATAGCCCCTTAGTTTCATATTTTTCACCACTATGAAAAGAGTTACTATAAATATTTTTATACATAAAGGCTCTTTTCCTTTTCTTTGATCTCTTTGGATAATAATACCAGGAGCTTTATAAGTGAATCAAAGGGTAGTCACACTGAGCAATCTGCGGGTCATAGTTCCAAATTGCCTTCCAGAATGGTTGGAATGATCTGTAGCTCTGTCAATAGTATATTAATGTCAGTTTTCCTCAAACCCTTCCATTATCCAGCATTTTCCTTTTTTCTCATTTTTGTCAGTCTGATGAATGTGAGGTAAAACCTCAAAGTTGCTTTAATTTGTATTTCCCTAATTATGAGTGATTGAGGGCATTTTTCACATATTTACTTTGACAATTTGGAAATTGTCTGCTCTGATAATAGGAAACTTTTTAAAAACCACAGATTGCTTAGCATGTATGAATTTGTGTTGATACAGGGATATTTTCCTACACCATTAAAATGATAGATCTGGTTTAAAAAAATCTTATCAGCTCCATGACCATGGTCAAGTCATTATTTGACCTCTTTGAATCTCAGTTTCCTAACCTTTAAAGGCGACATAATAATACGTTATTCTGTTCTGCATATTTACAAATAATACACTTTCATATGTAGCGCGTACCTGAACTTTTTCTACTCAATAAAATCATTAACCAATGACATGGAATAATGATACAGATTTGGCCTTGAAACTAGGAAGAACTTAGTTCAAGTCATGACTTTGACATATATTGACTATATTTTTGTGGTCAGGTCTATTAACCTCTCATTGCCCCAGGCATTTCTCTAAGACTGTAAGTTCCAAAGCAGTTGTTAAACTGAAGTGCTGGAGTGAATTTACTCATTAAGAGTTCCTTTGCCAATGAAACCACAGTTCTTATCCAACTTAAAAGAAGCAAGAAAAATGTCAGCAACAAACAATTGATTATAAGCAGCTTCTATCACAAGTGAAATCATTCAGAAAGAGTGATTGATTCAGGCATCCAGATGTTTTGCAAATCAAAAGGAAAATTCCACATATCCCCCCTCTTTAAAGAGTTGTTATCCTTTGGCAGGAATTATAAGTAACATATAAATGGGAAGTTCCTGATTCAGTTAATTGCCAAATATTGATTGAATGACTATGGAGAAGAGAGAGCTGTGAAAGACCTAAAGTTTAGAGATAAAAGCATGGTCCCAACTTCAGAGAGCTTACAGCTTAGCAGAAACATGATAGAACTTACATTTAACATTTTTATTTTCTTTTTCTTTCTTTTTGGAGGGAGAAAGGCAGGGCAGTTGGACTTAAGTGACTTGCCCAAGGTCACACAGCTAGTAAGTATTAAGTGTCTGAAGCAGGATTTGAACTCAGTTTCTACTGACTCCAGGGCCAGTGCTCTACCCACTGTGCCACCTAGATGCCCCTGAGCTGCTTTTTAAAGGAAAATTTGAATTTCACCAAGAAGGGGAGGAGAAAAGAGGACATTATAGACACAAGACTCAGGTGGGAAAGAATAAGACATATTTTGATGACAGATGTTTGCCATTCCCCTATCCTCCTTTGCATTTCTCCAGTTTCTGAAGATCAAGCAGCTATTCTCTCTACCCACATCATCTCTTTTATTCTGGAGAGCATTCAGCCAATAAGCATTTATTAATCGTATACTATGTGCCAGGCACTGTGGTAATTACTGAGAATTTTTTAAAAAGCAAAAGATAGTCCCTTCCTTCAAGGAGTTCACAATCTAATGGAGGACACACCATGAAGATCAACTGTGTATAAACAAACTATGTACAAGATAAATAGGAAATGATCAACAGAAGGAAGGCAATAGAATCAAGACAGACTGGGAAAGTTTTCCTGTACAATGTGAGGTTTTATCTGGGAACTGAAGGAAGCTAGATAAGTCCTTGATCCTGTCTCCTTTTGTCTACTTCAGCCCATTTGGGTTTTCATCATTCTTCCTTTCTTCCTAATTTTCAGCCTCTCCTTATCTACTTACACCTTGCTTTTTCCTGTAAATCTGGACAGATACCCCACCTCTCACCAACCTTTAAAATAAAGCAAACCAAATAACAACATATCTACACCTTTCGAGCCTGTGTGATTACTGTCTAACAAATTTTCAAGAGAGGATTTATCCAATATCCTCAAGGCCTTCTTTTGGATTTCTTAATATTCTGTAATTACAAATTCATTAATCTTTTGCTTTTATTATATCAATCAATGTTCATTAAGCATCTACTATATGTTAGGCGCTGTGCTAAGCACTGGGGATATAAAAAGAGGTCAAAAAAGAGTCCCTGCCCCGAGGAGCTTACAATGTAATGGGGAGACAACTTGAAAACAAATATATAGTAAGTAAGCTATTGTATCAACAATCCAATATTCACAATGCCTAGAGTAACTATAAATATGCTGATATGGTTATTAATCACAAGATGTAACAAGCTCTCTACATGGGAAATATAACTAGAACATTTATTCAAATACCAGAAAACTGAGTCCCAAAACCAGAAAGTCAAAGCCATCACAGTAGTTATGAAATTGGTACATGTAGTTAATATAGTAAACACCCACATTCTCAAGCCTTCAAAATAGGACAGGCTACTTCAGGAAAAGATCCTCTTCTCCTCACTCATGGCAACTGCTCAGCATCCACACTGCTTGCTCCCAGCACCTCCACCTCCCCACCCCATCCCATAGTTCCCATCCCTGGCAGTCCTTAGCAGGAGTCCTTAGCAGAAATTCTGGCTGGCTCAAAAAAGGAGTTCTTACCACAGCCACTGCAACTGCTTCCATCTCCAGTCATCACTCTGACTCTAGCTTGGCTCTGGCTTCCTCTTGCCTCTTCCCTTCCTGCTATGTCAGCAAGCTCAAGGGGCATGGAAGATCTTCAAATCCCATAACCATTATAGCTATATACAGATTGAATAGAAAATAATTAACAGAGAAGTTATTGGAATAAAGAGGGGTTAAAGAAGGCTTCTTACAGAAGGCGGCATTTTAGTTGGGACTTAAAAGAAACCAGGGAGGCCAGCAGTCAGAGAGTAGGAAGAAAAGCATTCTTGGCCTGGGGGATAATCAAAGAGAATGCCTGGAGCTGAGAGATGGACTGTCTTGTTCATATTAAGTATACTTACTTGTTCATCCATTTTTTCACAGTCTTTTGCAAGAAGGCTGATGGGAAGTATAGTTTTCCCCAACTGGAAGGAGGGACTAAGGTGATGGGAGGTAGAAGCTTCATGAAGTGTGGATGAATGCCAGTTCTAGCAGCCATTCAAGTGTAAGAGGCACTGCTGCCCAGAGATGAATTAGATCGTAAGCAGTTGTACTTTTTCTTGGCTTGCTGACCTACTTACAGTGGGATGTGCCTGAACAGAAATATGTTGTTTCCTTGACTGTCACTGTCCAAGGGAATCCATGTACCAAGTCCTAGACTTATCTACGAACCTATATTGCTGGAGTCACACAGAGAGGCTTCATGTATTGTTTATAGCATTTTTTCCCATTTTTCTTCATGCAAGTCTGTGACACATGGTAATGTGTCATAGCATCTTTATACCTATCATGCATCTCTCAACTATCTTCTTAATCTTATATTTTTATTCTTTGGATATCACAGCATTTTACATGCCACAGAACATATAGCATCATTAAGAGATTATGAGAGTTGAAAAGAGAGGGTTTTTGTGTTAAGGACCAGCTTGAGATCATTCAAAGTGTTGTTCCATTTCCTACTAAAAATTCAGCCCCCAATCCTACTCCTATTAAATTATTGGTTCTGCTCATTGTACATAAGCAGTACCTTTACCCAAACTTAGGGTCTTCACAGTAAAACATGGAAAATATTTATAAATGCATTTGAGTTGCCATTACCAAATTCTGGGGCTTTTTGTAAGCAAGTGAAGGTAACCATTATATTTAAAATGTAGCTATTTTCCCAAGATGATACCTTTTCTAAACTTTAATTTTTGCCCTACATCTAGCATAGTACTCTGTAAACAGCAGACACTTAATGAATCTTTCTTGGTATCATAGAGTGAGTAGGAGAAAGCTTCAATATATAAGGTTAGGTACAATACAGTAGACTTCCAAAACAAATCTCCCACTATTTTGTTGTTGAGTCATTCAGTTGTGTCCAATTCTTTATGACCCCATGTAGCGTATCACACCAAGCCCTTCTATCTTCTACTATCTCTCAAAGTCTTTCCAATTCATGTTTATTTTTTCCCACAACACTATCTATTCATGTCATCCTCTGCTATCCCTTTTTCTTTTTGTCTACAATCATTCCCAATATTAAGGATTTTTCCAATGAGTCCTGTCTTCTCATTACCTGGCCGAAGTATTTAAGCTTCAGCTTCAGTATTTAAACTTCCAGTGAATAACCTGAATTAATTTCTTTAAATATTGACTGATTTGATCTCCTTGCTATCCGTGGGACTCTCATAAGTCTTCTCCAGCACCACAATTCAAAAGCATTGATTCTGTGGCACTCAACTTGTTCCCTATAGTCAGACTCTCACAGCTATACATTGCTACTGGAAAAAAACATAGCTTTGAGGATACAGACTTTTGTTGGCAAGGTGATTTTTCTACTTTTTTCATATACTGTTGAAATTTGCCAGTTTTCCTTCCAGGGATTAAGCATCTTTTAATTCCATGGCTACAATTGCCATGTGTAGTAATCATTGAGGTGAACAGTATAAAATCTGGGACTCCTTCCATTTCTTCTCCCTCTATTTACCAGGGAATAATAGGTTTTTTTCTTTTTTTTTTATGTTAAGCCTCAAGTCAGCTTTTACACTCCCCTCTTTCACCCTCATCGAGAGATTTCTTTACTTTTCTTCATTTTTTTGCCATCAGAGTGGTATCATCTGCATATTTGTAACGGTTGATAATTTTCTTGGCAACCTTAATTCTGACTTTTCATTCATCCTATTTGGCTTTGTGTATCATGTACTCTGCATGTAAGTTAAATAAATAAGGTGACAATATGCAGCCTTGTGTATGTATGTTTTTCCAATCTTAAACCAAGCAGTTGATTCATCTGTGGTTCTAACTGTTGCTTCTTGACCTGCATACAGGTTCCTCAGGAGACAAGTACAATGATCTAGTATTCCCAGAACTTTGAGGATTTGCCACATTTTGCTGTAATTCACACAGTCAAGGGCTATAGTATAGCCAATGAAGCAAAAATAGATGAGTTTCTGGAACTCCCTTGTTGTCTCCACAAAAAAAGCAAATTTTGACAATTTGGTCTCTAGTTCCTCTGCCTCTTCAAAAACCAGTTTTTCTGGTAGTTCTTGTTTCCTATATTGCTGAAGCCTAGCACATAGAATTCCATTTCCTTTTAGTGATCTCTTTTTATATTGCTTTGGTTATTCTGTATCATTTCCCCCTTTGGAACTTGCTTAATTCACTCTAATAAATTTATACAGATATCCTCATGTTTCTATGAATCTTTGCATTCATATCTTATTGTACAATAATGTTCTCTTTTCTTTACAAATCATAGTATGTCTTTTTAAACAATTTCCCAATTGATGAGCAGTCATTTTATTTTTGGTTTTTGTTGTTGTTGCCATAAAAAGTGTTGCTATAAATAGTTTTGCTATATATTAGAACTTACTCAATTAGACTTCCTTGGGGATATAAGTATACTTGTGAGATCATTAGGTTAAAACTACAAACAACAATCATTTAACATGGATAATTCCAAATAGAAATCCAGGGTTTTTAGACAAATTCACATTTCTGCCAACACTGTATTAGCGTGCCTACCTTCCCATAGTTCGAAAACTATTCAAATTTTTGTCATATATGACTATTTGCATGTCTCTAAACCACTTTAATTCACATTTATATCACTATTAGTATACTTTTATATTTTCATTTATATGTTAAAATTATTCTTTTGAGAACCATTTACACCCTTCCATCACATCTCTTGGGGAATAGCTCTTCAAGTTATAAGTTGATGTCAATTCTTTTTATATTTTAGGTACCAGGCTTTATCAAGTGATATATAAAAAAATGTTTTCCCACTCTTTTTCTCTTCCAATTCTTTCCTAATTGATTTTATTCGTACCTACACTTCTTAAATTTTATGCAGTAAAAATTGTCTTTTATTTTTCTAAAATTTTCTTCTATGCCCCTTGTTCCTTGGATCTTAAGAGAGAGTATCTGTATGTGGAAACCATGAGCTATCATACTGTGATGTTTTAGGTTTCTATTCAATCTTACTCAAGCCTCCAAGATACATCAGGGTAAATTTTGAAGCACGTTCCTCTTGTATTCTCACAGTACGAGAACATATTATTCCCACTGTCCGATTTCAATCCTTATGATATATTGTTGTTGTTGTTCAGTCATTTTCAGTCATGTCAACTCTTCATGACCCCATTTGGAGTATTCTTGGCATTATTCCTTATAAAAGAGTTAACAACATATTCTACACTATGGAGACCTCAAAGTAGTATAAAACATGACCCTACACTTTCAGATCTTCTTACTCCAATTGAAGAGAAAAGGGTGGTAGCTTCCATTTCTATAGCAATTTAAAGCACTAAATTCATCCTTGATTCATTCTTCATTCTCTCTTCTACACAAAATACAATCAAACTTGTCAATTCTTCCTCTCCACTATGTTTGAAGTTTTTTTGTGTTTTTTCTTTTTTACCCATCTTCCCTTTGCTCTCCACTCCACATGGAATGGTTTTTAGATGGTGTTCAATCCAATCTCATCATTGGGAAAATGAAGAAATTAAGGCTAAGTATCACTAAATGAATTACCCATAACTTTAATTCAGGACTTGTTACCTGTGATGTTGCAATAGCCACTTAACTGGTCTCTCTTCATTCAATCTCTCTCATATTTAATGCTCAATGGGTAATCACTATAGAGTAGAAAAGGCTTCATGGATGTATGATCAGGAAAAACTTCATGGAAGAAACAGAATTTTAGGTAGGCTTTCCCATATGGGTAAGAACTATCAGTTGGTCAAAAAGCATTCATTAAGTACATACTCTGTTCCAGCAATTGTGTTAAGCAGCAGTGATATGAAGAAAAGGGGGAAAATTCTCATCTCAAGATGATAGTCTAATTGCAATGACAACATTCAAACAATTATGCACAAATAAGATATATACAGGATTAGAGATACTCAATAGACAGAAGATAATTGTATTAAGGTATATAAGAAAAGGCTTTCTGCAGAAGGTGATAGTTAAGTCTTAAAGAAAGCAAGGGAAGGTAGAGGTGGAAATGAGAAGGGAAAGAATTCAAGGAATAGGGAATAGTCAGTGAAAATACTAGGATTTGGGAGATTGAGTGTTGGGTATTAAGAATTTCAAGGAGGACAATGTCACTAGATCACAGAGTACATGCATGGGAATAAGATGTAAGGAGATTGGAAAGGTAGAAGATGGACAGGTTATGAAGGGCTTTTAAAGTCAAACATAAGATTTTGCATTTGATCCTAGAGATGATAGAGAGCTACTGAAATTTATTGAACAGAGTTAGATATACAATTTAGGAAGGTCAACTTTTCAAGATGTAGAGACTAGACTAAATTGGAGAGAAATACCTTAGGCAGGGAAACCAATATTCCAAATGTGAGTTAATAAGGACACATACCAAGCTTGTGGAAGTCTCAGAAGAAAGAAAGGATATGTGTGTGTATGTATGTATATATGTATATGTATACACCCAAATCAAACTTACATCTATAGAGATAGATGGACAGAAAGAAACAATGAAAGGAAGGAAGAGAAAGAAAGGAAAGAAGGAAGGAAGAAAGGAAGGAAGGAAGAAGGAAAGAAAGAAAGAAAGAAAGAAAGAAAGAAAGAAAGAAACATAGATAGATAGATAGATATTATAACAGTAGAATCACTGAGACATGGTTGTCAATCTGGTATAAGGGGGTGAGAGAGAGGGACAAGTTGAGGCTGATATATACTGTGGAACCTGGCTGAGTAGGGTGATGATGGTTTCCTCAATAGCAAAAGGAAAATTAGGAAGAGGAAAGGGTTTTGCGTAGGGAGTTAAACACATAATAAATTCAGTTTTGGAAATGTAGACTTTAAAATGTATATTGGACATATAGTTCAAGATGTTCAATAGGCATTTGGAAATGTGAGACTGGAGGCTAAGAGAGATGTTCTGACTACATAAATAGTGGGTAGAGCCAAGATGGTGGCATAGAAGCAGGAAAACTCTGTGAGCTCCCCCTATAAGCACCTCAAATACCTATAAAATACGACTCTAAACAAATTTTAGAGCTATAGAACCCACAAATTGACAGAGAGAAACAAATCTCCTGCTGAAGGCATTCCAGCAGGCCTACAGGAAAAGTCCATCACAGCATACTGAGAGCTGAGCCCAGCCTCAAGTGAGCCCTCAGTTTTAGCCCCAGGGCATCCCCGACCAGCAGCTGCTAGAGTGGACATTGGAAGAGTGGATCACCAGCAGCTGTGGTGGTTTCCAGAATTATCAACCCATAAATCTCAAAGATAAAGTGAAAGGTCAGTGTGGACTTTGTGGGAACAGGAGGACCAAGAATGTAGTCTGGTCACTGCCCCCAGGGTGAGAAGGCAAGAAGCAGCAGAGGTGCTGCAGTCATGCAGGCACCTCCATGTGACTCTTTTAGAGCTCCTGGCCTGCAGATTGCAGGGGGACCAAGCAACCATTCAGAGGGTAATCACTCTTGCTTTAACCTGCCTGGATCTGGATCACTGTCTTGTGTGAAGGTCCTAGGGTGTGTAACCAGTGAGCCAGAGCTTGTGGGGCTGTAGAGAGGGCACCCAACTAATAGCTCCAGCAGCTGTGAAAACCCCAGAAATTTTGGACAAAGCTCTTATTTCTTGAAGCAGAGTTCTCCTTTGGCAAAGAGCTCAAAAGTCAAGTAACAGAGTGGCAACATGAGCAAGCAAAGGGAGCAAAGAAAGCATAGCAATCAAAACTTAGATTGATGAAGTAAGAAAAGTGGAGGAAAAATTGGGAAAAGAAATGAGAATGATGCAAGAAAATCATGAAAAGCGAGTCAGCAAACTGACTGAAGAAAAGAACACCTTAAAAAATAGACTAACTCAAATAGCAAAAGAGGTCCAAAAAGCCAGTGGAGAGAAGAATACCTTAAAAAGCCAAATTTTCTGGATGGAAAAATAATTTCAAAAGGTCTACATAAGTAGGTCTGGAAATGATGGCTCCATTGAAGCTCATGAGATTACTGAACCAAATAAGACCAAAGATTCAATTCAGTGCAAGGTAATAAATATTTTTAATCTCTATGCTGTCCAAGAACCTGTACTGGGTTCTGGGTATCCAAAGATTAAAAAACAACAACAGCAATAGCAACACAATCTTGGTTCTCAGAGAGTTTATAATCTGAGAAAATGTAAATGCATTTCACAAAAATATATGCTCCAAGTTAGAACTTCTTTTATTCATTTATTTTTTTTGTTTTTTTTTTTTCATTCAAGAAATGTTTATTGACATCTATTATGAGCTGGAATAAGTCTGGACAAATTACTCTAAGAAATTCAAAAATGGAGACACTTAGCAACAGGTAAAGACAGTTTCCTGGGTCCCGCTATCAGCAAAATTGAAAATCAGAAATTCAAAGAGGCAGAAGAAGGCAAGAATAATTCCCAGGTAAAACAGCTTCCATGCCACAGAACCCTGGGTTCCCAAATAAAGCCTACAGGCAGTCATAGCTCTTAATCCTCATTTCACAAATTTCTATTTTTCCTGTGTCTGACTCTTTGGGTCCATTTATCTGGCATCAGTTCTTGGTTTTCCTTCATGAGAAAAGTTTTTTTTTTCTCATCCCACACACTTCCTTCTCTTCTTCATCACTCCCCCCACATGGGAAAATATCTCCTTTCTGTGACTAAGCCATCACCCAGACACCTCCTCAGCTCAAACTGTCAACATTATGCCTAGCACACAGGCTGCATAACCTCCTACTCACATTCTACATGCCAGGCCATTAAAATTGGGGCAGTGCAATAGTATGGAGTAGTTAGAGATAATATAAGAATAAGGGAAAATGGATAGACCATTCTGCCTAGGTATAGGAACAACTTACATGTAGGGGAAACCTGACACCACAGAAGAATGAAACATAAAAATAGCTTTCCCTGTGATCACAATTCTGTGTGACAGAGAACATTAGACTTTAAAATGAGAGTTCATAGTTCTATAGCACTCTAAGGTCACAGAATAACAGATCACAAGAGCCTAGGATCACTGATTTAAAACTGAAAAATGCCTTAAAGGTCATATAGTACAATCTTCTCATTTTTGAAATGGGGAATTGAGTTCTATGTAGCGAGGGGGCATAGTGCATAGAAGGACTGGGCCTGAACTCAGGAAAACCTACATTCAAATCTCAAATCAAACCTTAACTGTGTGATCCTGGGCAAATCACTTGAACTCTCTGTGCCTCAAGTTTCTCACCTATAAAATGGGGAGAATAATAGCATCGTTTTCCAAGGTTTTTGTGAGGATTCAGTGAGATAGTATTTGTAAAGTACTTAGTACAGTGCCTGGAATAAAGTAGGTACTACATAATAATATAAGTAATATAATGTATATTTATTTTAATAAAATATTTCTACACTATATATTATATAATTATATAGTATTCATTGCATATTGTATA
>CM053581.1:162160029-162179226 GCA_028627135.1 Pseudochirops cupreus
GCAAGGGAAGCATGAGAAGGTAAACAGGAAAAAGAAATCATAAGGAACTTATTAAAGTTAAACTATTTACATTCCTACATGGAAAAATGATAATTACAACTCATGAGACTTTTCTTAGTATGAGGAGAGTTGAAGGAAATATATATATGTATGTATATATATATGTATGTATATATACATTATATGTACACACACATACATATATATGTATGTAGAGGATGTTGTATGTGTACATAAATATATATATATGAATGTCAGCATTTGCATGTTCATGTATACATAAACAGAGGGCATAGGATGAGTTAAATATGAAGGGATGATATCTAAAAAATAAAATTAAGAGGTAAGAGAAGAATTTTTTGGGAGAAGGAGAAAGGGAGTGATAAATTAGGGTAAATTATCTCATATAAAAGTGGCAAGAGAAAAAATGTTATAATGGAAGGGAAGAGCAGAAAGGAGAATGTGAATGAGACAACCTTATTCTCATTGAATTTGGCTTAAGGAGGGAATAATATACACACTCAATTAGGTGTCTTACCCTACAGGAAAACAGGGGGGTAGGGCATAAGAGGGGTATGATAGAAGGGAGGGCAGATTGGGGAAGATGGTAGTTAGAAGTAAACATTTTTGAAAAGGGATAGGGTCAAAGGAGAAAATAGAAGAGGAGGGAAGAAGGGAAAAAATCTTGAACTCAAGGTTTTAAAAACAAATGTTTAAAAAGAAATTGTTTTTTACTTGCAACTGGGAAATATACATGCACTGGGGTATAGAAATCCATCTTGCCCTACTAGAAAGTTAGGGAGGGCAATGGGGGAGGATATAAGAGAGAACAGATTGGGGGAAGGAGCATTCAGTAGGCTTGCTATTTTGGGGTGGCAGTAGAGGAAAGACAGGGAGAAAAAACTGACTCCAAATCTTCTGAAAGTGAATGTTGAAAACTAAAAATAAATAAACAAATGTAAAATAAAATAAAACTACTTTAAAAAAATAATATGAGATTTCAGTGACAATGGATTAAAAACATTATGTTCTCATGCTTCCTTGCTCCCTTATTATTTGCTTCACTTCTTTTGTAAATTCATTCATCCTTGTCTCAATACTCCAAGCACATTAGAAAGATAAACTTTTACTTTTTGTTGTATCCTCAATGCATTGGTCAGTAGGTGCTTAATAACTATTTATTAACTGACTGGATACACCTTTCATTTTTCTTTTTCAGTACTGAGATGGGATAGAGAGCTAGCCTTGAAGCCTGGAAGACTTCACCTCAAGTCTTACCTCTGACATATACTGGGTGCGTGTGACCATCAACAAATTGGTTAACCTCTCAGTTCCCCCAGGCCACTCAAGATTATGGTTTTCAGAGAAAGTGCTGACCTGCAGTGGAGTTGTTTCTTTTAGGAGTTCCCAAGTCTATTGATTACTCCTATCTTTTCTTCTCCCCCTATCCCTTTCCGAATCCTTATTCCCATCCCTATCCAGATCTTAATCTTTCTCCCTATCCCTATTCATTATCAATACAAAATGCATTTGGAAAAACAAAACAAAAAAACAGGTGGATTACATTGGAAGAGCAAGGGATATTAGTCAGATATCCAGGATATCCACAATATCTGAGGAATATCTGAGAGAAGACTGTAACTTCAGTAGGTAGAAACTTTTAGAAGGATATAGGCAAAAATGCCAGAAAGCAAGCAGGCCTAAATGGGTGGTATTCTACACAGGTGAAGCGATAATGAGATTGTGGATATATTAGTGTCCTTCATCTCTATGAATCCCTAGTTTTCTTAAAAGAACAGTCAAGTGCCAGATACTGAATGAGTACCCTAGTTATTTGTACTTTCTCCCTTTTGAGATTACTTCATATTACTTTGGTCATACATGATAACTTCTTAGCTATGTATTTGTTGAATCCTGCCAAAGGGGTATATGAGGACTTCAGAGAGGACTAGAGACTCTGGTGTGAGGTCTTGCCAAGCCCTTTTCAGGGCTGTTCATCTACCTTTGGTGTATATACCTGTCCCTCAACTCTTGTTTGTGACTCTGAGAAGCTGTAATATGCACACTGGCCACACCCCACTAGCAGATGAGTTAAACCAGGTTGAGAGTAGCTGACAGATCTCAAACCTGTCAGTGAATTAATGAGGTGTGAGGACTTCCCTTGGCAGAATGGGTAGATAAGAACAATGTGTAATGGTCATGAAGACAATTGAAGCAGGGGTTGTGGAGTGCTTAGAGTTTGGTCAGCCATTGAAGACACAAAGGTTATCTGCTGCATCCAAGGTTATTGCCAGTTGTCTTCATTTTCATCTTGCTACTGGATGCCAGTGACTGGAAAAGAGAGAGAGACTGATGACATTGGGCAACTCTGCCACAGTCAAATCCAATTATTCACAAGTCAAGACATTACTCATATCCTACTATTTTAATATTTGACTATCTTACTTTTTTATTTCACTGTTTTAGTATTTTAACTATTTTGAGGTCCTGTGATAATAGTGAATGATAAAACAGAAGGTGTGGACACACTGAGAGCTCTAGCTATAACCTAGCACCCAGGCAGCCCAGGGCATTGAGTCATCTTTTCACTGGACTGAAGTAAAAGTGGGATTTGGCAGCTCCCTGCATATCTGAGTAGCATTGAAATTTTTTAAATTTAATATTTTATTTCCCTCCAATTATATATATGAACAACTTTAACATTCATTTTATAAAATTTTTGAGTTACAAATTCTATTCCTTTCTCATTCAGATGTTTGCACTTGACTCAGGTCAAACCTCCACTTCTGGAGATCGGGTCTTTCCTGGGGTCTTGTCAGGTTGTCTGAGGAAGAAAACTGATTTACACTGACTTTTGTTTATTTCTATTCTATGTTCCCTCTGAGGTGATGTTCTGTCTATTTTTGTGGAAGAAATTTGGAGAATCAAATATTTTCTGACCTACTCCACCATCTTCCCAGCATCTTCTCAGGAGTTCTCATTTCTTATTTAGTAGCTTCTGAATTTCCTTATTATTTTCATCAAACCAGTTCTGATGTTTGCAAGTATTCTGGCCCATGTGAGTTGATGAAGTCATATTTATTGGTGATAAGGTCAGGGTCCTGAAAGAGATGGATTGAGCACTTCCATAGTGTTCTCAACAGGCCATCATCAACCAATTCTAAAGCCATTGACCATATGTGTGAAGTTCTAGTCAATCCTTCTCTAGCTGAACTCCCAATGCAAGAAGAGGTATTGAATGCCATCATATTTTTGTGGCAAAGTTCCTGGTTCTGATTCCATCCTAGCAGAGATCTCTACAAGGCATGGAGCTCATGGCTCATGCAGAAGGTGTCTGAAATCTCCTGTATTATGTGGCAAAAGGAAACTATCTTGCAGGAGTTCAAGATGTCTCCATTGCCCATCTTTATAAAGGAAAAGGAAATAGACTGTCCTGGGACAATCAAAGAAGGATATCCCTCTTAGTTATTGCTGGCAAGATTCCTGTGTGAGTCCTCCTTAAAAAGCTGACCCTACCCCTGGAAGATGTTCATCTGCCTGAGAGCCAGTTTGGCTTCAGAAAGGGCTGAGGAATTGTTGACACAGTGTTTGCTACTTGACAACTCTATAAGACCAATTCCAGGAACAACACTGATGTCTGTATATAATATTCATTGACCTGACAAAAGCCTTTGATACTGTCAGTTGTGAAGGCTTATGGAAGATCATTGCAAAATTTGGTTGCCTGGAGAAGTTTAACAGTATTGTATGGGCATGCTCATGGGGCAACTAGGTAGTGCAGTGAATAGAGCACTGACCCTGGAGTCAGGAGGATCTGAGTTCAAATCCTATCTCAGACACTTAACACTTACTAGCTGTGTAACCTTGGGTAAGTCATTTAACCCCAATTGCCCTGCTTCCCCCCCTGCAAAAAGATTTTTTTAAATGACATGCTCACATGGATGAAGAATAATGCTCTTGGGCTTTCCCAGTCATCAATGAGTAAAGCAGGGTTGTGTGCTTGTCCCTATGCTTCTAAACATTGCAGTTTCCATGATGTTGTTAAATGCTTTAAATAAAGATTAAAATGGCATCAATATCAGCTACCTCACTGATGGTCAACTATTTAACTTGAAAAAGCTACAAACCAAGATCAAAATGGAGGGAGAGTTGGTGTATGACTTTGTGTACACAGATGATTATGTACTCAGTATAGCCTCTGAGGCTGAGATACAATAGAGTATGGAATAATTCTCAGCTAATTTTGGTGCTAATTTTGGCCTGACAAGAAACACCAAGAAAACAGAGATTCTCCACCACTCAGCACAGCACCATCCATATGTGGAACCCTTGATCACAGTAAATGGGGGAAAAAAAAATTGAATGCTATCAATAAGTTCACTTAATTTGAAAGTATGCTTTCTAGGACTGTCCACATAGATGATGAAGTTGAGGCATACATTATTAGAACTAGCTTAGCATTTAGGAGGCTCCAAAAGGAAGTGTGGAAGAGAAGAGGCATTAGACTTCACACCAAAGTGAAGGTCTACAAAGCTGTTGTGCTGACTTCACTGTTGTTTGCCTGTATAACTGGGACAGTCTATGCCATGCCAGAAAATTAAGCCACTTCTATTTGAATTGTCTTAGGAAGATTCTGAAGAGCACTTGGTAAAACAAAGCTACTGCATACTGAGGTCCTTTCTCTAGGTGAACTCCAATGGTGTAGCCACATAGCCTGAATGCCAAAAGACTATTTAATGGAGAACTTGCAAGGGCACATAATGGTCAGAAGAGGCAGTGAAAAAACACTCTTACGTTCTCTCTGAAAAAACTTTATTATTGATTGTGAGGTATGGTTGATGCTGGCACAGGACTGCCCAGCACAATGGGCTCATATCAAAGAAGGCACTGTATTCCATGAGTGAAGTAGAATCACAGTAGCCCAAATGAAACATGAAAGATGCAAATCCAAGGATATCTCCACCCCAAGTATTCTAATGCACTACTTATACCTGACCAGTGGTAGAGCCTTCCAAACTCATATTGAACTGATCAGCCGCATTGTACCTTGACCCCAACATAAGGATGTAACCCTCCTAAAAGAACTTAAGCTCCTTAACAGGAGATTCTTTTTGTCTTTGTATCTCCAAAACCTATCTGAATACCTGACATACATTAGGGGCTTAATAAGTATTCATTAAAATAAATTTCTGAAGTATAACTAAAATTCCTTCATTTGATGATTTCTAAAAATGAGCTTATTTTGTTATCCTGATTAATTTTTTCCTCTTCAAAGCTAAGTAAAAAAAAAAATCTTGTTGAGTTAAGCAGTAAATGGACTTTTCAGTATTTTAAAACCACATTTATCATTCAGAATTGCTATCATTTATTCTATATCTAATAGGGGAAAATGTGTTAACAAAGCTTTATATAGAAAGTTATGCTATTCTTCCTTAGGACAAATCCTATCTGATCAATAATTAATTCATTCCAGAAGTATCTATTAACCTCCTTCTATGTACCAGGAACTGTCCAAGGTGCTGGAGTAACAATACAAAAATGAAAGTTCCTACAAAGATTTTACATTCTAATGCTCTCACTCTTTATTGAAGTTGGATCAAAGTGTAGAGGATTTCATCCGTATTTTGAGAAGACTGAATCATAAATGTGTTTTCTCTCGACTTAGGCAACATTTCTGAATCACAGGCAGCAAAAAGCTTGTGGAAAGAACAACTATAATTTATCTTTATATCCACCCTTCCTTACCCAAAGAACAAATTTTGCCAACAGCTAACGTCTGCTGTGATTGATTTCAGGCAAATCTTTCAAAACGAAGTGTCACTCCAGCCCTGAGAAGGGTGTTTGCTGGAACTGTCTAACCCTATCAGAAGCAGGATAAGTTTTTAAAAATAACTAGTGCCAGAAGTTGAATATCTTTGTACAGCTTGTTTTTGTTTTTACCAGAATATGTAGAGAGAACTTAATGAGGTGCCATATGTCAAGTCTGGAGTCAGATTAAAAACAAATAATTAAAATATATCCCTTCCTGATCAAAACAGATTGTGATATGTTGGTGGAAGGAAACTGAATTTGACATGTCATATTGTGACAGGTTTTTTGAGACAATCAGTCATAGTGTAGCAGTATTGTATTTAAAAGTATGATTTTTGTTTCTATGGAATCCAAAGTTTTAAGTCACAATTAATATATCCTGCTGCTCCTATTAACCTGTTGTCATGCAATTAGAAAGGCACATATTTCTGGACATGTGGAAGCATCTGAAGACCTTGCCTTTGGAATATTGACTTCACAGAGAAACAGTAATTGTGAAAACTGTGTATCTCATTTCTTCCTGCATGCAGCTCAGTGCTAGAGATAGAAAGGATTCATTAGTCACAATCTCCATGTCCCATACCTTCAATGGAAGATTAAGAAATAAACAGATAAAGTGTTTAGGATTATTGTGGGCCACATTATAGGCTAGTGAGAGTTGTCGTTTTTTGTTGTTGTTGAATCATTTTTAGTCATGTCTGATTCTCTATGGCCCAATTTGAGCCAATAATACTGGAGTGGTTTGCCGTTTCCTATTCCAGCTCATTTTACAGATGAAGAAACTGATGCAAACAAGGTTAGGTGACTTGCCCAGGGTTACACACTAGTCTGAGGCTAGATTTGAACTCAAGAAGGTAAGTCTTCTCGACTCCAGGTCTGGCACTCTATCTGCTGTGCTACCTATCTTCCTCCTGGAAGTTGTTGTACATCTCCCATAAACAGTGATTACCTTTTGGTCTGATATCAGTGAGTCACATCAAAACCATGCATGTCCATATCAGTTTTCTGGTTGGCCCAATTCAGAAATATTTGGATACATTCTAATCCTGGTAGAATGACGTGCAAGTCATATACACCTCAGCTCGGGTTCCAAATGAACTTGGTTATCACCTAGGTAAAGATAAAAAACAAGAGATCTCTTGTTAAACTGAATCCAAGAAAAGTAAAATTAATAGAGACCATGGAAGAGCTTATCAGGCCAAGAAGTTAATAAGGGTAGCCTAAATAACAATGCTCACTGAGAAGTAAGGTTAGGGATGGCAGGTCTCTGAAGGTCAATGTTCATGAAGTCATCAGGAGACTGATTTTTTGTTCCTAGGACATTTAATGACTCAATCCTTTGATATGATGTGTTCTGTTGGCTGGGGGATACAGTGAGGGTCACCAAGGAAACTTGTGTATCTATTAGTTCTAATTGTATGTATGATATAGTAACACTGTTACTGAGCCCTCTGCTGTGACCTCTTATTGGCAATATAGTATCCCATTAGAGATGTTTTAAACTTTTTAAATAAAAGTATCCTAGACACTCCTCAAAACAATACAAAATAAAATAATGTCTTCTAAACCAAACACCTTGTACTTTGCTGTATCCTGACATTTTTAAATTTATCCCCAATAGTTATGCATGCGCTCAATACATTTAAATAATTTTCTCTTCTGTTAAATGGTAATGTATCCTGTTCTTACTAAGTTTTCTATTGTGGGATAGATCAACAGTAAGCGTCGCCTATAACCCATGGGGCAGCATATTCAACACAGCTGATGTTTATGATGTTAATAGATAGCATTTGTGTAACACTTTAAGATCTGCAACGCACTTCAAATATCATTTAATTTTATCTTCATAACCCTATGTGATAAATACTATTATTGTTCCCATTTTATGGATTAAGAAACTGAGGCAGATAGAAGTTAAGCTACTTGCCTAGCTGGTCAGGATACTGTCATAGTCAGGCAGTATCTAAGATCATATTTGAGCATAGGTCTTCTTGATTTTGGTCCAGTGCTCTATCTATTGGGATACCTAGCTGAATGTAAGTCTGAAGTATTTGGGGGAGAGAGATGGGCTGGAAATTAAGAAAAAGGTTCTAGTTGTAGATACGCCAGAAGATACGTGACTTTAGGCATGTGACCCATCTGTCTCATTTCTTTTGTTTGTTATAGAGGGGTGATTGAACTTGTCCTATTTCCCCCTTGGCATTCTAATGGCAATAAATTGATTATATCTATACTTTGCATTTGCATAGTGCTTTTAAGCTTTCAGTTGTAAATATCAACTTGATGAAACTCTTAAAACCATGATCATATTCATATTTTTTATTTCTGTGAGACTAAGGTTTATAGATCTCTTTTATCTTTTAACAAACTTTTTATATTTAATTTTTCTGTTGCTATCTTTTGTATTTTCATTACCTTCATTTCTTTTTCTCTTAATTTTTCTTTATTTATCTTTAGTCCACAACATTTAGTTTCACAAGCTTTTGAGTTTCACATTTTCTCCCCCTCCCTCCCCTCCCTCCTCACCAAGATGGTGTGCAATCTGATACAGGCTTTACATATACATTCATATTAAACATGTTTTCACGTTAGTCATGTTGTAAAGAAGAATTGTAACCAATACAAGAAATACAAGAAAGAAGAAACAAAACAAAAAAGAGAGAGAACAAATAGTGTGCTTTGATCTGCAATCACATTCTGTAATTCCTTCTCTGGATATGGATGTGGATTTACTATCATGAGCCTTTTGAAGTTTTCTTAGAGCCTTGCATTGCAGAGATGAACTAAGTCTATCTAAGTTAATCATCACACTATGTGGGTGTAACTATGTACAATGTTCTCCTGGTTCTGCTCCCCTCACTCAGCATTAGTTCATATGAATCTTTCTAGGTATTTCTGAAGTCCACCTGCTTATCATTTCTTATAGCACAATAGTATTCCATTACATTCATATACCACAACTTGTTTAGCCATTCCCAAATTAATGGACATCCCCTCTGTTTTCAATTCTTTGCCACCATAAAAAGAGCTGCTATAAATATTTTGTACATGGGCATCCTTTTCCCATTTTTATGATCTCTTTGGGATATAGCTCTAGTTAGTAGTGGTATTGTTGGGTTGATCAAAGGGTATGCACATTTTTATAGCCCTTTGGGCATAGTTCCAAATTGCTCTCCAAAATGGTTCGATCAATTCACAACTCCACCAACAATGCATTGGTGTTCCAATTTTCCCACATCTTCTCCAGCATTTATATATTTTTTTTCCCATTTTGTCATGTTAGCTAATGTGACAGGCATGATGTGGTACCTAAGAAATGTTTTGATTTGCATTCCCTTAATCAATAGTGATTTAGAGCATTTTTTTGACTATAGATATCTTTAATTT
Source organism: Pseudochirops cupreus (assembly GCA_028627135.1). NCBI lineage: Eukaryota > Metazoa > Chordata > Mammalia > Diprotodontia > Pseudocheiridae > Pseudochirops > Pseudochirops cupreus. The sequence continues at coordinate 162,169,228 of CM053581.1, forward strand.
CTTCCTCTGAAAACTGCCTGTTCATATGCTTTGACCCACAAATCTCTTTAATAAGCATTGCCTCATCCTAGGAAGTATAAAGACAGATATGGTTATTTCACTGATACAGAAACTAGAGTTGAATGATTTTAAGTGACTGATCCAAATTTACAGTTGTTATGTTTTGGAATCTAGATTATAGCACTAATCTATTGCAAAATTATTCATTACAATTTAGAGGCAATATGACGTAGTAGTTAGAATATTCAGTTTGGAGTCATGAAATTTGTTGTTGTTATTCAGTCATATCAGTCATGTCTGACTCTTTTTGACACCATTTGGGGTTTTCTTGGCAAAGATATTGGAGTGGTTTGCCAGGTCATTTTACAGATGAGAAAACTGAGAAAGAGTTAAGTGACTTGCCCAAGGTCACACAGCTAAGTGTCTGAGGCCATATTTGAACTCAAGATGAGTCTTCCTGACTCCAGGCCTGGCACTCTATCTGCTGAGCCACCTAACTACCCCAGTTAAGTCCAAATCCCCTTCCCATTACCTAAAAGCAATGTTATTCTGAGCAAATCATTTAAGCTTTCTCATCCTCAGTTTTTTCATCTATAAAATTGGGACAACACCTGTAGTTACTAACCCTCCTGTGGTTGTGAGAATCAAATGAGATGATATATGTAAATATTTTGAAATACTTCATTCTACCTAACTTTTCTGAAGCTTTTGATACTACAAAATTCTCACTAGGCTTCCGTTCTACTATTCCCTCTTTCTTACTACATTTCTACTTGCTCCTCCTCAATTGCATTTGCTGGATCATTGTCTACTCTCTGTTCCCTTAATCCAGGTGGCCCCCCAAAGCTCTGAGCTAAACCCTCTTCATTCTCTTTTAGTACTCTTATGAACTTATCAACCAAATATCCAATTATTGTCCATATTCAGATTACTCCTATATCTTTATAATTTGTCTTAATCTCTCTCCTGACTCTCAGTCCGCCACTGCCATCTGTTTGATGGATATATTTGGTTAGATATCTCATCAGCATCTCAAACTGGGCAAGTCAAAAATATTCCTCCCACTCTTCTGACTTCTCTATTTCTGTTTAGTGTATCACCATCCTTCCAGACTCCTAGTATTACAAATTCTTTGGTTTTTCTCTCTCTCTCACTTTCCATACCAAATCAATTGCCATATTTTGCTTATTCTGTCTCTGTAACATTTCTCATATCTATTCCCTTGTTTCTACTCACAAAATCATTTGACTAAGACAGGCCCACATAACTTCTCATCTGAATTATGTCAATAGCTTCTTAACTAGTCTCCCTTTTTTCAGTTTCTCCCCTCTCTAATCTATCTTCACACAACTATCAAATGAACTGACTTAATCGCCTATAAGTTAAGGCTAATGAAATCATCCAAGAGTTGTTGGTCAACATATTTGCTGGTTATAGAGAAAACATTTTTTTTCCTACAAAACTCTTACATTGCAGCAATTTAACATGATTTGTTTATACTTTCACAATACATATTGAGTAAGGAGGACACAATTCTGCTACAGAAAACAGAAAGAAACAACTCACATACCATTATTAGTTTCAATAAAAATAGGGGAGTTGAAAGGAAGTCTGGATTTTGGGGAAAGGAGATCAGTTTGGGACAAGTTAGGTTTGAGATGCCAAGACAATGTTGTAGAAGGGATTTTTGGTAAAGGTTTGACAGAAGGTCACACTACTCCATATGGAATTTTATAATTGTGATTTGACACATAGATTAGCCAAATCCATGTAACAATGAGCTCCATTATAAATGGGTTCAATTACAGGTATATTTCATAGCTACAGTGTCTTGTGCTTACTTCACAGAAATAGCAAAGCTGAGAGTGTTAACCAAGAAGTAAAGACTTAGTTGAAAGGGAGGCTAGGTGGCACAGTAAATAGAGCACCGGCCCTGGAGTCAGAAGGACCTGAGTTCAAATCCAACCTCAGACACTTAACACATTTAGTAACCTTGTGACCTTGGGGAAGTCACTTAACCCCAATTGCCCTGCCTTCCACCTCCAAAACAAAAAAAAGCAAAAAAAAAAAAAGACTTAGTAGAAATCAGAATACACTTGTGACTTAGAAGACTTATAGAATAGGAAAGGGGAGATTGATTAGGCTTTGAGACTTTAGGTCACATTTAGGTTTTAGTGTTAATTATTTTCTTCTTTCTTTTCCCATATGAATTGAATTTGAAACACTACTTCATTTTGTTCAATTGCCATAGATTTACTTACTGTCCTTTGGTTTTATCATGGGTTTCTTAATACCACCTTTACTAGCTTTAGAAAAGCAACCTAATATCCCACTCTTAGTGTTTGTTTGGTGGTTTTATTATTAAACTGTAGGATTGACTCATGGTGTTAGTAGGATTGAACAAACACAAGGGTATATACAGAGGTAGCCATGCATGATAAGTATTGGCATAAATAGCAAAAGTGAAAACATGAGGGTAAAGTAGGCCAACCAGTCAACATGCCTACTCCACCTAGTTCAGTATGTCAGGTCATATGAGGGAGGAGCATTTTGTACTGGAGAGCATGGTTAGGCGGGCAGTGCCTTCATGAAGAAGCCAAGTTCCTATGAGCTTCAGTAGATTGAAAAGGTGTGAAGTAAAGATTCATAGAAAGGAGAGTATTTGAAGACTTGACAGGGGCAAAGGATTTTCCACTGATCCAAGAAGGAAGCCCTAGGTCATGTGTATAAAAGGAGAAGACAGGAGTTTGCTAGCCATAGAAAAAAGTAATAAATGTCTTGTAATGAATAAATACAGAATTGACGTGGGGACTGTCAGGTTCCACAGATTGTAGTTCCAAATACTTAAGGAATTCAATAAACAGCATTTCTCTTTCCCAGTCTTACTCCCCTCCTCTACTCAACAATAGTTGCCTAAATTCAGCTCTGGACCCATAACTATTGACCGACTTGTACCTAAATTTCTTTCTCAAGCAATCTTTCTGTTCACAACTAAAAAGTAAGAGTAGGTTAAGCATTTGGTATTAGACAAATCTGTGAGTTTCCTAAGAGCAAAAACTGTGTACATTTTTCTTCATTTATCTATATTACCAAGCCCAATGCATTTCACGCAATAAGACCTAAGTAAATGTTTGTTGAACCAATGTTAGTTTTTGGAATGGTACCTTTTTCCTTTTCTAGGACATTCTCATTACAATTAGCATGCTTCTTCCTTAGCACTAGCACCTCTCACAGCTTAGAAATTTTAGTGATCCCTTGAGGCCCTCTGTTCCCCAAACTTTTGACCTCTCATTAATTATCCTGACTGTCACACTTTAAAAATGGTAGCCATCTCTAGGATGGGGTGAGAAAGGGAGGGAAGAAAAAAGGGAAAAAAGAAATTTACAAAATAATTTTATTATATATTGAAAAGGAATTGAAAGTTGAACATAATAGATTTACATTTTCATGTGCAATCATCTTTTTTATTCTATTATGTCATGAAAATGCTTGTTTTTTCCATAAATTAGAAATGAAATAAATGTAAAAAAATAAAAATAAAACAAAATTTACCTACCTTGGATCCTATTCTCTCAGTACTTTAAAGTGACTACAGTGAATTTTCTAATTTGTTAAGGTATTAATTGTTTATAATGACTTAATCTGTTACTGGCTGCAGAAATATTTATGTTTTTGTATTCCAGGAAATGCAGAGACTTAACTCCTGCCTCCCGTCCCACCCAAAAAAGAAAAAAAAATGAATGGTAAAATTTCAGGAGCTCTGGGAGTCTGATATGAATGACATTCTTTGAGAGGAGGCCCTTTTGGCAGTGTCTATAGTCTATCAGACTAAATTCCATGAGGATGTGGACAATATCTTATTTAAATTCTGTGTCTTCCCCTTGCCAGGAAACAGCATGGTGCCGGGCTCACATAAAGTCAAGAAATCATTCAAAAGATATTTATGTGTTTGTTGTGGTTTATACCTCTGGGGGGAGGTATAAAATGCAGACAATATACAGCTGCGTCCTGATTAGTCTGACTAATGGATCCCATGAAGTGGTCACATTTATCTGAATTCATACTGTTAAAGTTATAATTGTGTAAAACCTGGTCCCTTATTCTAGTCCAATGGAAATATGTAGTGTATAATTTCCTCATGGAATTTATAGTTAATGGTTGTGCAGGTAAATCTATAGTGAGTGGGATGTGCAGGTAATTCTACAAGACATATCTGCTGGAGAAGTACTTAATTGTAATGTGATGTTCAAGGGTCTTTACTGCTTGGACAATCAGGGGAGGATATATAACACATGACTATATGAAGCTAGTGAAGCCTATGACCCTATGTATCCTGTGTATCTGTACCAGAGTGAGGTAGGGATGGCTCCAGGTGTGGGAAGGCCCCCTATAATTTCAGATTGTGGCCCATTTATAACCTAATAAGTACTCAGGAGTTATCTAAGAAGCTGAGAGGCTAAGTCACTTGTTCAGAGCCACACAAGTCTTGTCAGATTAAAACCCTTGTCTTTGTGACAGCAAACACATTACTCCACACTGACTCAGTAGTTAAAATATATATATTACAGGAGTTATTTAATAAATGTTTGAATGAATTTTCATCTAATCATTCCAGATTGGCAGCTGCTTGCTGTACTTATATATTAGGTCAGCAAGCTTTCTGACCTATCCTATCCTTTTTGCTCCCTCACTACCTCCAACCCAGGGCTAGCTGATTTCTTAAAATAGAAAGCTCTGCCCTTTTTAGTAAGCAGCTCCTCTTTAAGCTCAGCTCCCAGGGCTAACATATCCATTAGGCAGCACTTTGGGGAATTCTTCTGTCACAGGAAATCAGGAAAGGGAAAGGAGAGTCGACCTTTAGAAGAAGGGTGGACTGCATAGGAAAGAAAGCAAAGGCAGACTCCTTAAAAAGGATTCAGAGGCAGATAGTAGAAATGCTGAGGTGACTGGATAAGAGACAGTTGCTTGCTTAAATTTATTGATGATTCCCCAGCAGTGGAACTCCATAGACATGAGTCAGTGACCTCCTAAGAGTTGCACGGAACTTCACTTTACTGATTGCAGGCATGATTAGTTGGGCTGAGGATCCTGTTCCATGATTAAACAATGGCTAGATGTGTATTCAGTAATAGTTGAAACCCTAGTTTTCTCTGAAAAGATCACAAGAATACCTCAGTTTTACAAAGTAGACTTCCATTTGTCCGGCTAACTCATCATTCAGTGATTCTTATTAGTGTACCTATCATAGAGTCTGAGAATCTAGACATGTTGGGTAGAAGTGGGGGTGTCAGCTCACTTGAAATGAGAAAAAAGTAGTGGAACAGGAGCATTGTCTTCGTGCTGCTACTTCTCTGCAAAGATGTATCTTTTTTTTTTAACATATAATAAATCCTATTTGATAAGAAATAATCTGTATATGTAAATTGCATCTTAATTTCTGAAATTTGAGAAATATTTCCTAAGCCAAAGTATTCTGATAAACTGTGATTTCTTTCAGGTTTATGGTTTATGGGCTGTGGGTCAGTTCCAACCACATTTTTCCATTTATATTTCTAGTTTGGACAAAATAGGCAATGGGGAAAATGAAAATAAAACAACACTTGGGGTCTAAACCTTAAAAGTCTTGGGAAAATTTTGCATATGTAGATCTATACGGCATATCTTTGGAAATATTGATCCACTGTGCATTTTTAATATTCATTTATAAAATGGAATGCTACAATAATTTATACAGATAAATTTAAGCCAATGATCCCTAATTGTTTATGGGGCTTATATGGGACAAAATGAAAATCAATGAGTGGTACGGTAGAAATATTGAAGACAGATCCTTCTTGAATCTCTTACAAGTTCATCATCCATAGTATGCCCTCTATGAATAAGGTATACCCCAAGGCTATGCTCTTGTCTCTCTCCTCTTCTTACTTTTTCTCTGGGTGATCTCATCAATTCTCATGAATTCAACTAACACCTCTGTGTAGATGACTCCCAAATCTACATATCCAGCTCTCACCTGTCTCTGGATCACACCTCTAACTTTCTACTATATATACCATACTGGATATCTTATAGGTGCCTCAAAATCACCATATCCAAAACATAACTCATGATTTTTTCCCCCAAATCTGGCCCTTCTCAAAATCTCCCTGTTTATTTCAAGGACAATCATGTAGAATCATCCTTGACTTTTTTTTTTTATTCACCTTTACCACTTTTCTACCCCATAACCGGCTAGCCTCTAAGTCTTTTCAGTTCTGCCTTCTCAACTTCTTTCATATCTGTCCTTCTTCTCTTTGCCCAAATCATTGTCCTCACCACCTTTTGCCTAAACTATTTAAATCCCATCCTAATTGATCTCCCTTATAAAAAAGTCCTTCCTCTGATTAATTCTTCACACAGTTGCCGAATAAATATTCCTAAACAATGGTCTGAATCTTATTAATTCTCTGCTCCATATCAAGAAGATTTAGGAATTCCCTCCTTTCTTTGCCATGTAAAGTCCTTTATAATACTGTTCCAACTTATCTTTTCACACATTACTTTGTCTCACGTTCTCTGCTCTCCAGCTAAATGGAGCAGATTATTCTCTCCATGCCTTTGCAAAGGAAGCACTTCAATCTTGTAGTACTCTACCTTCTCCCTCTACCTCTTTAGAGGATGAGTACCTTTAAAAACTCAACTCAAGTGACACATCCTTCAAGGGGTCTTTTTTCACTCCTCCAATATTAGTACTACTATCACAATTGTGGAGTATATGTAATAATAATGATGATGATGATGATACTAGTAATATATAGACAGATAGTGTGTGGGGGGGGTGTGTGTGTGTATGTCCCTTTCCTTTCTTTTTATTTTTTTTTCTTTTTTAAGTGGGCAATATATTTTCTCCTCCTAGTAAAAGGTAAGCTTCATAAGGGCAGGGACTGGGAACCTAATAATCAGAATATGGTATATAAGTAAAGGGACATTTAGTAAATGATTTTTAACTTATTCACTAAGTGAGAAAACTCAGGTTCAAATTCTAATGTTTATAATTTCACATCTGTGTTACACTCACCCTCTCTGTTCTAGACCTTATTAATCTTCAGTTTCCCTTTATGTACAACCAAGGAAATTACACTGGGTGCTCCCTTCCAGTTCTGATTGTATGGTGAATGAAGGGAAGGAGAGGTAAAGGAAACAGCTATGTATATTAAGCACTACTACATACTAGGAATTACACCAAACACTTTATAAATATTATCTCTTTGATAATGAGATAGCATCTATGGCATCTTGTGCAAATCCCCCAAACCATCCTTGCAGCAAGTAGCCTCAATGTACCATCAACTCTACATTTTAAGATGAGCTTGGTTAGGAAGTAGAGAGACCTCTGACCTTGGATTTGTTTGGTCAGGGGGCAGCCTACCTCTATTTCTCTTGTAATTAGGTGCTAAACTGAATTCTTTCTACCTATTGAAAGTGTACAAGTAGTAGGAATATCTTCTAAATTTCATATCCCTGACTATAATCTCTAGTGATCCCATCTTAATTATGGCTTCAATAATTTCTATGATTTGATTTCAACCTGTGCTTCATATTATATCATATTTACATTATGTCAAACAAGTGTGGCATTTAATCTTAGTCTCACTCCCAATTTAATCTAATCATAGTTGCCTAATTCCTTTAAATTGATTACTTGGTGATTGCAAAAGTAACTAGTGTTGGAGTCCAAGGTTCACATCCTGGCTCTGGCATGTATTGGTTGAGTGACCTTCAGTTCACCATCCCTCTCTAAGTGTCAAAGAAAGTACCAATAATTATTGAGAAAGAGAATTTCTGATATGAATTAACATCACAGATCTGGTCCAAAAACAAATGTTCAGTCAGAAAGCAGCTTACACCTTTACCTCTAATTATTTTCTTACAACAAAACACGAGGCTATTAGTCTAGAACAGACAACAGGGATTTTCTTCTGAAAGGGTCATAATCCTCTTATAATTCTCAGGTCTTTACAAGGGAAGTTTACCAACAGCTGAATGCTCTGTGTAGTTTACCCATTTATGAGGGTTCAAGTAAAGCGATGTCTATTTTCATTAATTAGCAGTATCATCTGTTTCAAATATTCTCGAAATTTCCAGTAAATAGTTTCAATCACTTCTCATTTCCTAAGGAAAAATATCAGAGGAACAGCAGGTTAAGTGTACATGGAGACTCATTTTCCTTTTTTCTTTTAAAGATTATTTTAAACACATTTGCATCCTTTATTTTGTTCTTTTCTCATTCCTTGCAGATCAGAAGACCACAGTCAAGATGCTTAGGGGTATTATAGAAGGGCTTTAGGACCCACATGCAAAAAACTGCCTACCTTAACTGTCTGTACTCCTTTCTCCAGGTTCTGTCCCTACCAGAGGTTTATGTCTTGGGAGTTCCAGCATATCCTAAGGCAAGCCTTTCCAGTACAACCCCTGGATAAACTCCATGTAGAATCTGCTCCTTGCACAAATCTTGGGTAAATCAACCCTCTAGAGATCATCTGATCCAATCCCCTCATTTAGCAAATGAAAAGACTGAGGTCCACTGAAGTTAAGATAGCAAAATAGCTGGGTGTATTATATGGACCACCAGACTTGAAGGACTGAGTTTGAGCCTAACCTCAGGTCTTAACTAGCTGTGTGATTCTGTACAAGTTAATAAACCTCTGTCAGTTCCTCTGTAAAATGGGTATAATAATGATACCTAGCTCCTAGGCACATTGTGAGAATCAAATAAAATACAATGTGGAAAGAGTTTTGCATGTACTGTAACACACACACACACACACACACACACACACACATGCTAGTCATTAAGTGATTTGCTCAAGCTTAGAGGTAATGTGTCACAGGAGGAATTTGAACCAATGTCCTCTTGACTGCAGAGACTGCTTTCCAACCCTAAACCAAGGCCTCCAATTTTATTAATATCATTTCAGGAAGGTAAAAATTATGACAGTGAAATCTCATTAAGCACTGCCTGGGGGTAAGGGTGGGTCCCAGAAGAAAGCTTTTTCCCTTGGCTTAATTTGCATGTGAGTGCAGTTGTTAACCACCAAGACCAAGCCATGAAGAGGAAACAGATTTCTTAAAAGAGATCCCAAAAATCCTCCTGCTGTTTTGCTGAGCCCCCAGGCCTCTCAGCCCCTCGGTACATGCTAGGATAAGTTCAATGAGCTCTTGGTGCAGTTGTCTGTGACATAAGCTATTCTGCTGAGACAGTGAAATGTCCTCTCTCCTGAAGGTTCTTACAGGTTAATGGGAGCTGCCTGGGGAGCTGTAGCGGACTCTCAGTGACCTCTCTGTTAGCAAACAAATGTAGGCATACCTTCAACTGATGGAGCAGTTATGACCAGGGTTGCATCTCTCTAGGCAAGCTTTAAATCTCTATATACCAGACTTTTCTTCTGTGCCCTACTCAAAAGCAGCCAAATAAGTACTAATAAAATCTGAGGAGTAAAATCTGGAGGTTTTTTTTTAATAGCTCATATGCATGATTAATTCTACTAAATATAATTTCAGAACCAATCACAAGAAATCTGAACATGTGCTAGTTTGTCAGGTTGTTAAGAAGTTTTGGAGATGAGTGACTTGATTCAAAGCAGGCAAAAGCCTCTATTTCTAGAGAACTAGTCTGGATTCCGAGATTTGGTCAGGCTCCCAAAGAGTATGGGGTGGGAAAAAGGAAAGAAAGATGAAAAAAGAGAGACGGAGAGACAAAGAGGCAGAAACAGAAATAGAGACAAATAGAGACAGTGATAAAGACAGAGAGAGAGAGACAGACAGACAAACAGACAGGATTTGGATCCTGGAACTACGATGCTAATATCAGAGGAAGGTTAAAGATGGAATGGAGGTTTGACATGGAGGAGTGAAGTTCCAGGGAAAAGAGGTCATGATTGAAAGGGGATCATTCTTTGTGCAGAATCTCTCATTGTAGAATCGTACCTCTGTTGTCTCTCTGTCTCTGTCTCTGTCTCT
>CM053581.1:162179726-162191189 GCA_028627135.1 Pseudochirops cupreus
ACTACCTCCTTTTGTCCTAGCAAACCAAACCCATCCACTTGCAAATCAAGATGGGAACAACTCACTTGACCTGACCTCAAATCTGTGACCACTGGTCGACTGACCTTAAGACATTTCAGGGCTCAAACCACACCCCCTGCCCCTTCCCTCCTGCTGTTTGTCCCAGTGTATTATGGGTAAAACACATGCGCAGTTGATGTCAAGGGTGCATGTCCCTTTAAGCATTGGCTACTCCCTGGCCCCGCCCAGGCTCCTCCCTAATTCCACCTTTGTACACCTCATTAGCTTAATGAACTTATGTTTGACAGCTTTGTATCTTTAAAAATGCCTCTCAGCCCCCTCACAACTTCCGCAGATGGGCCTTTGTAGCTCTTGCCTTTTCTGGCAGGTCAAGTAGGCATTCTAGTAGGGCATCTGCCTGCTGCAGAGCATCACGCTTCCAAACTTTCTCTGAACACCACCCCCCTCCCCTCCTGCCCCTTGCGAGATTTTCCTAGCCAGGTTTCCTCACCCTACTCCTTTTTGTCCTGTGAATCAATAAACTTTTGTAAATCTACCAAAAGACAGCTGAGCCTGTAATTCTTTTCAGACGCGAACCTAGAAAGGATTTCTCATTAGAAATCCCCCCAAAACCTATCCTGCAACAGGAGGAAGTATTATAGTTGGATCTTAAGACAAAGGATTTTCAACTATGAAGGATGTTGGCATTCATATAGGCCAGGAACGCTGTGATTTGTGAACATTAAAAAAAATTGAATAACTACATTTCAATGTAATTAGTAATCATATATATATAATATATATATATAATATATATATTTTATATATACATCTATATACATACGCATACACACACATGTAGTTTTTGATGTATTTAAACACATTGCTCTGAGACATGGTTTTCTAGACTTACTGGGGGTCCATCACACACACACACACACACACACACACACACACACATGTTAGGAATCCCTAATCTCGTCTAATGCCCTCATTTTAAAAGTAAGGAAACTGGAACCCTCATATAAGAGAACTGACTTGTCTAAGACCACACAGGTGGTATATCTGGAATTTGAATACAATCCTCTAGATTCAAATTCAGTCATAGAATCATAGAATTTCACTGATAGACAAGGCCTCCATGTATAGCTAATCCTAATTTACAGTGAAAAAGAATCCCCAATAAACCATACCTGGCAAGTTTGAAGACCTCCCATGAAGAGGAATTCATTAATATAGTGTGAGACAGTACATTCCACTTTTGGAAAGTTCTAATTGTAAGGAAGCTTCTTCTTTTTCTTATGTCAATCAATTTGTAGTTGTGGGGCCCAAAATCTTGGGAGTGAAGATCAGGCTTTGAAGTTTCTTATGCTTACTCTACAAATAGCTGGGAGAAAAGAGTTGGAGAAAATTTTAGTTTCCACAGTGTGGGTGACACTGTGTACCTCAGCTGTCATCCTCATCTTCATCAAATACAGACTTTCTCTGCATCGCCTTCTCCCAACAAATCTAATTATCTTATTTTTAAAACAAAACAAAAATGTTGTCTGACTTTTTTTTGGACATGTTAGTGACTCCTCTCTCATCTAATTTCCCTCTTATTCTGAGAACAGCTGGGGATGAGTGCAAATTGTATTCTGGAAAGAAGCTTTACACATTCAAAACCCATTTCTCTCTGTCTCTCTCTGTCTCTCTCTCCCTCCCTCTTTCTCTCTCTCTCTCTCTCTGTCTCTCTCCCTCTTTCTCTCTCTCTTTGTGTTTGTGTTTGTGTGTGTGTGTGTATGTGTATTTCTCTCTACTTTTATTTCCAAGAGAAACCACAATACCTCTGGTACCTAAAGTCTCTAATATGAGACTTCTTTCAACATAATTCTCCCTAAGTCCTTGTCTTTCTCGGAGGATTGAATGCCACCTCAGGCAACAAAACTTACTGCAGGAAATAAAGAAATGTTTCTAAACAGAACAAGTAGATGAACAGATCAAACCAAAGAATCCCCATCAGCAATTGTGGCTTAAACAACCACTGTCTGTTAACTGGCATCACCTAAATTGTTCCCTGGGATTAAAAGCAAAGACAGATGCTGAATGAACAGGATGAAGCAGAAAAATCCCAATGTCTAGAAAAAAAAAGGTAACCTCACAGGGAAGAAGATGAAAATTTGACTGCCTTGGTTATATGAAGATATACTAAAATATTAAGAATTTGGGATTGGGCTGTCTATATCAATAGACCTATTAAATGATGTAACAGCTAAGTGGTGTGATAGTGTGCTAGATTTAGAGGTAGGAACACCTAGGTTCAAATTGTATCTCAGATACTTACTAACTATATTATTCTGCATACCCTACTTTACCATTCTCACCTCCTAATTCACCATCTATAGAATAAAGATAATGATCACACATACACCTCACACTGTTGTTGTAAGGATCAAATGTGATAATATATGTAAAACACTTTGGAAAGCTCAAAGTGCTATATAATTGCTAACTATATCATTTAATCATTTGCTTAAACATTTCTTTTTTCTTCTAGTACCCTTCACCCTTAGCTTTTTACTTGTGGAGGGAGAGAAAGAAAAACAGAGACAGAGAGAAAAAGACAGAAAAAGACAGAAAACAGACAGAGACAGAGAGACAGAGACAAAGAGAGAATACTTCAAGAAATGGGGTAACGCTTTAGGAAGGTAAAGGGAAAATAAATGAACTTATTTAATTCAGAGAAAACTTACAGCAATGATACATTCCTGCTATATTTTAAAGTTTACTAAGTATTTTCCTCTCTACACAGAGGGATCATAGGGGAGTGGAAAGTTGGGACACTTGACTTTTCAGTCTCACTGCACTTCATTTACCATCATCCCTTCATCAAATTCTGAGAAACATGTATGGGGTGTGGGGAATATATGAATCCAAGATGGTGGACAAAAGGCAGGGACTTACCTAAGCTTTGCCAATTCCCCTTCAGACAACTTTAAATAACTTCTCAAATTTGATTCTGGAGTGGCAGAACCAGCCAAAGGATAGGGTGAAACCATTTTCCAGGCCAAGACAACTTTGAAGGCTGGTAGGAAAGGTCTGCCACAGCAAGATGGGAATGCAGTGGAGTCCACCTCAGGCCACATCTCAGCAAACCAGCAGTAGGCCTTATAGATGATTTAATCAGCGGTATCTGTGGTTGCCAGAGCTCAGCGGGCAGATGGTAAGGAGGTCAGAAAACTGGTCACAGGAGATTTTTCAGGGGTCTCTTTACTAGCAATGAGTATGATTGCATTGCCCATAAACTGATCTGGGTTGCATCTGTGGGTTGCAGTCCCAGGGTGAGGAGTAGCACTAATGCATCAGAGTTTGTGGCAGAAGACCAAGAACCCTGATCACAGAGTGTTTGTGGTTGCTCACAGAGGAGAGCACAGGCCAGGAAAGAAGTAGGCACACCTCTCCTTGGATCATACCACTTTGGAAGAATTGTAAATTCAGAGACCCCCAGAACTAGCTCTGCAAACAGCTGCACAAAAAACTCTTAAACTTGAGAGAGTTCCACACTATGCCAGGAACAGAACCCAACTTTAACATGCAGTTAAAAGTCAAGAAATAGGATGGAAAAATTATAAAACAACAACAAAAAGCTGACCATAGAAAGCTGTTATGGTGACAGGGAAGATGTAAGCACAAAATATGAAAAAGAAAACAAAGTCAAAACTCAGGCCCAAAAATAATTCCTGGAAGAATTCAAAAAGGACTTTAAAAATCAAATAAGAGAAGTAGAGAAAAAATTGGGAAAAGAAATGAAAAGGGAGCAAGAAAATCATGAAAAACAGTTAATAGTTTGGTAAAGGAAGCACAGAAATATTGAAGAAAATAATACTTTAAAAAACAGAATAAGCCATATGGTAAAAAAGAGGCATTGAAATCCACTAAAGAGAATAATTCCTCAAAAAGTAAAATTGGCTAAATGGAAAAGTAAGTACAAAAACTCACTGAAAAAACTATTCCTTAAAAATTAGAATTGGGCAAGTACAAACTGATGATTCCATGAGACAATAAAGAAACAATAAAACAATATATCAAAAGAATAAAAAAAAAAACCCTGAAATCTAATTAGAAAAACAACTGACCTGAAAAATAGATTGAGAAGAAATAATTTTAAAATTATTAGATTACCTGAAAGCTATGATTTTTTTTTAAAAAGAGAACCTTGATGTCATCTTTCAAGAAATTATCAAGGAAAAATTCCCTGGTATTCTGCAACCAAAGGTCAAAATAGAAAATTAAATAATCCATCAATCACTTCCTGAAAGAGATCCCAAAATGAAAACTCCCAGGAATATTATAGACAAATTCCAGAGCTCCTAGGTCAAGATGAAAATATTGCAGGCAGTAAGAAATGAACAATTCAAATATTATGTAGCCATGGGTATGATTATGCAAGATTTAGAAGCTTCCACATTAAAGGATTAGAGTGTTTGAGATATGATATTCTAGAGGGCAAAGGAGCTAGGATTACAACCAAGAATCACCTGCCCAGCACTACCCTTGAACTTTAATCTCATTGAATTTGACTCAAAGAGGGAATAATATACATGCTAAATCTATCTTACCCTTCAGGAAAGTAGGGAGGGAAAACAATAGGAGAAGTGACATGCTTATAGAAAGAAAAGTTTTTTGGGACAGTTGGTAATCAGAAAAAAAAATTCTTTTGAGGATAGATGTGGTGAAAGGAGAGAGTAGGAGAAACAGGGGGAAAATAGGATGGAGGGAAATATACAGTAATCAAAACTGTGAAGACATTTTACAGCAAATTTCTCTGATAACGCCCTCACTTCTGAAATATCTAGAGAATTGAGTCAAATGTATAAAAATAAGTCATTCCCTCATTGATAAATGGTCAAAGGATATAGACATTTTTCAGATGACATAATCAAAACTATAGTCATATGAAAAAATGTTCTAAATCACCATTGATTAGAGATACACGTATTAAAACAATTCTGAGGTACCACTCACAGTGTCAGATTGGCTAATATAACAGAAAAGGAAAATGACAAATGCTGAAGGGGATGTGG
The DNA here is from genome assembly GCA_028627135.1 of Pseudochirops cupreus. NCBI lineage: Eukaryota > Metazoa > Chordata > Mammalia > Diprotodontia > Pseudocheiridae > Pseudochirops > Pseudochirops cupreus. Next base: position 162,184,790 of record CM053581.1, read on the forward strand.
GAAAATTGAAATACTCACGCATGATTCATCAAAATGTGAAGTGATTCTACCATTGTGGAGAGCAATTTGAAACTTTGACCAAAGCCTATAAAATCATACATACCCTTTAAGAAAGCAATGCCATGACTAAGTCTGTATCTCAAAGAGACAAAAGGAAAAAAGGAAAAAGGACCTACGTGTAGCAAAGAATATCTATTGCAGCTTGTTTTGTTGTGCCTAGGAATTGGAAATTTAGAGCATCCTCATTATTTGGGGAATGACCAACCAAGTTTTGTTATATAATTGTGATGAAATGTTATTGTTTTATAAGAAGTGACAAGCAGAATTCTTTCAGGGAAAAAAAAAACCTGGACAGACTTACATGAACTGATGCAAAATGAGATGAGAAGAACCAGGAGAATATTGTACACAGTAACAGCAATATTATATTATAAAGTGATCATTTGTACATGACTTAGCTATTCATAGCAATAAAATGATCCAAGACAATTCTGTAGTACTAGTGATGAAAAATGCCATCCATCTCCAGAGAAAGAACTGATAGAGTCTGAATACAAATAGAAGCATACCTTTAAAAAACTTTATTTCTCTTATTTAGTTTTTTGGTCTGTGATTGTCTTTATAATATGACTAATACAGAAATGTATTTTGCATGACTGCACATATGTAGCCTATATCAAATTGCTTGCTATTTCAAGGAGATGGGGGAAGGAGGGATGAAGAGAATTTGGAACTCAAAATTTTTTAAATGCATGTTAAAGATTGTTTTTATATAGAATTGGGGAAAAATACAATATTAAGTTTAAAAAAATTCTGAGAAAATTGAAGTCAGATATCTCCTCTTTCTCTAAGACATTCTTGGTACTTCTAACCTAAGCCTAAACTTGGGGGAGGGAGTATGGACAATGCAGAGTGTCAGGATAGGTAAAGGAGGTAGCCCTTAATTTTGGAAATTTTGTGTCTGGATATTAACTGGATCATTGTACAAAGATGACAAATATGTGGGATTGGAAGTTTCAGTGGTTCTACGTGAGATAAGAGTATTTTCCAAAGGACAATGGAAGGCTGGAAGAATTCAGATAGGAACTGGGGATTGAGGACAGGGCTACAACCATCAGTTTTACTGTCTATTCACATCCCTAAGCAAGATAGGACTTCTTTCTTCCTCTCCTCCCTGGTGGATGAGATGCTGAGACCAGGTAAGGATCCAGAATCAGAATATGAGTAGTGGTTTCCCTGATCCTAACCAGCTTATTAAGAAGTATCAGAGACTATTCTAAGGGCATATGGGGCATCATTTGTATGTTTCCACTCTTATTTTTTAAGAGTCTGAACCCTTTATTCCTTTTTGTCAGGCTTTTGCAAGAATTAAAGGACAAGATGATCATTTGGGTCCCTTGTTGGGGCCATGTATCAACACACTAACGGATTGCACGTGGCCCATGATGATGAATTCCCTTCATGTATCCTTATCCCATGAGACCACTGGGGCATATAATCTATGTCACATTGTAAAAAGCCACCAACTCCCTTTGCCACTACCTTTCTGGGTTCCAGGCTTCATTTGACTATCATTAAGAAAAGGTAAAAATGGGTACCTGAATTAGTGCCTATATGTGACAGAGATAGAGGTGTTAGCAGTGGGGATGAGAGACTATGGCATGGAGAAGTATTTCTATCCCCCCCCCCCCCAAGGCATAACTAGTATATCTTGTAGATAGCTGGAATAATCAATTAATCAGAAATCTTTATACATTTCCTCTCTTCCCTTTTACTGCCAAATTCCCATGAAGAGCTCTCTATACTCTTTCTTCCATATCTTTGCCTCCCACTCACTTCTCAACCCTTTGTAATCTAATTTCTAACCTCACTACTCAATTGAACTTGTTCTCTCCAAGGTTACTAATGATCTCTTAATTGCTAAATCTGATGACCTTCTCAACCCTCATTCTTCTTAGCTCTATAAAGCTTTTAATCCTACTGACCATTCTCTCCTTGTAGACTTTCTGTGCTTCATCTGTTTTAATGGTCTTATTCTTTCCTAGTCCTCCATCTACCTTTCTTGACCACTCTATTTCATTCTCCATTGCTGTATTATCATCCATGTCCTATATCACACCTCATTTTTGTGCTTCCACAAAGACTCTCTCTTTAACCATCTTCTTTTTCTCTATATTCTATATTCTGTCTTTGGTGATCTCATCAGCTCATTTTGGTTCATTTTCTTTCTTTTTTATATATCAAGTCTACAATAGGCTAATGAGGCACTTTACATTACCATGGGGAAAACAAAATTATGAGATGGATAGATAGTCTATAAATAGAAATATATAATAGAGAATCATAAATATTGAAATGAGCAAGTTGACTAAATCATCTCCAAGGTGACTTCTATCTCTGAATCTATATAAAAATCTTTTCTTATTCAATTTTTTTGCTGATACTCAACAAAACTTAGCTTGTGAATGTTGCACATCTCTGGGCACTCTCTTAAAGGCTAGTTACTCATTCTTTCCCCTATATCCCTTGACACACTAGACCAGAAGGAGGAGTTGTCATGTTCCATGCCTACCACTCTTGGATCCTTGTTATGCCACCATCAGTTAGAAACCACTCCTCTTTTAAATTTCATACTATCCTTTTAAAATCTTTGTTGTCCTCTCCTATGGATTCCTCAGTCAATATTCCTATTCCCCGATAAGACACTTGTGTACTTCTCCATGACAACCCTTTTTAAATATCATGGCTGCCCAGTTGCTTGACCTTTTCTATTCCTTCAATTCTGCCTCCAGTCTAGCACAAGCACAAATTGGAATTTCTATAGTCACATAACTCTAAGGGGTTTGCCCCAGAACCATTGTCCAGGTCTCCTAATTTCAAATCCAGAACCTGGATTTGATATCATGCTATGAACCCATGAATTTGTGGAACTTCTTAAACCCTGTGTAGGCAGAGTGCAAAGGAAATCAGAAGAGAAAGGAGAGATAAATATGAGCATTTGAAGGACTACCATGTGGAAGAGGGATTAGTCTTATTTTGCTTGACTCCAAAAAAGAATAGGATTATTATTAAAGATTATAAGTGATATAGAAGCAAATTCAAGCTTGATATCAGGATGAACTTCCTAATAATTAGAAATATTCGAATTGAAATGACCCATCAAGGAAAATCTGCCCCGGAGGTCTTCACAAAGAAGTCAGATCATCACAAGTTGAGTAGGTTGTATTGAGAGATTCCTTTGATCTTTGGTTTGGACTAGATGTTTCTGGAAGAACCTTTCACTTCTGTGATTCTGGATGCACTATCATGCCAGGTATCTCTGGGGAAGTGTCACTATTTCAAAAAATAATGCTATGGAGAAGCAAATTGGGTGTTTTCATAGAGATAGAAACTAGAACTAGAGGGGATATGGTGCTGAAAAGAGCCTTGCTTCTGAATTTAGCTGGCCTGACTTTAAATTAATCTCTCAACCAACAGGCATATATTAACCACCTACTTGCTGGATCATTTCAATTTGAATGTGCCAGGATTGGTATTGGTTGGTTGGTATTAGGAATGAAAAAGACAGAACATGAAAGCATTCTTGCCTTAAAGGAACTTTCATATTTTATCACAAGGTACAATGGGCATGTAAACATGCAAAATAAACACAAGGTAATTTTGAGAGGCAGGTAACTTGGGAAAGGCTTTGGCTAGTAATGTAGTGCTTGTGTAGACTTTTGAACACTAAAAGTTCTAAGAAATTGAAACAAGGAGGGAATATATTCCAGGGACAACCAGTGCTAAGGCATGGAGACAGAAGAGATGGACTGTTGTGAATTAGGTAAGATACCCAGTTTGGCTGGATTAGTGAATGAAGAATACTGTTTAATGATTATGAAAGACTTAAAACGTTAACCAGAATTCTCTCCTTGCTACTTGTTACATGTGTCAAATTGAGTGAGTTCTGGACTTCTGTAAGTCTCAGTTTCCTCATCTGTCAAAAATGATACATTTGAATGAAACAATCTCTGAAGTACCTTCTAGCTCTAAATTTATGATCCCATAAAACCTCTACAAGTATAGGGATTGGACCTTTGATTTTGAAGGGATGGGGAAATCCTAAGGGAGAAAATTCTCTCTGTGAACACAGATTAGCACTTTCTCTCAAACATGTACTCTAGAGAGATGCCAAGAATACCAAGAGTTTAAGTGACTTGCCTAAGGTTATATAACCAATCTGTTTCAAAAATGAGATTTAAACCCAATTTTTCCTGGCTTCTATGCCAGCTCTATCCACTGCACTGTGAACTTCTATAAATGAATTTTCTTGTTGTGTAAATATGCATAAGTGGTGAGGAGAACCCTGCCTTAGAAGAAAACTTCAAAATCCTGATCAGCTTCAAATAAGATAACTTCCTGCTTCTCCCACAGTTTCAAATATGTACAATTCAGTGAATTTTCTTGGCACTCTGAATGATACTACATGAGGGGAGATTCATATGTTTTGAATGACTGAATGCTGGCATTTGAATTATTTAATACATTTTCTCTGTTTGGATGTTTCATGTTTAATATTCTAAAATAATCTGGGAGATACTTTGTTGGTTCATTCAACTTTTTTAGTGAAATATGAGTCAAGGTTTTTAGGTAAAAGAATGGTGGGGGGAGGGATGAAGAGGTTTAGAGAAATCATTATCATGAGTGGAATAGTGAATCAATTAGGGAAGTATAAAAGTATTGCCTTGACACAGTGAGGGCCCAAATGAGATTACGTAATATAAATTTATACTGTACCTAATCTATATGATTTCCTGGTTTTCTTCAGGTTCTGGAAACAGTTGAGTAGGAACAAAGGTTTTTGAAGGCAGAAATAATCCATAGCTCTGGATTGGCATGGCAATATGGGTAATAGGATGAAGAAGAAAGGGACTTTAGAAGGTATTTTAGAGTTAAAATTGGTGCGCTAAGAATCCAAGACAGGGAAGGAAAGCCAGTATAGCCAGGGAAGGGATGAAGGCATTGGAAAGAACTACTATGTGAAGGGATTAGATGTTACTGTGAAAACAGAACCACATTAGGGTTCAAAAAATAGAGAGAGTGGTTGAAGGGCAATAGATGTTGATCATATAAGGGAATTTCAGAGTTTATGAACACAGAAGTAGAATATTTGTGAGTGAAGGCAAGATTAAAGGTGTGAACATATCTGTGCATGGCTGAAATGGAGTACTGCAGTAGGTGATGGGAAATAAGGAAGTTAGAGTGTCTAATGGAGAATTTATATGTGTTGAAGCCCCTTAATGTGAAAAGAGGAGTTGGGGAAGAGATAACGGCTATAAGCTAGAAACTGAACAGGGTGCAAGGAATATTCCAACCCTATTATAATCAGCCAGTCAAGGGATAAAAGTACAACCAATGCTAGAATGGTTGGCAAGGGAAGCTATATTAAGGGGAAAGAGCTAGGTTTCAAAGAGTATGAGAAAAAGTAGCCAGTGAGAAAAGGGAAAAAAAATTAAGATGAAGACTAAATTTGTGAACTTTGGAACAAGAATGTCAGAGAGCATGGAGGACAGAATAGATAGTTTTAGACTGGGAGCTTGTGGTGGCATTCAGAAGAATGGGAATGAGAGGACTCATGGGATTTCAACAGTGACTTCCAGGTTTTGAAATCACTGTGATGAGATAAGTTTAATTGGATAGGAGTTTGTTAATCATTGAGGAATAAGTCAGGCAAGTTATGGTCATCCCTAAGTATTTGGTCTTCAGATAAAGTCATCCAAGATCAACAGGTAGTGGTATGTATTTAGAAGAGGGAGAGGCAGGACAGGAGGCAAGAGGCACCTGATGCTGGTATGGAGATGAAGTGATAGGAGGCCAGAGGGGTGTATTGGTAATGGAATTTGGAGAGGCCCCTGTATTGGCTTGGTATTTGGGTTGAGTGTTAAAACCCAGAGCTTGTGAATCCCACTTGTGGGATGGACTTGTTGATGTGAAGAAAGAGGGCTGAACTGGGAGGAGCCGTGAATTGGGAGAGAGGCCCAAACCTAGAGAAAGCCAGAAGGACTTTGGGAGAGCAGTATCCAGTATGGTGGAGCCTGAGTTGCTGAGAAAAAGACTGCTGAGAGCCCATGGGAGCTGCCCAGGACTTTGAGAACTGCCACCCAGAACTGCCAAGGACTGAGGAGGTATGACTGTGAAGTTGATATTTTGTCTGTCGGTTTTGATGTTGTTTTGCCAGATTCACCTGATGGTGAAGGACAGTGCTGCTATTGTAGAGGTCCTGGAACCCCGCTGTTGGTTCAGAAGCCCTGAAGGAGGATTTTCTTGTGGTACCCACACAGAAATCCTGGAAGAGGACCTTGCTGATGTTTTCAGGGGTTCTGGGACTGTTCTACAGGCAGAGAGTGACTTGATGAGGACA
>CM053581.1:162197585-162216965 GCA_028627135.1 Pseudochirops cupreus
GTTTGATACCTCCAATCTAGTCTAAACTCCCCCATTGAAGAATTCTCTTCATCACAGGCTCAAATTGTCATGAAGCCTCCACTTGAAGACCTCCAGTGAATATGAACTTACTACTGTCTAAATCAGCTTGTATACTGTTTCTGTTGTTGTTTGCTCATTTTTCAGTTGTGTCTGGCTCTTTATGACCCCCTTTGGGATTTCATTGGCATAGATACTGGATTGATTTGCCCTTTTCTTTTCCAGATAATTTTACAGATTAGGAACTGAGGCAATCAGGGTTAAGTGACTTATACTGTGCCACCTCGCTGCATACATGTATATATACATATAGAAGTACATGTGTGTGCATGTATATACACACATAATACATATATTTATGCACATATATATAATATATGTGATATGTGTGTGTAAATGGCAAACTCCTTAAGTATCTTTGCCAAGAGAACCCCAAACGGGATCACAAAGGGTCAGACATAAATGAAGTGACTGAACAAAAACAACAAAAATATAATGATAGGTATCCATGTACCTATATGTGTGCATATGTATGTAAGCATAAAATTTACCAACACAAGTATATAAGTTACTTTCTCTCTCCTTTTTCCTGACATTTTCTTTTTTTCAAAAACTTGTTGCTTTTGACCTATAGGAGGAAACTATTTGGCGACACTTTAACTCAATCATAAGAGATTAATGAGGCTATATAAAATCAGATTTAGGCTTAATTTTCAGAAAAAAAAATTGAGCTGCTCAGCCATGGAATAAAATGTTTCAGTAGTAAGGTTTCCATCACTGAAAATGTACACACAGAGAGGCTAGTCACCTTTCAGGGACTCCTGAAATGACTAGCAGTTTGTTTCATATGGCCTCTAATTTTCCTTTCAACTTTAAGATTCTGTGTCAAAAAGAATCCTTTCAGACTCAAGGGGATTAAGTGACTTGAGTGTAGGCATATTTTTTATATTAAGCAAAAAACTTAGCACATTCCTGAACTGAAGTGAGATTCAATAAATATTAAACTTTGGCATTGTTGGTAATGATGCTTTTTCTTCCCCTTTTTACCTCGTCTTCCTTTGTTCATTATTATTCTGTGAAAATAATGTGTGCCTCAGCATATATGGGCATTAGAGCATTGAACTGGTCTCCTTTCATCTTATCTAGCCATTGCCTTATCTAATGAATTTCTCTTAATATTTACAAGTTGATTCTCTCTCTCTCTCTCTCTCTCTCTCTCTCTCTCTCTCTCTCTGTCACACACATACACACACACACACACACACACGCACACACTGTTTCTCTCTCTCTTAATTCTAAACCTAGTCTAATCTTTCTTTACCCAATGAAAAATAAAAAATCTGAAACCATCATTTATTATATCTTTTCATTGAATATTCTCCAAATCGACCTTCTCTTTTTTAAATGTTGCCTTGTTCACTCTCTTTATCTTCTTGGTGTATTGTTTCTTCTCATTCCCTTTTGCCTTCTATGTTATTTTTTTTTTAGTGATAGCCCCTTTTATCTATTGCTTTCTTCTTCCAAGGAAGAAAATCTAGTTGAACCCATTACCAGGAACACAATTGGAAAGGGAATTTAAACAAAATTTTTTTTATTCTGATTGACTAAAAATCATTATCTCTATAGGCCTCTTGTAAGTTTTTTGAGTTTCAATGAAAAAGAAAAGCTATCAGAACATCAATTTCCGTTCCTAATGAATAATAATCATTAAGAATAGCTATCCATCATCTTCACAACTGGCAGCCTCAGATTAATGAGCTATGATACAGAAACCCTCTCACCCTAGACATACAATGCAAGGCTATTTATTTTTTTATATCATCTCTCATACACAATATCAAAGAATGCATTGCAGATGGAGGTAGAAGAGAAAAAAAAATAATGCTTCACAGCTCTGGAGACTGTGGCTAATACAGTTAAAAAAAAAGAAAAAGAATCCTCCAAAAAGGGAGGCAAGACAAGATGGGGGTGGGGGTGGGGGAAATCAGTTGACATTTAAAGGTAATGAATATTCAGTAGGGGAAAACCCTTGCTATTATAAAACTGAGAGTGGAGGCAAGTGATTTTTCAGGATGTGTCTACATAGGCTATGGTAGAATTGTCCTAGATTCTCCCCCTTCTAAATGGGCAGTTATGGTTCACGCATATAAGAGATCAGATAAATAAAGAGTTATAAGTAGTGATCTGGAAAAGGCATTGCCACTGTTTCAATACCATCTCAAAACTCATTCAAATGAACCAACTATTCTAGAACTTTTAAAGAACATGATGTCTCAGCTCTGAGAGACAGGGCTTAGGTCTTACACATGAAGGCAATATTTTCATACAGCCAAAGGTCCTCATATATTATCACTGGAAACTGACATAGAATATATATTTAATTTTGTCTGAGGGTAGACACTTCATTAACTCATTGCTGCATTTTATTCCTCCAAGAAATCAGTTTTGTTTTGTTCTGTTGTTTTTGTGTGTTTGATTGTTTTTTCATAAGGTTGGCCTATATCTTTTGTATGCTTAGATGATCAGAAGTTGCCTCGGAATTTAGTAACAGTACTAGTAGATGGAAGAATCAGAAAATTACTTTTTATTCTATATAGCTGTATTCCTGAGTATGTTTACAAATTCAGCCTCCCCATCAATCTCTTAATATAAAGTAGATGAGTTTTAATAATTTAATCCAACAAAGTAGATCATTTGGTGTTAGAAAATCCATTCACTTTCAGAGAAAGAAAATAGAACTGACAATTTTTTATTCTTGTTATCAATATCATTAGGAAATTTACAACCCTCCAGTGATTCTGATATATAGTAATCACAAAAAAAATTTTCACTAATTATATTAACAATAATCTCTTGCTATAATAGAAATATTCTGATGATATAACAATTGAGTACAAACCACAATTTGAATATTTCATTATGTCATTGAGGTAACTCTGGGTTGCTAAAAGTTCTCTCAATGGATAACAATCCTTGTCAATTTCTGCTATGCTGGAAGAGCTTTAAACATGACCCTGATGGCTGAACACATTGTGGAATATGAATGTAATGGAATGCTATTGTGGTATAAGAAATGATGATCAGAAAAATCTGGAAGGACTTATATGAACTGATGCTAAGTGAAATGAGTAGAAATAAGAGAATATTGTACATAGTAACAAACACATTGTGGCATGAATAACTTTGATAAACTTAGCTCTTCTCAGCAATGCAAGGATCTAGGACAACTCCAAAAGACTCATGATGGAAAATGTTATGTGCATCCAGGGAAAGAACTATGGAGTCTGAATGTAGATAGAAGCACACTATTTGCTTTCTTTTGTTTTAATTTATTTTGTTTCTTTCTTGTGGTTTCTCACATCATTCTAATTCTTCTTTACAACATGACTAATGTGAAAATATGTTAAATAAGAATGCATATGTGGAGCCTTTATCAGATTGCACACTGTCTAGAGAAGGGGAAAGATGAGGGAGGTAGAGAAAATTGAAAACTCAAAAGCTATGGAAGTGAATGTTGAAAATTAAAATTAAATAAATCAATTTTTTAAAAAAGAAAAAAAACATAACCCTGACAACAGACTAGGTCTGTTTTCTGAGGACCAGCTTAGTTAAGTACAGAGAGGCTCATTACCAGCAAACTGACTACTTGGTGATAAATTTATTTTTTGACCATGGTCACCCATGAAACAAGCAAAAAAGAACAACAACAGAAAATGGTCTGTGTATTCCATTTCTGCAATTAAAAAGAAATACTTCTAATTTATTGTTGCCAAATAATATGACAACTATATCATCTTTGTCTTTTTATTTATTTATTTTTTTGTTAGAGGTTAAAGCATACTTTTTTTAACTTTATTTTTCTTGAGGTTGTAGATGTCTGTTTTCTTTCACAACATACTATTATGGATGTTTTACATGACTATACATGAATAACCTGAAAAAAAACAACACTGTAACTGGAAAAAGAAAGCCAACAGATACGAATAGCACTGAGATCAGAGTTCAGGTGGCTCTACCCAAGGATACTTCTGCTTTGGGAAATTATTTTAACTGCTTCCCTGTAAATAAGTAAGTAAGTAACTTGGTCCTTTGCTACTAACTACTCCTGGACCATGCCCTTAATATATGCCTCTCACTTTCAACTTTTATTCAGTGAGGATTTATTAAGCGTCAAACACTATGCCTTGACAGCACTCACATTCTCCATCATTTACAACAGTGAACCTAGCTTCCAAAGAAGTTTACTAATCTCTCTTATTCTATTTCTCAAACTTTTCTCAGCATTATCAATCTTCATTTCTTCTGGTTACAGAAGAGGTAACTTTGTCACAAGTAAATTCAACAACCAGCACCTTTGGATGCTATCTCCTCTAGGACTTGGCCCCAGCATCTCATGTCTGTAATCTCTACTATTCTAATGATTTTTTTCCATCAGCCTAAAACATGCTAAGATTTCCCCAATCCCAAAGAAATCTTCCCTTAGAAAATTTAGCTAACATTCCATCTCTCTCCTCTCCACTATTTTTCTTTTTTTAAATCATATTTTTCATTAATTTTTGTTTATTTTTAGCTTACATAACTCATTTCCATGAGATTTGGAGTTACATATTTTATCCCGGTCTTTCCCCTACCCACCACCCCAAAACAGTGATACCATTGTATATCTGCTCCCCCAATCTGCCCTCTCCTATGTCCTCCCCCATCACCCCTCTGACTTTCTGGTAGGGCAAGATGGATCTGCCTACCCCAGTGCCTGTCAAAGTAGTATAGTCATAAAGATACTTTGGGGTCATCATTTATTCATTCAAATATTGTAACATCCTATCCACAGTCATTCAAAATCTTGCAACCAGAAATAGTGGTTAATTGTATGGGTAAGAGTATTTAATTATGTGAGTTATACCAAAGAGGCAAAGGATAGGGACAATGAAATTAGAATATACAAAATTGTAAAAGCCAGGAAAGCAGAAACAATATGGAGTGTGAACCCTAGTCAATTGACAATTTGCCTTCATTATTCTGATCATGCTCCTTTCTGCTCTATAAAGGGTCAGAATTCTCGGAAACCAGGCTTTATGCAATCATTTATTGAGTGTCTACAATGTGAAGGACTCTATTAAATGCTGAATTGCTTCTACCTTGGAAACCTAGGCTTCTGTTATCATTTTAAGAGATTCTCTACAATTTACATGACCACTTTGTAATTATTTTGAATAACATTTTCCCCTGTTTCTCTTACATATGGGTTGCATAGGAAAACATGAAGTAAAAGAGACCATTTGGGACATATATGACATGTAGCAAGTTATGTGGCAAGAGTAAAGGATAATGAATATAGGTAGATCAGTGGTATAGGGTTAGAGAGTTGGACATGGAATCAATAAGACTTGAGTTCAAATCCTGCCTTGGGAATTTAAGCAGATTTTTTAAAAATACCTCACAAGTCATTAATTGCCTCATTTGTAAAATGAAGTGGTTAGACTTCATTGCCTCTAATAGCCTTTCTAACTCTAAATCTATGAGGCTTGGAGGGGGAGAGGAGTAAGGAAGTTAATAGAGTAAATGAACCAAAATAAATGTTCCATGAGTTAGAATTCTTCCTTTCTGGCTGCTTTTAGCATTTTTTTCTTTTACTTGGAAACTCTAAATTTCAACTATAATGTTGCTAGAATTGTTCATTTTGGAATTTCTTTTAGAAGATAATCATTGAATTCTTTCTATTTCTATTTTGCCCTTTTATTCTATAAGACCAGAGAAATACGTTCAATGATTCTTTTCAAATATATGATGTCTAGGTTCTTCTTTGGTCATAGTATTCAGGTATTCTAATGTTTCTTATTTTTCCTCCTTTATCTGTTTTCCAAGTAAGTTGCTTATATTATGAAATATCTCAGAGTTTCTTCTATTTTTAGGCTTTTGACTTTTTAAAAATAAAAGTGCTAATTGATATCTTTGGTTTCTTACATCATCATAATTTTCCTTCCCCAAGTACCTGTCCCAGAGAAATATATGATATTACAAATTATATTTTTAGAGAGGAAAAATGCAACACACATGATCGATACACTGAACAAAACTCCAAATACATGTGCACCATGTAATACTTCTGGTCCTCCCACTTCCATGAAGGAATGGCATGGCAGGGGCGGGGGCGCAGATAGGTGTGTGACCTATCATATGTCTTCAATTAAGTCCTATTTGACTTATAATTTTATTAAATTTATCTTTGATTTGTTTTTTGTGTAATTGTTCTTTCCATTTATATGGCTATTGTTCTTTTGCATAGTTTTGCTTGCTTCTATTTAATTCACTCCATATCAATTTCTATAGTTCTTTCCATGCTTCTGTCTATTTATTACACAGCATTTCATACAGCAAATTAATACTGTGGTACATTAAAGTTCTACAATTTCTTTGGTCATTTCCAATTGCTGGGCATTTACTTCGTTTCCAATTTTTAGGTCTATCACAAAAAATAGCACTGCTAAAATATTTTGCTATATGTGGGAATTTTCTTCTTATCAATGGCTTCCTTGGGGTAAAAGTCAAGTAATGTGGTTTCTGGTTCAAAGGTTATAGACATATTAGTCATTTTATTTGCATAATTCCTATTTGCAAAATGGCTGTTCTGCTTCACAGCTTCACCAACAAAGTATTAGTTTGTCTATTATTCCATAACCCCTCCAACTTTAACTATTGACATTTTTAGTCATTTTTGCTCATTTTGGGGGTATGGGGTGAAATCTTAGGGTTGGTTTATTTGCATTTCTCTTTATTTTATCATTTTAAATTGTCTATCTCTGATTAAAAATATGCCTCTTACCCATATCTTTGAGAGCTGTATGATCTATTTCTCTTCTATTTTTCTATAGAATGATCTTTAATGTTAAGGTCATGCATCCACTTAGAAGGTATAATGAAATGTGAAGTAAGTTATTGGTCTAAGACTCATTTATACCAGACTGCTTTCTAGTTTATCAGAAATTTTAAAATAAAATATGGGGTTTTTTGCCCCCAGGTTTCATATGTTCTACTTTATCAAACACTGGGTTTTTGAGTTTTAGTGCTTCTGATTCTCCCTTATCTTGTCCATTCCATTCATCTATTTCTCTACCTTTAATCAATGTCAGATGATTTTGATGATTTTATAGTAGAGTTAGAGTTCTGGAAATACTAGTTCTCCTTGTTTGTTACTTCTTTTCATCACTTCTCTTAATATTCTGGATCTTTTATTTTCGCAGATTAATTTTAGTTGTTATTTTATTGAGCTCTATAATGTATTGCCTTAGCAATTTGATTGATATAACATATCAATATATATCATATGATATAACATAAAATTAGTTTTGTTAGTTTTTTTTTTTATTATATTGCCATTGCCTAAGTATGAGTACTGAATATTCTTTTTAGTTATTTAAGGTCTATTTTATTTCTTTTAGAAGCATTTTGTAATTGAATCTATACAAGCTGTTTCTCTGTCTATCTAATCTGTATATGTGTGTTCAATTTCTAGACATTTTATGTATTTTGTAGAGTTTTAAAATAGATTTCCTTTTTGTTATTGCTCCTTCTGTTTTGTTATTATTATATAGAAATAATGATGATTGAAGATTTGTTTTGTAGCCTAAAACTTTGCTGGAGCTATTAATTGTCTCAATAAGTATCTTGGATGATTCTCTATGATTTTCCAGCAAATAGGGATAGTCTTATCTCCTCTTTTATTAACCTTATGTTTTTAATTTCTTTCTGTTGTCTTATTGCTGTTGTTGGCATTTCCTAAACTATGACAAATAATAGTAGAAAGAATGAGCATCCCTGCTTCATTTCTCTATTTATTTAAAAAGGTTCTAGTGTATCTACTTTACATATGATCCTTATTTTTGTTTTTAGATAGATTTTTAGGATATTTAAAAGGGTACTTATAGGGGTTTTAGTATGAAAGTGCTTTGTCCTTTGTCAAAGGTTTTCTATGTATCCATTTAAATTATAATGCAGTTTTGCTTTTTAATACTGTTAGTTATGATGATTGTTTTCCTAAAATTGAACCATCCTTACACCCTTGTTATAAACTTGATCAAAATGAATATTTTCTTGAATATATGACTGTAATGTGTTTGATAGGATTTTATTTAAAATATTGAGTCAGTTTCTGTATTATAAAGCAGCAGTCATCAAAACTATTTGGTATCAACTGAGGAACAGAGTAGTGGATCAATGGAATAGGTTGTATACATGAGACTCAGCAGCCAATGACTATAGTAATCTACTGTTTGATAAACCCAAAGACCCCAGTTTTGGGGATAAGAACTCAGTATTTGACAAAAACTGCTGGAAAAACTGGAACATATTATATGGCAGAAATTGGGCATCAACCAAATATCTAACACTGTGTACCAAAATAAAGTTGCAATGGGTGCACAATCTAGGTATAAAGACTGATACTGTAAGCAATCTGGGAGAGAAAGGAATACTTTATTGGTCAGATCTATGGAGAGGGGAAGATTTTTGTGATGAAACAAGAGTTAGAGAACATTAGAAAATACAAAATAGATACTTTTGATTACATTAAATTGAAAAGTTTCTGTACAACTAAAGCCAATGTAACCAAGATTAAGAGAGAAGTAGAAAATTGGGAAAGAATTTTTGCCACCAGTGTATCTGATAAAGACCTCATTTTGTTGTACCCAAATCCAAATCATGGAGCACTGCTCACCACCTGATTTGTGGCCCACCATTAAACCCCTTTTTATATTTCTATTCTACATTTTGTCATAGTTTGAAAACTGCTTAAAGTATGTCTGGGCATATTGCTCAAGGCATAGTTCCCTGACCCCTCCTTCCCTAATCAGCATTTTATATATAATCCTTGAATTATTATAGTGTATAAGGTTCATTATGGTGCAAGGATCTTATCTAGGGACCACTCTGTCCTGTCCCACTGATCAAGCAGGGCCCCCACCCTCCTCACCCAGAACATGACCCTAGCCTGTTCCAGGGAATTCCAGTCCCCTTTACCCCATGACCCTATACCCTGCTCTGGAAAGTGCTAACTATGGCCCTCCACCCTGTGCCCTCCACCCTGTGCTCTCCACCCTGTTCTAGGAGGGACTCCCATGACATAGGAAGGTTGTACCCTTGTACCCTTGTGCCATATTCCCAAATTAGCCCTGAGCTATAGATCTAACCAATGGCCGTTCTTTTCTTCTGTACATCATGGCTTCTGCTGGCTCCACTCCCTGATTGTGGTTTTTGTGGTTTTAGCCTATATAATCAAATCTGTACCCCCAAAAGATTACTACTCATTTGAGTGAATACACTCAGCTAGTTGTGCGTTAATTAATAAATCCACACCTAAATTTACCTTGAACCCAGGTCTTGGCTTGTTCTTATTCTCTGTACAACAATTTCTAAAATATACAAAGAATTGAGTCAAATCTATAAGAATACAAGTATTCTCCAATTGATAAATGGTCAAAGAACATAAACAGGCAGTTCTTAGAAGATGAAATTAAAGACATCTATAAGCATATGAAAAAATGCTCTAAATCACTATTGATTAGAGAAATGCAAATTGAAACAAGTATGAGGTACCACATCTCACCAGCCAGATTGGCTAAGATGTCAAAACAGGAAAATGATTAATGTTGGAGATGATGTGGAAAAATTGGAACACTAATGCATTGTTGGTGAAGTTGTGAACTGATCCAACCATTTTGGAGAGCAATCTAGAACTATGCCCAAAGGGCTATAGACAAATATATACACTTTGACCCAGAAATACCACTTCTAGGGTTGTATCCCAAAGAGATCAGAGAAGTGGGAGGAGGACCTGTATGTACAAAAATATTCATAGCAGCTCTTTTTGTGGTGGCAAAAAATTGGAAATCAAGGAGATGCCCATCAATTGGGGAATGGCTGAACAAGTTGTGGTATATGAATGTAATGGAATACTATTGTGCCATAAGAAATGAAGAGCAGACAGAGTTCATAATAACCTGGAGAGATTTATAGAAACTGATGCTGAGTGAGAAGAGCAGAACCAGGAGAAATCTGTACACAATTACAGACACAACGTATGTGTGATGACTGACTTTGAAAGACTGGTCTCCTCTCAGCAATGTAAGGTTATAAGCAACTCCAAAAGACTCATGACCAAAAGAGATAGCCACATCCAGAGAAAGAGCTGTGGAGTCTGAATGCAGATTGAAGCAAACTACTTGCTCTCTTTCTTGTTTTGTTTTGTTTCCTCTTTCCCACTGATCATTCCATTGGTTATAATCCTTCTTTACAACCTGACTAATGTGTAATGTGAAAGTATTTGTAGATTTGATTGCATGCCTCTATGGGGGGGCAGGGGAAAGGAAGCAAGAGAAAATTTGAAACTCAAGGGATTGTGGAACTGAATGCTGTAAACTAAAAGTAAATAAACACATTAATAAAAAATAAAATATTGAGTCAATATTCAATAATAATATTGGCCTATACCTTTCTTTGTTTTTTCTTTCTTGTTTTAGGTATTGGGCAACATTTACCTCAAAAAATGCTTTCTTCCTAATTTGTTAAGTATTTGTACTAATTTTTTTTTTCAAAGTTCAATAGAGTTCTGTGAATAGATCAAAACCAGTAGTTTGTTATATTGACACACATCAAGACTTTGGAAAAAGGAACAGTTGTAATTCATCCATTTCATCTTTCAAAGGTGTGTTATGTATCAAGATTTCCTCCCTCTAGTTTTTTTCTCCTCTCTTTTATGTTTTCATCTACTTAAGATTATATATTTCTCAGTATAAAATTTAACTTTAAAATAAAAAGAATGAGAAAATATCATCAATGCTCCAGATAGTTGTGATTTAATTCAAAATCTCAAACTTTAATGACAGATAGTTGGATAGAATTCTTATCAAAGACAAAATTCAGTGACTTTGGAGTCTGTCTGTGCTAGGTATGCTTTGAAACAGATACATTTGCTCAGAATAAAAAGAAATTGAAGGTCAAGTATATTCCATCAGAAATTCCTAGTTATTCAAAGTTGATCTAAAATGATGTCTTTGCTGGACAACTTACTTTCCTTCAAGGGAATCTATGACCTTCTTGAGCCTGACAAGTTCACATTCCAGTTCCACAAGACTAGATTGCTTACCTTGCCCTATGCCTTTGCCTTTGAAATATATCACATTGGAAACGGCTTAGCAAATTCACTTTACCAGACTGAGGGGATTTAAACAAGTATTTGAACCCATAAATTTCAAATCCAAACCAGATGGTCAAAGGATCCTCCAGATACTGTGTTTTAACATTTGTAAAGGATAAAGTACTAACATATCCCACATTATCTAATGTCTTACATATTTTTACCTGTGAATTTGTGACATAAGTCAATTTTTTTCAATCTTTCTGATGTCAAATTTGCCTCAGTTGCACACATTATGAATGAAGTTGCATAGGGAAAAAGTCAGGTAGTAGTTGAAATATATTGAAATACTCATGTGCTGAACATTCCTCAATCCCCAATCTTACAACATCTTTGCATAAGTCTGTTTGTTTTCTTCAAAATATTTTTTTCCATGTACCTTAAATGGACTGTTGAGTCAGCTGTTAAAATGGAGGAGTTAGCATAGTGAAAGAAAAATTCTCAATGACTGGGGTAATGTAGCTCCATTAGGAAATTTAAATATTCCTTTGGAAATTAATTGCATCATCTTCTGGATGGATCCTAATCATTCACTTCAAGCTAAAGCTTTTTGACTCAAATAGATAGACAGTAAACAGGAGCTTTACATTTGTGTTCTTCCAAATTCTGTGAATTTATTCTTCTGGGCCAGGGTTGGCTTTTCATTTCTACTATTCTGAGGAAAGGTTCTTGAAATTTTAGCATGTATTAACATGTGTTCAAATCTTTATGTGAAGACGCAAATGTGGTATGTAAGATGAACATATACCTGAATAGCTAAATAGTCACTTGAACCATATGCTAAAAATACTTCCAAAAAGGTTGGGTCATTATATTCAAAATAAAGCATATAAAGGACTGAGCTTTAGAAGACTTGTATGAATATTCTAAAAAAAATAAATAAAATGTTGAAACACTAGTGTTAAATATTATGTTGTAGGTAACATGGTGTAGTGAAATGAGCACTGAGGCTAGAATCAGTGTATCTGGTGCAGCAGTGCCAATGAAATGGAAGGCTGGAGGTTGCTGTGATCACTCCCATAATTATAAAGGTTTACATGTTATTTAAGATGCTTATTAGTTATAAATGCCACCCTTCATTTGTGAGTAAACAATGCTTTTGAGAAAATGTATACATGCATATGCACATTTATAGTTGAGACCTTCTTTCTCTTACTACTGGGATACTATTTACTAATATAGTAAAGTACATTCAAATAATGTCTTCCCCCTTTTTTGGCTGTCTTGATCTCTTTCTCTTTTCCTTAGTGTCAGTTAGCATTCATCTGTAGAAATCCAAGGAAAGCCTGGTAGATATTCTCCTGGTGATGGCCAAATAATTTAGATATTAAAATCTTAGAATTCCAGCTCTGTCACCATTAACTATGCGACCATGGGCAAGTCATTTTTTCCTTTTCTGAGACTCAATTCCTTCCTTTGTTAAATGAGAATATCTGTACTTGTACCTACCTCATTGGGTTGAGTGAAGATAAATGACATAAGGTCTATGTAGTACTCCCAAAGTGCAGCTAGGTAGTACAGTGGGTAGAGAGCAAAAGTAATAATTAAATGTCAGGTAGTAAAGGAAAGTGGATACTAGGAGTTCATAGTATCATGTAGAATATGGTGTTTTAACTACATATTGATGGAAGAGATATATTATATGCAGAAAAGGTGAGGAGGGAGGATATGCCAGGTATAAAGGATAGCCAGTCTAAAATTACAAAGACAGTAAATATGAGCTAGAATATAATGTATGAAGGATAGAGGGATGGCCAGTTTGTCTGGATCGCAAAGTATTGTAGGGATTAACATACAATGAGGCTGAAAAGATAAGTGGGGGCAAGGCTGGAAAGAGATTTAAAAGCTAAAGTGGGAGTTTATATTTTATCCTAGATGCAATGAACTGAGAGTCACTAGAATTTATTGGAAAGTGGAGTGAAATGTCCAGATCTACATTTCAGGAACATTCTTTTGGCAGCTATATTTAGGGTCAATTGCACTCTCCAAAGTTACTAATGCTCTCTTAGTTGCCAAATTCAGCAGGCTTTTCTCAAACTTTATTCTCCTTGACTTTTCTGCAGCCTTTGATTCTTCCTTGAAACCCTTCTCTGGAGGTTTTCTAGACACCATTCTCTCCTGGGTTTCCTCCTACCTATCTGTCCCTTCCTTTCCTGTCTCCTTCTCTGGATCCTCCTGCAGATCATGTTCTCCAACCATAAGTGTCCTCAGGGTTCCATTCTAGGGCCTCTTTCCTTCTCCCTCTATAATAATTCCCTTGGCAATATCATCAGCTCACGTAGTTTTAATTACCATTATTGTTGCTCAGTTGTGTCTGATTCCTATACTCCCTGACATATACTCTTCAATCCAGTGCCACTAGCCTCCTGATTATTTCATCTTTTGGCTCTAGTCATTTCTTCTGGCTGTTTCGCATGCCTGCAATGATCTCCTTCCTCTGATCCAACTACTGACCTCCCTGACTTCCTTTAAATCCCAACTAAAATTATATCTGTTGTAGGAAACCTTACCTAACTCATCTTAATTCCAGTACTTTCTCTTTTGTAATTATTTCCCATTTATACTGTATTTGTTGTTTTTGTGCAGTCATTTCAGTCACGTCTGACTCTTTGTGACCCCACCTGGGGTTTTCTTGGCAAAAATACTGCAGTAGTTTGCCACTTCTATTTCCAGATCATTTTATAGATGAGGAAATGGGGTTAAACGACTTGCCCAAGGTCACCCAGTTAGTAAGTATCTGAGATAAGTCTTCCTGGCTCCAGGACTGGCACTTCATCCACTGAGCCACCTGACAGCCTCCTTATCCTGTATATACCTTGCTTTGTATATGTTTGTATGTTCTATCTCCCATTTGTTTATTAGCTCCTTGACAAAAGAGACTGCCTCTTGTTTCTTTTTTATCACCAATGTTTAGCCCAGGAGCTAGAACATAGCAAGGGCTTGATAAATGTTTATTGGTTGATTATTTACTGATAGACTAGAATGGAGAGAGAGTAGGCAGGAAAACCAATTAGGAGGCCATTGGGATAATCTAGGTGAGATGTGCTAAAGGTCTAAATGAAAATGGCGGGTGCATGAGTAGAGAAGGGGTCAGATTAAAGACAATTGTGGAGGTAGAAAAGCACAAGATTTAGTAACTATTTGGACATTGGGGTGAAGGAGTGTGAGGAGTAGAAGGTAATCTCAGGTTATGAACCTGGAGAGACTATCAAAATGGTGGTACCTTCTATGGAAATGGGGATATTTCATAGTGGGGGTAAAGATGAGTTCTATTTTGGATATATTGAGTTTGAAATACACTAGATATCCTATTTGTGTGTGTGTGTGTGTATATATACATATATATAAAATATACTATATATATATACATATATGATATACTATTTGTGATATACTATTTGTGTGAGGAGTAGAAGGTAATCTCAGGTTATAAACCTGAAGAGACTATCAAAATGGTGGTACCTTCTACAGAAATGGGGATATTTCATAGTGGGGGTGAAGATGAGTTCTATTTTGGATATATTGAGTTTGAAATACACTAGATATACTATTTGAAAATATCTATTATGTTATTCATATTTTGAGACCTATAGGGGAGAGATTGGACTAGATACATACATGTGTGAGTCAACTGAATAGAGATGAGTTGAACCCAAAGGAGCTAATGGAAAGAGAGACAGAGACAGACAGATGGACAGAAAGACAGACAGACAGAAACAGAGACAGGGAGGCAGGAAGGGAGGGACAGAGAGAGAGTAAGAGAGAGAGAGAGAGAGAGAGAGAGAGAGAGAGAGAGAGAGAGAGAGAGAGTATAAAGAGAAGGGAAAAGATGACCCAGAACAGACTTGAAGAATGTTACCTAATCTAATCATGCCTCTCCCACTTGTATGCAATTCTTGAGGCCTAGAATGAGCTCCATCTATATTTCTACCTTTTGAAAACCTTATCTTCCTTCTAGATCCAACTCTTGTAGCACCTCTTTTATTATACTTTCCCTGGCAATCAAGCTAGAAGAAGGATAATAGTATCATAGATTTAGTGCTGGAAAGAACACTGTATACAGGATATTAGTGGTCTCTCCAACTTGCCTTCCCTCAGAGCATCACAAATCCTCTGAGTCACTGAATCACCCTGTCAAAGTAAGACTGGCAATAATGTCTGTAGATGAGTTTGAATATCAACCAGTTGTTAATTCCCAAAGTTTTGGTTTTTTTTTACCTCCCTCCCATATACTCTCCCTTCAATGATTCAGCACCAGTCCCAGAACATGGATGTTTATGCCAGGTCAAACTCCTTTCCCCGATATCTGGTCTTGCTCAACCCATAAAAGAAGTTTATAAAACCCTCTGGATTTTACTGACTTAGGGCAACTAATTGGACCTGGGAACCTAAAAGACCTGACCTGTGTCCATGCTTCCTAAATGTGCCCTTCTTATTGTATGCCCTCTCTATACAGCTCGTTTGCTTTACTTTTTATTGACTTCTTGTGATGCTCCAACCTTCCTTGCATTATTAGTCTTGGATTTTGGAAGCTCACATCAAAGTACATTAACACTGAGGATCTCTATTCCAATTCACCAATTGTTATAAATAAGAAAGTTGAGGTCTAGGGAGGATAAGTGACTTACCAAATGAAACACTTGTCTTAGTATGTGACCTAGGTCCTCTGACATCAGAAATAGTACTTTTACCACAGGCCACATTACCTTATGATATTCAGCTGCAGAAATTGGTTTTAACTTATCTCCACTCAGATGACTCACGGATCTGTATATCCAGGCCAATCTTTCCCCTATAGGTTTGAAAGAGAGAAGGAGGAACATAGGGAGGGAGAGGGAGTGGGAGGGGGAAAAGAGAGAGAGAGAGAGAAAGAGAGAGAGAGAGTTTGCAGATTGACCCCTATTTGTGTAGGAATTTAATTTACCAGAAACATGTACTTCCCCAGGCATAATGGTTAGCTAAGGTACTATTGCTATACTCCATGGACCTATAATTTTTTGGTGTAGGTATCCTCTTCTGCAAAACAGATCACAGTGCCCCTCCATCACTTGGTAAATGTTATTCAAAAATTTCTATGGCTGAAAAATCCATCCCCCAGCAGTCAGCTTGGTAAAATGTGCTTCAGACATAACTAGACTGATCATTGGAACACAGTTACACAGTCCATCATTGAGTCTGTCTTGGAAGCCTTCCTGCTTGAGAGTAGCTGCAGAGTTTTGGGTTTATTGGCCCAGCTTTCAAAAATCACAGAATCTCAGAGTTTCAAGAGAGCTCAGAGATTGTTCAGTTCAATGATTGCTGGGAAAAGAATATCTTTTATGACATTTTTGAAAAGTGGCTGAGAGAGAACCTACTATCTCTTGCTATCCCTTATCCCTAAAGCAACTCATTCCAGTTTTGGACACATCTAAAAAGAAGCCTTTCCTTACTTTGAACCTCAATGTGAATCTGTGCAAGAGAACCAGGTGGGATACTATCATGGTCTGCAGTGCCCACATTATCCTTGTAGCCTTGCTAAACATGGCCTTTAGCTTGTTAATGTCCATCCTAAAATGCAATACCTACAATAATTAATAATAATAAATAATTATATAGAACTTCCTATGTGTCAGGCACTGTGCTAAAAGCTTTACAATTGTTATTTCATTTGATACTTACAATTGGAAAGTAGCTATTCTTATTTCCACTTTACAGATGAAGTAGATGAGTCAAACAAAGTTTAAGTAATTTGCTTGGAATCACACAACTACTAAATGTGTGAGGATGAATTTGAAATCAAGTTTTCCTGACTCCAGGCAACACATGCTATCCACTGTACTACCTACGTACCTTGGAAGTTGTTGTTTCAACCTTCAAAGTACAAAAATACACTGCTTGAGGCTGGGGGAGGGGACAAGATGAGAGGAAGCCATAATTACCATGACCTCATTCATCCTAAGACATGGCTCTATTCCTTCTTTGGCCAAACTCAGGGTCTATTCAACTGACCTATGTGATTAAGACAAAGCACTGAAATTCTCTGGATTCTACTCAGCTGATCTGCAAAATAATAAGGTTATACTTGATAATCTTTTGGGTTTCTTCCACGCTCTGAATGGTATGACATTTACAAGTACATATTTACGACCTGATTTTGTTTCTATGTATGTAGGCACAAGGAAGAACCACCCACAGCTACTGAACTGAATTGAGAGAGAGTAGGAGAAAGTATGATTTATTTGCCTTTACACCTCATCTCCCAGTTCAATGCATGAACTCCAATTTTAGCCTAATCCTCCCTAAGTGAGTCATGGCTAAATTCCCAGTCATTTATTCTGACTATGCTGGAAAGCTAACATTGGAATTAGAAAGGTGCAGGTGTAAAGCCACCATGATTCCCTAACTCTTCTCTGTCTTGTTTATTTCTTTTTTTGGACAGGTGATTCAGACAGCAAAGGGAGAAAGAGTCATCCTGAACTCAACTCTTCCTTATCTTGGGAGTGAGTGATCTGAATCCACCCTTTTAATTTTTCTGCATCGTTCTTGAAGAATTACTTGGTGAGCATTGTCAATAAAACACATGATGTTGAATATTCTTTGGTGAAATGCTCAAAGCATAGGTTCCCTAAGAAATGGAATTAGGCACCTTGAAATTTCACAGTCAACCCAAAGTTCCTCATAAGAAGTATGGGCAAACTGAACTAAGAGAAACCACACTTGATCACTGGGATCTTGACTATCCTAGACTACTTATACTCCTTTACCTAGGTGATTGGATAGTGTGACGAAGATGTTGGAATATAATTTTGTGTAAGAAGTAGCTTTCGAATAATCAGTTTGTGTCTTCATGAAGTATATTGAAACTTCATGAAGTTTGCTTCACAGAAAGCTAGTCAAAACAATACTGATTGGATTATCATTTAGGAGAGGATCAAGAGCTACTGCTGTAGTCAGAAAGACCTGGGTTAAAGGGTTGCTTTTAACACATAATGGCGACTTTATATCTGAGTAAGTCACTCAACCTCTCAACCATTGAAGCAGTTCTCTAAAAATTTAATTGCAAACAAGAGATTTATCTGCACTGGGAGAAAGATTTCCTCACCTGGGAGGTTCCTAGCATGATTCAGTCATAATCCCACTTTAAAAAATAGGATTATCTGGGCATAATGTGTATATATACATATATGTATATACATATATATATATACATATATATATATACATATATATATACATATACAATAACATCTATGTCTATGCCTCCATCAATATACTATCTCTCTCTTTGTCTTTCTTTCCCTTACTCTCTCAACATATATATGTATGTATACAAATGTACCCATATATTCACCTTTATAGGTGTATATATGTGTGTGTGCATATACGTATGTACAGTGTTCCAATTATCTTAGTTCTGTTTCAAGGTATTAAAATTTAAAATCTTTGCAATACCATATGAATGCATGTGTGTGTGTGTGTGTGTGTGTGTCTGTATGTGTGTGTGTGTGTGCACCTGTGATTTTGTCTCTGTAGGGAATTCCAGTGTGGAAAATCTTTTGATCAATATAGATAATCCTTTCTGCTGCAATTTATAGTCTTAGAGGATTTTCTTTAATTAATGTAGATAAATTTCAGTTGTTTTCCATTTACTAAAATGGGGAAACTAATGTCTTCAGTATCATTGATCACATCAACAGCAAAACTAGCAGAAATCATATGATTATTTCAATAGATGCAGAAAAAGCTTTTGACAAAATAAAACATCCATTTCTTTCAAAAACACTAGAAAATATAGGAATAAATGGAGTTTTCCTCACAATAATAGGTAGCATCTACTTAAAGCCATCAGCAAGTATTATATGCAATGGAGATAAACTAGAAGCATTTGCAATAAGATCAGGAGTGAAACAAGGATGTCCACTATTGCCCCTCTTATCCAATCTGGTATTAGAAATGTTAGCAGTAGCAATTAGAGAAGAAAAAGAAATCAAAGGAATCAAATTAGGCAAAGAAGAGACTAAGGTATCACTCTTTGTAGACGATATGATAATATACTTGGAGAATCCCAGAGAATCAAGTAAAAAACTTCTTGAGACAATAAATAAATTTAGCAAAGTTGCAGGATATAAAATAAACCCACATAAATCCTCAGCATTCCTATATATATCCAACGAAGTCCAACAGCAAGAGAT